>VDFB02271358.1:385883729-385928965 GCA_007258455.2 Sequoia sempervirens | reverse complement strand
GAATTGGTAGGAAGACAAAGATGGGGATATGAAAGGGAGTGTTTTGATGGATGGATAGGAGGATGAGGATTTGGATGGGGAGAAACCTATAACCAGAGGCCAATGACAAGGGATGATGAAATGGGATGGAGATAGAGAAAAATGAAGCAGATGGAGATAGGGATGGGGGATGAAAGGGGTGGGGGATAGAGGTAGGGATGGATAGGAAGATAAGGATGGGGAGATGGCAAGGATGTGATTGGACAAGATGAATGACTACATTACAAAGGAAGACAGATGCCCCTACTCTAGATATGTCATGTGCGGGAAGGAATGATGGATGGAAGAAAAGTGGATGGGAAGATAAAAGAGTGAGATGGATGAAGATAGGATGCATGGAAGGTAGCATGACAGGTGGATAAGGAAGATAGACGAGTGTGAATGAGGATTAGGATAGTGTACGGATGAGGGGAATGTATGCTAAGAGGTGTCCAAATCATGCTTATGTGTTTGCCCCATTATTATCAAGATCACAAAGAGGATGGAAGGATTGGGATAAATGAAATATTCCAAATAGGATGTGTAAGCTCGATAGGGTGGAGGGGATAGACGAAAATGATGTATAGCAAGAGGATGGGAGCATAGCCGAAAGCATAGCAGGAAGCATAGCGGATGGAGGGAATGCATATTAGGAAGCTTCCCCCAAGTGCAGATGGGGATGTACGCATGACGCCTGTTTGCCAGGTTTTCATCATGGTACTTATCCAAGGCGCTTGTTTTCCAAGTTTTCACCATTGGACAGATTGTTTCTCTTTACTATTTTATTTTTTGATTTTTTTTTGATTTTTTGATTCTTTTTTGATTTTTTTGGATTGTTTTGACTTTTTTGGATTTTTGGATTTTTTGGATAGTATATGAAAGGAGATGGATAAGGATAGGGAGGCGAATAAGTGGATTTAGAAGACATGCGATAAGTATATGGATGAAGGACTCAAGCATCAAGTTCCATACGAGGTATTAAGAGCTCATGTTCGAACCGACTATTGGATGTTGGTACAACCTTAGGATAAATGGATTATGCTAGAGGATGAATGAGAGGGATTTGATGGGGAAGATATGGGGGATAATGGGTGGGATGTTGGAAATGGTATAGATAGAATGAGGGGGTGGATACGTGATGGGGAGATGAGTTTAGGACCAACATTGGCACATGTGGTGATGGATGTGAAAAGATAAGAGGATTAATGGATGGAGAATGTGGGGGATAATGGAGAGATGGAATAGTGAATTTTAGGTTATAAGGACCCAAAACAATTTAGGAGATGAAAGGGTGTATAATTGAAACTTTAGGATTAGCAACTTTGGATGTTCTTATAGATTTTTCATTTTGATGGCATTCATCTTTTTTCTTTAGGATCCCACATAGTTTTGATCACTACATGTAGTGATAACTGCGAGGCTATAAGATTTGATTTGATTTAGATTTTGTTTTCTTTTCTTTACCATGTCTTTAAGAGGGACATAGGAAGCTTTGGAATTCATGTGGGTGTTTAGATTGAAGTGCATTTTCTCGGCATCCAAAGTGCTGCGACAGCAATGGGATGGGTGTGAGGGATGTGGGCCGTGTGGAGCGATGGATGTAGGAGTATGGGGATTACGTGTAGATGGGGTATGTTTAGGTATGTGCCTTTGTTGATCCTGATTATGGGACATGCAAGAGGGATGTTTATGATGGATGACATGTATAGGTGTTGGATGGGTGAGCGAATGAGATTGAGGAGGTGATCTTGGGATATATGGACCCAAGATGGATAGAGTGGGTGGAGGGACATAAGAACCCAAGATGGATGCAATAGATGAAGGATGGGCGATTGTGGATGGAGGGATGTAAGGACCCAAAATGGATGGAGCGGATGAAGGAGGAAGATGGACGGTTGTTTTGAGGTGATATGATAGAGGAGGAGGGATGGCAGCATATGATTTGGTGGAGCGTGGGAAAAGAAGCGGAGCATTTATTTTGGAAAATATATACTTTCGTTGAGGGCGTCTAGAAGGTTGTACCAACGTGTTTGGGTGTGAGAGTCTTGGGAAATAGATCCAAGACCTTGCATGCAGATTTGTTCTTTGACTTGGATGGGCTCTAAAATACCTTGCTCGTGAAGGCCTAGACCTTTTCCTTGATAGTTCATGTTCTTGAGCATGCGATCCATTGTAGGATTTTTGTTATTCTGAAAACATGATGCGAGTCCATTATTAGGTGGGGGATGATGGGTGGTATATGCACTATGTTTTTCTTCTACAAGGAGGCCACCATGGAAGAATGTGAGAGTACCAAGGGGATATGCAAGCGGTGTGGGGATAGCATTTTTAGGCGATGATGGGGGATCTTGAGAAGGAGATGATGGGATAGTAGCATTTGGATGGGTGGTATCTGGAGAGGGAGTAGGGGATATGATAGGATCTGATCTTGTGGTAGCTGGCTCATGCAATGGAGCCGAGGAGATGGAGAAGGTAGAATACCGGGGGAGAATCATGTGGGATGGAATGGATGAGGGATTGTGATCTTGAGGTGGACTAGATGGGATGGTAGGATCTTGATCTGGAGGGGATATGTTGGCATGCTTTGGATTAGACTCTTGGCATGACTCATCTTGTGTGGAAGGCATGATAATGGAGTCATGGGGGGACTCTTCAAGTGGGGAAGATGGAAGGATGGAGGATTCAAAATATTCCTAGGAATGGATACTAGGAGTGGAAGAAGTGGATTGGATTTGGGTATCATCAATGGGTTCAATGGCTCTCGGAGCAGGGGGTGGGTGTTCAATGGATTTGGTAGATGTGATGGTAGGAGATGAGGGCTCAGTGGATTCAGAGGATGTGATGGTAGGAGATGGGGACTTAGTGGATTCAGAGGATGTGATGGTATCATCAATGATAGGTGTTGGATGGAGAAGGGTCTCGTCACTAACGACCATGGATGATGGGTTGGGATGGCATGGTTCCTGTTGCAATGTGTGTGGGTGGGGGATGTTTCCTTTGTTATAAGTCCTTGGAGAAACGGATATGCTAAGGCTGAGATAAAGCGGGGTGGAGTGGATGAAGGTTTATGGATTAGTGGGGATTGAGGACTGGGGCTGAGTGCATTTTGGGGATTAGATAGGGGAATGGGATTGGATGCAGGACTGGGAATAGATGGGGGATTAGGTGAAGGGTTAAGATAGGGGTATTGGCATGGTGAATTAGGACACAAGGAGGTGGGTGGTGGATTGTAGTAAGGGTATGGGGATGGTGGATGACGATGGGAAGATTGAGGTGGCAAATTAATATAGGGAGATGCGGATGTCGGATTAGGGTAAGTTGGTGGGTGTGTTTGACTAGGATAGGAAGATGTGCATGTAGGATTAGGGTGAGCAGATTGGTATGGGAGATTGGGGTAGTGGGTATATGCAGATGAAGGATTGAGATAGGAGGATGTGGACAAGGGATTAGGATGAGGGTATTGTGATGGCAGACTAGGATAAGAGGATGTGGGTGTTGGATAAGAGGATGATGTAGATGTAGGATATGATGGGTATGATGGATATCCATTGTCAAAGGTAGCATAAGGGGTGTGATTAGGCATAGATGAAGACATGATGGGATAACTCAATGGGGTGATTGGATTTTGGACTGTGGGTGGAGAAAGCTTACTAGCAATGATAGTGTCAAGGGGATCTATGTCATATACCTCTTGATCAACAAGACTTTCATTATCATCGTTGACATAATTAGAGTTTCCCTTGACCACTATTGATGGAGGATAAGAATTCATGATGGTGAAAGGATAAAGAGGATGGATGAAAGATTTTGGATGGAATCGGACTAAAGCTCAAATCGGGATTTAGGACAAGCTCAGATTGGGATTGGATTAAAACTCAGATTAGGATGATTGGATGGGATTGATTCTGACAATTGGATTGGATGATCAAAGGATGATTACGACACCGAATCTATTTCGAGATGGAAGTAGATTGATTGGGTCGAATGTGATTGGATTGGATTGGATAAGGTTGATTGATGATTGATTGATAAGATCGACCGATGGACACTATTTAGAGATTACCCTAGGTGACTTAGGATGCTGATTGATCAGATTAAATGACAGAGATGATTGGGGCATTGAATCCACTTTGAGATTGAAAATGGATTGATTGGGCCGACAATGATGATTAACTTAGGAGGATGGATGACAACCCTAAGAGGATATTAATGATGATGATCAGATCAGACACTTCAGTCAATTTGGATAATAACCCGAGATGAAGTTCATGGGATTTGGATGATTTGATTGGAGGAATGGATGATAGAAATGGATGAACAAATACTCAAAATGAGCAAATGGTTGATCGGGATGGATGATCGATTACTCGGAATGAGTAAACGAATGATTAGAACGATAGAATGAGGGTTCAAAATGATGAAAGGATATGTTAAATGGATGAACGTTTACTCATAACGAGTAAACGGAGAGAATGGTAGGGTATACCCCCCTCGAGGAGGCAGATGGTGAAGAACAAGGTGCCCCAGCCAACTTCTCAAAAGTATGAAGTGGTATATATCATCGGAAAGACCACAAAAAAATGGGAAGAACTGCCTTTGAACAGAGTCAATTGGATAAACGGTGTGGAAATGGCGGGCCCGGGAAGAAAGAGTAGAAGGTCAAATCCACCACTCTTTAAGGACAGGTCCACCACAGCAGAAGGACAGGTCCGCCACTGCACTAGGATAGGTACGCCACAGCAGAAGGACAGGTCCGCCACTGCACTAGGACAGGTCTGCCACAGCGTTAGGACAGGTCCGCCACAACACAGGGATAGGTCCGCCACTGTGGTAGGACAGGTCCGCCACAGCATAGGGACAGGTCTGCCACTGCACTAGGATAGGTCCGCCAAAGGATAAGTTGAAGCTTGATTTGATGGATGGCTAAGGAAAATGACCCAAAATATAGCAAACACAAATAATGACTGGTTTTTGCACGAGAAAGACAATTCAGACAACACAACCCTAAGATTAGTAGAAATAGGTATGGTCAACAAAGTCTTCTACTCTAGGATGCACATGGTTTCTAAGGAGTCCTTGATATACACCTGGTACATGAGGCCCAAACCATGAACACCAACCTATTACAAGCGTGAGTCAGGAACCTTAGCGAGATACTAAATGCTCGGATCGACTCTTCACATCATCCCGACACTTCGCCAATTACAACGTGGTTGGATTGAGGTACAGCTTTCGCTCTCCCCCCTTTATATACCTCGCCAGTACACGTGGTTGGAATCATCCTTTGGGGTGATGAAATCCCCAAGCAGGTCCCACTAAGAAAGTGAAAAAGGGTGACTCAAAAGGACTTGGAAAGCTACGATTTCTCATCACCTAGGATCGCCAAATGGCGCAAGGGGATTGGATACATCAAATAGCCTTCCCAAACACGCCAAGCAAGGTTTATTAACACCCCTTTAATTAAACTATGTTCCTATTTTACCAAAAGACAATTCGGGAAAACTTAAAATTTTTACCTTCTGGAGGACAGGTCCGCCACTCTACAAGGATAGATCTGCCACTCTACAGGAACAGGTCTGCCACTCTGTCAGGATAGGTCCGCCACTTCAGGACAGGTCCGCCACTGAATTAGGACAGGTCCGCCACTGCACTGGGATAGGTCTGCCACTCCAGGACAGATCCGCCACTCTGTCAGGACTAGTCCGCCACCCCTGGACATTTCTGCCACTCTAGGACCAGTCCACCACTGTAGGAGGATAGGTCTGCCACTCTGTAACCTGGACCTGCAAAAATGCAAAAAATAGCAAATGTGAAAGAAAGAGACCCGTTTGTGGGTCCCACTGGGTGTGCCAGAAATGTGATAGGTCGAATGTGAGCGTTAGAAATCAAGCAACAAGTAAAAGAGTGCAAATAAACAACTAAAACAACCTTCACCTCAAGATTAGCCTAAGTTGGAAACAATGCAAGACAAAGCAACGAAATAGAACCTTATACCTTGCGTTGAGTCGATCCTTTGGTTGGCCCTTCGATCTTGGATGTGTATGCTCCTTTGATGGCAAGTAGAGGATGTGAAGATGGAAATGATGCTTGGAATCATGAAAATGGCTAAGTGTTGGTTGAGAAACAAAACTGCAAGAGTTTGGCTAGCAAAATGATCTCCCCAAAATGAGAGAAAAGAGGGGGTATTTATAGGATTTTTGAGAGTTCCTAGGGGAAATGGAGGGTCAAGATTGAGCCACCAAATATCAAGATGTAGGGCTAAGGTGAGTTGAGAACTCACAAGCCCTCACATCTTGACATGTGGCATGTGATTTAGCCCTAAAAGGTGAAGTGGACATGAGGTGGAAGGAGGACATGACATGGAGGGGGGTACAAAGTACCTTGGGATTGGACAAGATATCCTCATAAAGGATGTCCTTGTCCCCATGTGGGTGAGAGGACATGTGAGGAATTAAAAATTCCTCAAATATCCTCATGGGGAAGAGGGAAGGAATTTTAAATTTCAAAGGGTGCATTGGGGGATTAAAAAGTGAATTAAAAATTCACATGGGGAAGGGAGATGCCTTGTCAAAAAAGAAAAGCATTTAGTAGGGTTGACCAAGGACACATGTCATAAAGGACATGGGGAAGAGAAAAGGAATTTAATATTCCTTGGAAGGATAAAAGGAATTAAAAATTCCTTGAGAGGTTGATTAGGCTAGTTAGTGAAGGATTAGAGGATGGTTAGGTGGCTAAGAGAGATTAGAGGCCAACTTGAAAAAGTTGGAGGATGTGACACCTCCTAATCAAAGATTAGGCATCTGCACATCCTAATGATGGGATTAGAAGAAGGATTAGGATAAGATAAAAATGATGGAGGATGTGACATGAAGGGAATTAAATAAATGGAATATTTATTTAGTTCAATTGATGGAAGGAGGATTAAAGAGATAAGGTATTATTGATTAAATACCTTAGGGGTTTGGTAGAATTAAAGATATTAATTAAATAATAGCAGTATTACTTAATTAATGAAAATAAGACAGAAGGGGATGAATTTGGATAAATTAAGTGTCCAAATTTAGACGTCTACAAACACTTTCTTTCTTTTAGTAGTTAAAATATTTTCCATTAATGGAATCAATTTATGTGTGGCCAAACTTATCCTAGTTAAAAACAATTCACAATTGAGTTCACTATGATTAGTTGTATCATGAATTCTACACTCAGTGAATCTACCAAAGGTGAACAAACTCAAAGGATGTAATATTTGATTAAGGATTTTATGGAGTCTCTCAACTTCCATTTTCAAACTACTGGCTTGCATATACTTTCATCTTACAAGCTACTTTCAAATCTAAAACCGATATAAATTCCTAAATAAAACCTGGATGGAGAGATATAAGGGGGCCCTCCTTCTAGTGCCAATTCCTATTGATCATGATGTTAGTCACAACAATAGTGCAGATAAAATCCTCACAAGAAAATAATTAAGAACCTATATTTACTTGAAAGACTGAATCAAGGCAACCTAAAAGAAAGAAATTCTGAGGAAAGGTTGACCTAGCTTAATCCCAAGGCTTTGATAGTTAGGTCTTGACCATACTAGGTTTGCTTTAGGGTATGATGTGATATTTCTATTAATATCAAGGGGTCTATGGTTATCTCCAGTTTCTTTAAGAATCTTAAGTATCAAATGGAAGATTTTGGTCTAATCATTAAACAATTTCATGAAATCAATGAATTTGCAATAATATTTCATGAATATCAAACAACTTTGTTATCACTTAAGTAGATTTAGCTTTAAGCATTCAAAAATTTAATAGAAATGAATATTTTCAATAATATTTCCATTCATTCATCTCTTTTTTTAAATTTTTTCTGAAATTTAACATCTAATCTAAAATAAAACATCAAATTACTCAAAAAAAAATTGCTCCTAAGTATTCTCCACACATTCCCCAAGATTCAATTAAATCAAAGAAAACCACTTTATACATCACCATATTGCTTCACAGCTAGGCATAAAATGGTGCGAGCTTTTAAAGAAAGGGGTTTAGTTTGGACACCAATTAGGTTCTATATGCACCCTTAAACGACACATCATATAGTCTTGTCTAGCTGAAAGAACAAACTAGATACAAAAGATACATGAGCTATTTAGCTTTCAAATTGGCTTTGATATTGATGAAGTTCTATGTGCATACAAGTTTTTAGTCTGGAATGATTTAAAAAATAGGAAAAGAACCAAACTTAAAGAAGTTTTGGCTCTTCTGACATCCAAAAATTGTGAACTTAAGTTAAAAAGAAGTATGCCCTAGCCTTTTATAGAAACAAGACACAGGTCGGATAAGAAAAATACATGAGAGGAAATCCAAGGGATGAATCATATCAATGCATGTGGAATATGACAACTGGTAAGAGAATTTTAAAAAAAGTCAACAAACTTCAACCTTCATTTACACGTTGAAATCCTTCGGGTTTTTCTTCTTATTATCAGGGCTCCCTCTTGGAACCAAACAAACCCATAAAAAAAAATGCAGGAACTTTCCACAAATTCAGAATGATCAAGTGGACATTATGTTCCCACATCCAGGTTCTGCCTTAGATTGAACATTCCCAAGAATGAATCACCCCCCAAAATAGTACTCTTTCACTGCATGCTTGATATCTAGATTTCTGGTTTCCTGGTATTAGGTGCTTTTTTGCAACGAACTTTGTTCTTGCATGAACTTCCATAATGTACTATTGAACCTAGTAACACCATCAAATTTTCCTACAACCTTAATTTTTCTAACCATCCATACCCAAACTTTGCCTCACAATCTACTTCTCCTGTAATTACCAATTCCAACTATTAAATCCCTTTTAAAACATTTATAAAATATCATGTAAATAAAACCATCATTAATTCATCATCATTTTAAATCCATCATAAATAATACACTTTAAAAAAAGATCATATATTCTCATGTAATTATTCCTTTTAGTTGGGTTATTGAACCATTAGACCTTTTGGATAACATTAAAATTTTGAAACCTTACTTTGCATTGTTACTCGGAACCCGGTATTCAACTTTTACCCATAATTTTCCTGAATCTTGACCTTTATCAGAACTTCCAAATTTACTGGACCTTTACTCCCAGACCAGAATATTTTGTTCAACACCTTGTGTTACCTCTTACACTTCCGGCTTTCCCAATCCCTGACACTTAGTACCTGGAACACTTTAATTACAAAGTACTCTTTTAAACGATTTCCATTTTACTTTTCACTTTCGGTGATATTTCCAACTAGCCAACATCTGCCATAATTGTTAGTTTTCTCTTGGGGTCCCCAAGTCTTACAGTCTTGGGGTGTGCTGTGAGACCACACAACACCTTGGTCAAACCCCATTTTGGTAATTAAACCTTGAAATGAAAAGAAACAACATGAAAGGAATGATGAATGAACAACTCAATGTTGCAACTATTGAATAGTTTGGATGACTGAGAGGGGGGGTGAATAAGTTATTATAAAATATTTTTTTACTTTAATTAATCTAGAGAAAACTTAAATCAATCAGATAATAATCTAATAGATATGAACATGAAAGCACATAACAACACCATGCACAATGAACACTAGAATTTACGTGGAAACCTAAGAAGGGAAAAACCACAGAGAATGATAATTCTCAATTATAAAACATAGGTTAAGGTGACAATAGTTAAGGTGATTTTTACAAAGGATCACTGCCAAATTTCTCATTGTAGGTAAGGCTCACTGTTGGTGGGCTCACTACCCAACTATTACAGCCAAAGATAAAAAGGCTTGCTGCCAAAAGAGAAAGGCTCATTTCCAAAAGAGAAAGGCTCAATACCAATAGAAAAAGGCTCACTTCCTATAGAAAAAAGGGCTCACTTCTAGAAGAACGATGAAAGGGAATCCATCATTGAAATAATTATCACCAACAATGACACCAGATCGAATCTCACTATTTGATGCCTCTAATCATATACTTTTGTATACTTCACAATGTTTGGATTTTCAAATTCATCATATTTTATTTCATTGAACATAATCAACTTTTACTTACACCATTTCATGCTTCCATAAACTCCTAATTCAACCAAACACAATGTCTTCATAATCTCCTAAGTCATCCAAACACAATTTGAATTAGGTCACCACAAAACATTCTTGTAGTGGAAAGGAATGAAACACGGACCAATTAGAACCTCCTTTCTCAAATCAACACACTACAATGATATCTAGAACCAAGGAATATAATAAAAATTTTACAATGTAAATAATGTTCTAGAGAATATTAACTAATTTCCAGATCAGTTTAGACCCATAAGAGTGTATCTCATTATGTTGCAAAATGAATGGGACTGGGAAAAGCATGACCAAAGACAGATCATCACAACACAACATCTCGAGCATGCCAATCTGGATCACCAAAGCATCAAAATTGAACCTTAATAAATCAACCAAGCTAAGTTGACATCAATGAAAACCATTAATGACAACAACCAACAACATCACATTCCAACAATCTCCCCCTTTTCCATTGATGGCAACATCCATGAAAAAAACCAAAAAACTCAAATATCAACATCTTCTTATCTTCTTTTCTTCTCCCCCTTTGACATCAAAGACAAAGGGAAAATCTCCCCCTGTAAAACTTACTCCTCTCTCCCTATGAGGAAGCCTCACAAAATTGATCTAGATAAGAGCGAACATGTAATACCTTGGACCAATGCACACCTTGGTGCACATTATTGTAGACTAGGAGGGGGCATAACCCCTAACTTTCACCAGAGATACTCAAAAGGATATTTACTCAATGGTTTTGTGAAAATGTCTACAATATGTTCTTTTGTTGGTATATATTCAATTTTTACCTCATTTTCCATAACCTTCTCTTTCAATAAATGATATTGAATGGATATATGTTTCGTTATGGAGTGTTGTACCAAATTCTTAGAAATGTTTATTGTACTAGTATTATCACAAATAATTGAGATCAGTTCATCAAATGATATGCCAATGTACTTCAACATTTGTTTCATCCATAGTACCTAAGTACAACATGAAGATGCTACAATGCATTCAACTTCATCAGTAGATAGAGATACACAATCGTGTTTCTTACTTGACCAAGCAAACAATAGGGAGCCAAGGAAATAAGCTCCACCACTTGTGCTCCTCCTGTTATCAACACATCCGACCCAATCAACATCAATATAAGCTATCAAAGTGAAATATAAGTCCTTTGGATACCACAACCCCATATCTTTTATACCCTTCAAATATCTAAAGATCATTTTTACTGCAGCAACATGTGTTTCCTTTGGTTCTTGCTGAAATCTAGCTGCTAAAAAAACATCATACATAATGTATGGTCTAGTAGTAGTCAAATATAACAATCCTCCAATCATTGACCTGTACATACTTGCTTCAACTTTAGGTGAATCATCTTCTTTTTTCAATTTGGTAACAATAGGTGTACAAATTGGTTTGGAATTCTCCAATCCAAACTTCTTCAATAATTCTTTGGTATACTTGTACTGAGAGATGAAAATTCCTTTGTTATTCTGATTTACTTGTAGTCCAAGGAAGAAATTTAATTCACCTATCATAGACATTTTGAATTCCTTCTACATTTCATCTACAAATTTTCTACACATATCATCATTTCCTCCAAAAATTATGTCATCAACATTTGATCTGAGTGAATTCTATAGTATAAATTACTATCAGTAGATCCCTTCTGAAATCCTTGTCCAATTAAATACTTGTCTAATCTGCCATACTAGGCTCTAGGTGCCTGCTTCAATTTGTATAATGTTTTCTTCAACCTACAAACAACATCTGGGTCAATTCTAGACTTAAATACCCCTGGTTTCCCAATGTAGAGTTCTTCCTACAGTTCTCCTTTCAAGAATGTAGATTTTACATCCATTTTATAAACTTTGAAATCCTTAAAAGTTTCAAAAGCTAAGAATATCTGGATCACATCCATCTAAGCAACAGGGGCATATGTCTCTTCAAAATCAATACCTTCGACCTGAGTGTAACCTTTTCAAACCAATCTTCTCTCATTTCTCATTATCTTTCCATTTTCATCCAGCTTGTTCAGAATACCCACTTTGTTCCAATTATATTTTTGTCTACTGGCCTGGGCACAAGTTCCCAGGTCTAATTTTTCTCTATTTGTTCAAGCTCTTCTTTCATTGCTTTCATCCAATTCTGATCTCATTACATGCTTCTTCCACAGTATTTCAATTAGTTTATGAGAGTAAACACAATAATATTTGCTCTCAAGCTGCTTTGCTTCTTGTGATGATTCCCTTATTTTTATCTCTAATAATCTGGTTTTCTGAGTGGTTTTTCTATACATACTTTAGGGTTTTAGTTGTAGCTTCTAGAACCTCCTTAGTCTCTTCTTCTTTCTTATCATTCTTTTCTTTGTCATTTGGGTCATCTGATTCATATTTAATATGCCTATCAATATTTCTTTAAATATCTTCATCTACTTTCACAGTCACACTTTCAACTATCTTGTTTAGTCTCTTGTTGTAACATTGGTATGTTTTGCTTCTTGTAGAGTAACCCAAAAAATGCCTTCATCTACATTGTTGTCGAAGTTTCCAAGATTGTCCTCATCTCTTTAGATGTAGCATTTGCTTCCAAATTTTTTGAAGTACTTTACTATGGGAGCTCTTCCATGTCATAGCTCATATGATGTCTTTCCATATTTCCTCCAGAACAGTACTCTGTTAAGTGTCTATACTATTGTGTGTATCGCTTCTCTCTAGTAGACCTGTGGGAAACTTGCTTCCATGATCATTGTTCTAGCTACTTCTTGAACTCTCTAGTTCATTCTTTCCACTACACCATTCTACTGAGGTGTTCTAGGGGAAGATAGTTGTCTTTTGATGCCATGTTTTTCATAGAATTTGTTGAATTCATCAGAAGTAAACTCTCCTCTATTAGATCTTAAACATTTGATTCTTCTGTCAACTTCATTCTCAACTCTTGCTTTGAAAATCTTGAATTTTTCTAAAGCCTTTGATTTTTCTCTTAAAAATGCAACCCAGGTTAATCTAGAATAATCATCTATTAAAAGCATGAAATATCTCTAACCTTGTAAGCTTCTTATTTTGGTCAGACCACATAGGCTAGTGTGTACAAGGTCCAACAAACCAGTAGATGATTCTTCTTTTCTTCAGAATGTTTCTCTGGCCTACTTTCACTCTTGGCATCCTTTGTAGATAGTATTGCTTGGTTTGGTTAGTTTTCAAAAATATTTGACTGCTCTTGTTGAACTTTTCCTTGTTGGCAACACAAGGGCAGACAACTGAGAGGGGGCGGGTGATTTAGTTGTCACATAAATTCAAATTTATCAAACTTAATAACCCTTATTATTATATCTAATTATTAACCATGAAAGCATAAATCATAAACACACATAACACCAAGGTTTTTTTTACATGGAAACCTTGTTAGGGGAAAAACCACGGTGGAGGTTAGTCCACAAGATTATACCCTATTAAAATTATAAAGAATAAGATGAGGAATGAACATGCATTTAGGCACACTTCATAGAGCTCATTGCTCAATTACAACAAGGCTTATTTCCCAAAGGAAGACACACTATCTTACAAAAATATTCAGATAACATCTGTAGAATTTTGAACTAATAGAATAGCATATGCTAATGCCTGATTATAGTTTCGGTTAACCACATGAACACTTCTTCACTCTTCTTCACACTTTTCTTTGCCTTCGAAAGATTTATAACATTATTCATGCACACCATGCACAAGCACACCTTCAAATGGAATACACATTCACTTATATATATCCACAACAAGATATTGCATTGCTACATGCCTACTTCAAAATAATAAAATGAATATAAACTATTGACCCAAATATGAATCAACCAAGGCTAGCCACAACTTAGTGAAGACCTAAAACAACATCCTTGAACATGAACAATCTTCAAAAATTATTCCTCGAAGATCCACAACACACTACCACCACCCTATCGGCCATGAACATGGGAAACGTGAACATGTAAAAGAAAATCATCAATCACGAGCATAGGGATCAATGAAGATGTGCAAAATAGATAGAGCATGATCTAGAAACATCCAAAAAAATCATGAATCACTAGAGAAGAATCCAAAACAACTGAACTAATTGAAATCACATTATCTTCAATCAGGAGCACAAACTGAAGCAACACACAAACTGTAAGAACACAACTACTCATAACTCGATTAAATCTTCATGCTAATCTCTGAAACTTAATGTGGATAAACTATATATACTCAAAAAAAAACCCTTTAGTCCAAAACATCTAATCATCAATGTACTGAACTCACCAAAAAACTAAACTCCACTTCACCACTGACAACCTGCAACTTATTTATTACAATTTTCTCAATATCCTCGACATATATAGCCAAAATGCTAATAGTGTTGACATCAATGACAACCACATATCAGCAACACAACAACAACATCCAACAATCTCCCCATTTGGAATTGATGGAAATACATGATGTGAAAAACACCATCAACACAACCAACTATCTCTTAGCACTTACTCACCCTTAGATTCTGACTCTTTTCTTTCAAAACTCTTTTACATGAATCTTCTCCTAGATAATTCATAGTTTTTCACATGATCTTCTCCCCCTTTGACATCAATGACAAAGATCTCTTTCCTCCACATAAGCTTTGATACCAATTGTTGGCAACATAAGGGAAGGCAACTAAGAGGGGGGGTGAATTAGTTGTCACAAAAATTCAAATTTATCAAACTTAATAACCCTTATTCTCATATTTGATTATTAACCATGAAAGCATAAATCATCAACACATCAGAAACACACATAGCACCAAGATTTTTTTTTACATGGAAACCTTGTTAGGGGTAAAACCAGAATGAAGGTCAGTCCACAAGATTATACCCTATTAAAATTATAAAGAATAAGATGAGGAATTAACATGCATTTAGGAACACTTCCTAGAGCTCAGTACTAAATTACAACAATTCTTACTGCCCAAAGGAAGAAACACTATCTTATAGAAACATTCAGATTACATTTGCATGATTTTGAACTAAGAGAATAGCATCTGCTAATACCTGATTATAGTTCCAGTTAAGCACATGAACACTTCTTCACTCTTCTTTACACTCTGCTCTTCCTTCGAAAGATGTAGAACATTATTTGAGCACACCATGCACAAGCACACCTTCAAATGGAATAAATAATTGCGTATATATATTCGCAACAAGAGTTTACATCACTACACACTGACTTCAAAATAATAAAATGAATATAAACTATCGGCCCAAATCAATAACAATCATTAATGTGAATCAACCAAGGTTAGCCACAACTTAGTGAAGACCCAAAAAAAATCCTCAAACATGAACCATCTTCAAAAATTATTCCTTGAAGATCCACAACACAATACCATCACCCTGTCAGCCATGAACATGAAAAACATGAATGCGCAAAATAAAATCGCCAATCGTGAGCACAAGGATCAATGCAGATGTACAACACAGATAGAGAATGATATAGAAACATCCAAAAACATCATGAATCACTAGAGAAGCATCCAAAACAACTAAACTAACTAAAATTGTATCATCTTCAATTAAGAGCACAAACTGAAGCAACATACAAACTGTCAGAACACAACTACTCATAACTCGATCAAATCTTCATGCGGATCTCTGAAACTTAACGTGGATAAACTAGATATACTCAAAAAAAAACCCTTTAGTCCACAACCTCTAATCATCAATGTAATAGACCGAACTTCACTTCACCACTAACAACCTACAACTTATTTATTACAATTTTCTCAATATCCTTGACATATATATCCTAAATGCTAATAGTGTTGACATCAATGACAACCACATATCAGCAACACAACCAAAACATCCAACATTGCTTACCAAATTGTCAAAGTTGATGTGACACATCCTCTAGTGCTAGAGCCAACTGTCATTGGACTGAGAAAATCAGCATATCTTTGTAGCTCATTTTAGTTGATACATATTCCCACTTGTTCTTTTTCCAGTTGTAATAACAGTTCTGAATCTCACAACCATTGTCCTGAAACACCAAATTATAGCCATTTTCACACATCTATCCAATGCTCAGAAGATTATGATATAAACCCTTCACATAGAAAACATTGCCAGTGTTACATGTTTTTCATCAAAGGTAATAGAACTAATTCCAACAATCTGTGTTGTTTTATCAATTTCCTTGTGAATTTTGCTTCCAGCTCATCTGAACTTTCGTCATCTAGATTTTCTTCCATCTTTGTGGCTTTGAAGGCTGTTTCAGATTTCTCCTTTTCTTTTCCAAATTTCTTCATGTCAAGCATGGTCAAAGTGCCAAATAGTTGCTCTTTGGTGAATTTCTTCTGATCATAAACTTCCTCAATAGCCGAGATCTTGTCACTATAGCTCTCTGGTAGGGTCATTAGAATCTTCTCCATTACATCTTCATCTATTAGAGTGCCTACTTGTTTTTTGACTTCATTTGTTGCACTATCAACTCTTTGAAAGTAGCTTGTTATATCCTCACCTTCTTCCATCCTCAAGTTTTCATATTCGTGCTTAGCTATCAACTTCTTTGATAATTTGACTCTATCATTTCCTTCATAGATTTCTTTCAACTTTTCCCAAACTTCATAAGTAGTTCCCAATGAAATAACTTTTGTTAACTCAGTCTTAGACAAAGCACTAAAGATTGCATACCTTGCCTTTTCATTCTCTTCATAGGCATTAATCTCATCAACAAAACTAGGACCAACCCTCGATTCAACTTATTTTTTCTCAATAGATTTCTAGGTCTTGCAACCTAGAGAGATCAGATAATCTCTCATCTGCACATTCTAGAAACTGTAGTTAGATCCATTAAACATAGGAATTGTCACTTTGTGTGCCATCGGATCTACCCCAAGCGGTTAAGCTCTTCTTTGAGGAACCAAAGATCTAATACCAATTTTTGAATAGTCTAGATAACTGAGAAGGGGGGGGGGTGAATCAATTATTATAAAACAAATTTTGACTTTAATTAATTTGAAGCAAACTTAAATCAATTAGATAATAATCTAACAAATAACCATGCACAATGAACACCAAAATTTACATGGAAACCCAAGAAGGGAAAAACCATGGAGAATGCTAATTCTCAATTATAAAACACCGGTTAAGGTGATTTTTGCAAGGGCTCACTGCCAAATTGCTCACTGCAGGTAAGGCTCACTACCGGTGGGCTCACTACCCAACTATTACAACCAAAGATAAAAAGGCTCACTGCCAAAAGAGAAAGGCTCACTTCCAAAAGAGAAAGGATCACTACCAATAGAAAAAGGCTCATTTCCCATAGAAAAAGGCTCATTTCCTACATAAAAATGGCTCACTTCCAGAAGAATGATGAAAGGGAATCCACCATTGAAATAACTATCACCAACAATGACACCGGATCAACTCTCACTGTTTGCTACCTCGTATACTTTTTCATACTTCACAATGTCTAGATTTTTGTATTCATCACATTTTCTTTCATCAAATAGAATCAACTTTTACTTACACCATTCCATGCTTCCATAAACTCCTAAGTCAACCAAACACAATGTCTTCATAATCTCGTAAGTTGACCAAACATAATTTGAACAAGGTCACCACAAAACATTCCCATGGTGGAAAGGAATGAAACACGGACCAATCAAAACCTCCTCACTCAAATCAACATGCTACCATGATATCCAAAACCAAGGAATAAAATATACATGTTACAATGCAAATAATGTTCCAGAGCACATTAACCAATTTCCAGATTGGTCTAGACCAATAAGAGTGTATCTCATTATGTTGCAAAATGAATGGGACCAAAACAAGCATGACCAAAGATATATCATCACACCACAACATCCATAGCATTCCAATTCGGATCACTAAAGCATCAAAACCAAACCTTAATCAATCAACCAACATATGTTGACATCAATGACTACCATTAATGACGACAATCAATAACATCACATTCCAACAACAACTCACCAAACCCTTGAACGAACTTTTGGAAATATGAAATCTTGATGTTGATCTTGCCTAAAATGGTTTCAATGGATGTGGATCTTGATTCTTGAATCTTTGACTTGAATGCTTGGATTAGATCTTGAAACCTACATCACAATGTTAGTTCCAAAACATGCATGCATGAACATAACTTTGACATGATGTTTGAGATCTTGAATGCTACAAAAAATCCTTGATAATTGTGCTCTTGAATGATCTTGACAGTAAGCTTGGCTCTTGTTAAGTTCACCCCTTTCTAGATTATTCAAATTGATGAAATAACCTTGTATTTATAGTCATTTATCCTTAATTTCCTAAAATTAAAACATTAGAAGCTGACCTTTAGAATTTGAATTTGGGATGGAAAAAATACTGCCAAAAAATGTTTTAAAAAAGTGTTCAAGGTCTTAGGGAGAACATTCACCCATGGATGAATGGGTCCTAGGCCCCAATTCTTGGAACACACATTGCTCAATGTGAAGTGTTATGTATTGGCATTAATTAATGTTAGGTTTCACCTTTGAAAAATATAATTTATCTAGGTTTGTAAATGAATACAAGGATTATTAAGGCATAATTAAGGTCAATTTAATGAAGAGGGCCCAAAAAAGTGTGAAAATGTAAATGTGTACATTTAATAACAATAAATTAAGGCATTATTAAGTCAATTTTAACTAGGAGGGCCCAAAAAAGTGAGAAAATGTAAAGGGTTACATTTTTCTACACTACATTTAGCCCCCACTTTAGTGAGAGGAGGACCTTATGACAAATGCACACTAAAGTAGTCAAGAGGGGTCCAAGTGCACAAATGTCAACTGATGGGATAGGATGACAAAGATCAAGTAGGTGGCCTAGCCCCCAGGATCCAAGATCCCATGTCAAAGCAATACTAGCCCAAAGGGACATGCACAAGATGCATGATATGCAACAATAAGACAAGATATACAAACATATAATATTAAATTTAAAGTGAAGAAAAATATATACTATCAAGTTTTATTATACCACATCCATCCAACACATGGCTCTATAGGCAGGAAAATTGTGTTATGCTAGGTGGCCATGAAAAATGAAAAGGCTCCAAAGGCAAGCAAGTTGTGTTATGCTAGGTGGCCTTTGGAAAAATACACTCACAACTTGGCTAGTGAAATTTGTCATGCACTAGGTAAGCCCCCAAAAGGGTGGATAAGTGAGAAAATTATGCCTCTATCTAGGCTCTCATTGTACAATGAGAAAGTCACACTAGGTCTATAGGCTCCCATTGTACTAACCATATTGAAGTTATACCTCTTGATAACTTTGATAAGGCCCCACACAACATGATCAATATGCTATGCTAATGATACACTAAATTCAACTTTTATGAACAAAGTGAAGCAAGAAATATCAAATTGTTAATGCCAAAATGAAATAATACCAATAAAATAATGCTAATATAATGATCACACTTCCTATATCTATAGAAAGGGCAACTCATTGGTAGGTTTCTTTTCTAATTGAGGCTGTCAGAGTTAATTATTTTAAGGCATGGGAGGAGTACACCCTTTTCTTGAGGATGTCAAATTTTTATTATGAAATGATGGCTACAGTTGAGCTTGTTCCTTGGATTGTTAATATCATTATTGCTTGCATTCTCATCACATGCTTTGTGGGTGTTGTTTCACTTGTTTGCTTTCTAATAACTATCTCTTTCCTCAAGTTTCAGTTTATGGTGACTAGGATCGAGCCCTATTCTTGTGCAAAATGGAGGAAGAATCAAGAAATTTGGAGGATTTTAGAGCATGGGAATTTCATGCCTTTTCTAGAAAGGCTCCAAAACCATGATCCTAAGGCTTCAGTGGATTTTTTCAGCTATTGGCATGATAGAAGATTATAGGTCAGGGGAATGGATTTTGTGATTAATGAGGAGTTTATCCTTTCCATTACTAGTTTTCTATTGGTGGGTTGTAACATTTTCAAGGAGAGGAAGAGTAATGATGATACTATGGACTAGTTCTTCAGAGATGATGAATGGATGAAGATGATTAAGTTGCCTTCACGGGGCTACGAGTGAACTTCTTTAAAGAAAATTTGGGCTGATGTTGTAGAGGTCATCATGTAGTATGTTAACCTAAATGGTTGGTATATTGCAATTTTAGGTCACCATTTCACTTGTTGAATCATTTCAGATATGGGTTATATATCTCGTTCCCTTTCTTTCTATTGTCTTTGTTGGAAGTGTTGGTGTATGATCATCTAAAAAATAGGAGGGATTCTATTCTCCATGTGGGCCTTATACTACTCATAATGGAGCATATGAAATCCCATATCCTTGCCAAGACAATTAAAGGTAAGGAGAAGGCTATAATTGAAGAATCCCTCTCGACTGGTTTAGATACTAGTGTTGTTGGTGAGGGGAAATTGAATGAAGAGGATGAGGGTGGGTCTTCATCCCTTGTAGTGGCCCCTTCCAAGAAGAGAAAGAAGGGGAATCTCGAGGGGAAACATGTTGATAAGAAGATTGTTTTAAAGGAGTTAGAATCCCATTCTGCTGGCAATGATATTGATGTTGTTTCTGGTGGTTCCCAATCTAAGGGGAATAATGATTTTAATGGTCAGGATTTTGTTGCAGATGGCTATAAGGAGGAGAGTATTCCTGGTAATTTTGGGGATAAGGATACCAAGGAAATGCTGCAAAGGACATCCAAGTGAATTGAAAAGCTAAAAAATAGGTTATGAAAGGTGATTTGAAGGGTACCAAGGACTAGGGTAAGGAGAAGGGTGTCGTGGATACTGCTATTGAGATCAATGACTCCCCTGTTCGACAGTCACCCAATGTGGAGCTTTTAGGTGGGAAGTCTATGCATGAGGATGAGGGGTTAATCCAATTCCTAGAAAGCTAGAGCCAGATAAATAATCTCTCTAAGGATTTCTCTTACCTAAATGATGACAATACTTTAATGTTCAAGCTTCTAGATATGGCTCGTTCGGGGGCTACATGCACTTTTAAGTTAGCCAAGTGGATATTGTAGGAATTTAATAGGGTGAATATCAAGATCAAGGGTCTAAGCTTAGAGAATATACAAAACATGATGAAGGGTTCTACCTCAAATATTTTGATTGAAAAACTAGTGGACTTAGAGTGCTCCTTTGTAGATTTTAAAACCCTGTGTGAGTAGTGCCTCTTTGAAATGGAGGCTAATATTAATGAAACTAATGCGGACATCAAGAAGCTACTACAAGTTAGCCACAGTTTGGTCAAGAATAGTGTTGAGTCTATGTAGGCCCTTTTTCACAAGATAAGTCAACCAAGGGAAGATCAACTTTACTTTGTAGAGTTGATGGAGAAGGACTAGTCTTCAAAAGGGAAGGGGAAGAAGGTTGGAAATGATGAGGCAAAAGGCCCATGCACAAGAGGTAGGGGTAACTTGAGGAAGACCTTTGAGGAGGAGAAGAAAGAACTGATGGACATGGTCGAGCTACATCATAACTCAGAGATTTAGGTGGCTAATTCCTTAAAGAACATGAAATAGTGTCTCTTTTTGTGTTGTTTTCTATTACTATTTCTTTGCTGCTGGTTTTCTATTTTTTAGATGTTTTTTTACTACTGGCTATTGTTGATGGTTCAATATTTCTATTTCTGAGTAGCTTTTCATTTTTTTGTTTCAAATGGTTTTAGGTCCCTTCAAAATGTGTTTTTCCCTTATAATCAAAACATGTAAATAATAAATGAGGGACAATTGCCCCCACTTAAAATGCCAACATACTCGCTATGTTGGTATTTTAAGTAGAAAAGGAGGATCCTAAAAAATAATGCACACCTCCCAAAGATTGGTTATCCTTTCCCCCCAATCATAGAGATAAAGACAACCATCAAGAACCATCATGTTGCTGCCAAGAGAGATATGTCTGTACCTAACATTGTACCACCATGAATGGCAATGGGAAAGACACATCAATGCCACATAGTGATGAGCAATAAGATAGGATGGAAATTAGTATTAATTAGAGGAAACATGAGCATCAACACAAAGAAGAATACCACAATCCTTAAGGTGTTTAATTTTATCACTCAAAGCCTTACATCCATTAGTAGAATGACCATGAACTCAATAATATGCACAAAATGAACTTGTGATGTAAAATTTCTTTCATGTCTTTGGAGGGAGAGATACCAAGTGATCTTGGAGAAGTCTTAACAAGATACTCTCTTGATCAATAGTAGAAGATGTTCCTTTATTTTTCTTCAAAGATATCTCTTTCTTAGTATATGTCGTTGAAGATGTCCTAGGAGTGTTTTGTGTGATGAAATTTATATTAAGCAAAGTTTCTTTGATTATTTTATTTCTTTCAAGGGATAGTAACCATGACAACTAGTTGTTTCTATTAGTTCAGGATGCACCAAGGTTAAAGTTAGCTTAGAAGGATATTTTGTAATAGTGTTTATATTGAGTGAAGGCCCTTTTTATGCTTTTGTAAATCTTTTGAAGGACAATAACCAAGACCACTAGTGGTTTTTTGTGTGTTAGGCTCTATATGGACACATATACCTTATTCTATAGCACCACATCCTTTTCCACTATAACCAATTTGTTTTAAAAGTTCATAACCTCTTCCATAAAGCTTCTCCATTTCTTTTGGATTTGGTGGTTGTTCATAATAAACTTCATCAAATTTTGTTGTGTCATTTGTTTCTTCTTCTAAAGTGGTGGAGGTGGACTCTTTCCAAGTTTCTTCCAAATTTTGTGTCAACATTACTATTGGTTCTTTTCACTTTTTAGACTCTTTTGTTATGATATTGTATTCTGTCATGAATATAGGTGTAAAATATAAGGAATCTCAATCATCTTCCAATAACTTTGTGACTTTTTAAATGTTGTTCTCTTTTTCTTTCTCTTACACAGTTCCGCTTATGTAGTTGGTGTCAATATTTTCAAAGGACTTTCCTTGTATTTCTCAGTGTCTATAAAACATTTTGGTTTAGGATCATCTTTGACAATGTACATTTGGTTGTTATAGACATACTTCATTATGTGATGAAGAATCGAAGGCACTGCATGCATCTCATGAATCCATGGCCTACCTAAAATATGGTTATATGAAAGATCTTCATGCATAACATGGATAGGAGTTTGCAAATTGAATTTTCCAATTGAAATGGGTAATGTGATCACACCAAGCAATTGTTTTCCTATGTTATCAACCCACGAATGGAAAAAAATTTAGGTTCAATCTTGCTCTTATAAAAAAATTAGTCAATTTTATGCAAGTTGGATGAGTGGAAGATAGTTAAAACTAACCTCAAAATCAATTGCAGAGTGTCTTTTGATAGAAACAGTGACAAAACTAGCTGAACAAGGGTTTTGGAAGAAATATTAAAAATACCAAATGCAATCATTTATGACATGTAAATTTTGAATTTGATAGATGAAACAGAGGGATATCGGAAATAGTAAAGCTTTTGGAAAATCTAGGAATGGAAAATTTTGTGTACCTATCTCAAAACACTATTTTTAGAAGCTATCCTGGGACTCGTTCTCCTATAGGTGAATGGGTCTTTTATCAACTTTCCAAAATTGATTTATGGGTTCTTTTATTATTATTTTTAACTTCTAGATCCTTTGGGTTTCATAGTTGTATGGTCAGAAATGAATTCGAGATTTGAGTTTCTATAATGTAACAACAAAGGTGACAACAAACGCAACTTTGCAATTTTGCACTTTTGAGATATTCAACTTTTCTTCAACCTATGAACTTGCAAATATGCAACACATAAGGAGAGGGGGAATTTTTTTTTTTTTTGGTTGAATGGGGGTTTTCCTTGGTCAAATCCAATTTTGGTAATTAAACCTTGAAATGAAATGAAATGAAATAACATGAAAGGAATGATGAATGAACAACTCAATGTTGCAACTCATTGAACCCTTGAATGAACCTTTGAAAATCTAAAATATAGATATTGATCTTGCATGAAATGGATTTAATGGATGTGGATCTTGATACTTGAATCTTTCTTTGAAGCTTTGACTTGAATGCTTGGATTAGATCTTGAAACTTACATCACAATGATAGTTCCAAAACATGTATGAATGGATATAACTTTTACATGATGTTTGAGATATTGAATGCTGCAACAAATCCTTGATAATTCTACTCTTGAATGCTCTTGAAAATAATATTGGCTCTTGTTAACTTCACCTCTTGCTAGATTACTTGAATTGATGAAATAACCTTGTATTTATAGTCATTTATCCTTAGTTTGCCAAAATTAAAACATTACAAGCTGACCTTTAGAATTTGAATTTTGAATGATAAAAATACTACCAAAACATGTTTTAAAAATGGGTTTAAGGTCTTAGGGAACACGCATTTCTCAATGTGAAGTTTTATGAATTGGCATTAATTAATTTCGGGTTTCCCCTTGAGAAAATATAATTTATTAGGATTGCAAATAAATAAAAGGGATTATTAAGGCATAATTAAGGTCAATTTAATTAAGAGGGCCCAAATAAGTGTGTAAATGTAAAGGTGTACATTTAACAACACTAAATTAAGGAATTATTAAGTCAATTTTAACTAGGAGGGCCCAAAAAAGTGAGAAAATGTAAAGGGTTACATTTTTCCACACTACAAGTATTAACCTTTTCAAGAATCAAAATATGGGTAAGTGAAAGACATAATTCCAATGTTTCATCATTTTTTAAATTTATTCTTAAATTCTTATTTTGTCAAACTTTGGGTTTAGGGTTGAGAACTTGAGAGACTTGAGGAAAATTAAGGACTTAAGAGGGATTTTTCACTATACAAGCATGTCTACCACCACTAGAATACCAGTTGTTTGGAAAGGAAAAGCAACATCAAATAGAAAAATAGATTATGCTCAAATGCTTAAAGCCTCAAGTTTCACTCATGAATACCATGATATTTATGATCCTAAAATATATGGTAGGATTACCTCAGAACTTAGATTTTCATGTGAGAATAAGGCTGCAAAGCAAATGCAAATTACTAGTGTCAGTGCATCATGGGTAATTGGATTAGGGCACATGATGTTACATGAGGTTTTCCCTTGCTAAAATTTTATTGTGGTTTGCACTCATAATTATGATAATAAAAAAGAGCAATTATTGATAAAGATAGCAAAGAAGAAATTTTATCCATTATTGTAAAAGAATTTGGAAATGTATTGGGGTTTACAACTGAAGAATTCATAAATGTCCACATTGACCTAGAAAAGCTTGCTAGTGATTATGAAGTGGATGAAAGGGAGAAAAATACTTAAATAAAATAGCTTAATATTGTCATAGAAATTTATTGAAAAGTAATCGTAAGCATCCTTATGATTTTTTAACTTTTAGACCATGGGTTTAGGATGCTATTTCCATGCTAACATTTTGCCTCGGACTGGATAGCAATTGGGAAGTAGGTGTAATCCTCCTTGAAATGGTATTTAATATCCATTATAATGAACAACTTATCAAATATGAATTTTTTGAGCATATTGTAGAATCCATGCATAAATAATTTTTAATGATTAATGGAGGTTACACTAAGACATTTAGGTTCACATCCTACTTGTGCTATTTTTTCTATTCAAATTTAGTGGAATGTTTTAGACCAACAAGATTTAGATTTATCCCTATACAAATGTTGAGGAAAAGAAAATGGCTCTAGTATATGATTGGACCACTAAGCTAAGGATACATGATTCTTAAAGGAACTACAATCATTTTGTAGACTACTTTTTGGCTCCATTGTATCAAGCAATTATAAATACTCCAATGCCTAGATTGCCTATGTCTTGTAGGAATTGCATTCAACTAGGAAAAGAAATAGAATTGGATGATTGGTACTTAATGGAATAATATAGTATGCTAATATTTTATGGATCAAGAGTAGAGCCATACAAACTTCTAATAAATGTGACAAAAAGGGTTTTTGCATTGGAATATGTAAGGACGATGAAGAGTATTGATGAACAATACTTTGTTAGTTAGCAAAAGAAGACCTAATTTCCTTCTTTATCTTTTTCATGTGGAGGATTCACATTCGATAGAAAAGCATTTAGTGTGGCACATGATATTTTGATATTTTTTAAATTTGATATTGTCTATCATTGGCAATATGATCCATGTGACACCATTAAATTAAGGATTATGGCCAATAGGAATGCTGCAAGTAGAATTTAACATCAAAGTGAACCCTTGCTTGAAAAATTGAGAAATAAGGATTCTTGGGATGAGACCAGAATAGCAATGGAGAAAATTGCTACTGAAAAAGGTATTTCTTTTGAATAATTGTCAAAAAAATTATGGCATTGCAACAACAAATAGGGGAAGAGAATAAAATTAGGAGGTACAACAATTTTTATGAAAAAAGTGATAAACCATCTAGTAGAGTAAAAATTTCAGTTTCTCTAAATAAGAATGCTATAGAAAAAATTGTTCAAGATAAAAAATTACTATCTTTTGGTCTATGAGGAAGGAGCTAGGTGGACCAAAAAACTAGTGCAGAGTTTGGAGACATCAAAGATTATTCTAAGTTTAATTTTTTTGGAATATAGAGCATCCCAATCATAATGAACATGAAGAAGGTGGTGATGAATCTGATGATGATAGAGAAGAACAAAGTGTAGAATATACAAGAAAATTCAAATCTAGTTTAAGTGAGACCACAAAACAAAAATTTACTTCGAGAGCAACCATAGCTGAAAAATGGGTTATGAAGGTGGTCCTTTGGGGTCCAAAAGAGAAAGTGTTTGAAAAAAATATATGTAGATCCTAGAAAACTAGTTGATAAATGAGGCCTTGGAGCAGATAAACTAGACCAAGGGTATACACATACAATTGAAACAACTCATTTTGTTAAAGTTTCAAATCCTAATCCTCATGGTTAGATACAATCACAACTAGGACATGCCCATGGTGGAGAAACTAGTGCAACTAGCACTGCCATTGGTGGTGATGGTATGTTTAGTAGTACTAGTAGTGGTCAATATGTTCTACAACAACAAGTTACACACAAGAGGCCAACAATATAAGATACCACACAAACACCTAGTGATCAAGGCATATTGAAGAGGGAAAGGATTATGATAGGTCCAAGTCCAACTACCAGTTCCACCCCAAAGGAATTACTTCCAAGCACTCCTTCAGCTAGTGTGGATGCAACAAAAACTGAAAGTACTCCTAGTCCTTCACCATTCAAGCATTCCATTATTTATGTGTCCCTAGGTTTTGATTACAATGATGAGTTTAAAAAGAAATTAGAATTGTATAAAAGAGAAAGGAAGCATCTGATAGAGAGTTCATCTACTATAACTTCAAAGCCTACAAAAACTGAGTTATTATCCACATTTGAGCCAAATGAATAAATCATGGGGTACATGTTTGTTTTTCCCACAGTTCAAAATAAACGAGAAGATTAGATGGATCACTTTGAATTTTAGGTGAGGAGTTTCCAATTAGATTTTTCAGGATACATAAATTTTGACAAAATTAATGTATAAAAAAGAACAATGAATTGGTACACATCATTTCTAAAGCAAGAGAGAAAAAAGTTTGCATATTCAAATATAAAAATTATAGGCAGACCTAGAAAATCAGAAAGAAAAGATGAAAGCAACATATAACAAGAACAATGAATTAGAAAAGAGAATAAAAAAACTCATCTCTACAAGAAAATAGGATAAACAAACAAAGTTGGAATTGAATGAAATGAACTGAAGGTTCGATGAGAGCAAAAGGAAATGTGATGAGGAAAAATCTTCAGAAAAATTAAAACAAAACTTGGGGAAATCAAATAAACAATGGGAACAAAATTTGGAGAAAGAGAGAAAAATAGTGAAAAATTGGTAGTAGAGCTAAGAGAAGCATAAAATGAAATAAACTCTTGTCAAAATAAGTTAAATACATTTTGTAGAGAAACACTGAGGCATATGAAATAAAAGATCTGTGAGGAAATAATGTAGAGGAATGATCATTTATGTAAATTGTTTCAATTGATTGATGCTATGAGACTACATTATAGGAAGCTCAAGAAATATTTAATGGACAACAAAAATCTGCTAACAATAGAGAAATCTGCAAATCAAGTTCAACAAATAGTCTATAAAGCCAGTGACAATAAATTGAAATCAAAAGGGATTTATAATTTGATTGATGCCTCGATGATGTTGTTATCTATCATTAAAAAGTGTTTGAGAATGTGTGAAATAGAGGAATTTGTGTATCTAGCTGCAAAAAAGATGAAGAAGCTGGATGAAAAGGTAAGAAACTTGATAGAGCTGGGTTTGCTAGAGGATTTTGACACAAACGAGTGATTCATTGGAAAGGACGATTTTAGAAAGAATATGGTACAAGGAATATTGATTTGTACTAGTTTCCTCAAAACCCAGATGAGGCAAACTATTTGGATTCCATCAAACCACTAATAACCTTGAATGCAACTTTGACTGAAACATTCAAGTAAAGTTCCAATTTCAATCATACATTGTTAACAAATTTTCAAGTCAAACAACATTAGTTAGAATAGATGACAGTGACACTTCCATCAACTGAATAGTGGAAGTTGCTACAAAAGCTAATAGAATTATTTGATATTGATAATATGAGTTTCCAAGTTCTAATTGAGCTCTGTGCAAAGTTGTCTTTGAGCAAGATTTTTCATTGCCTCTATGTATTCCTTCATTTGAAAATCAATAAAAAACTCAAATCAATAATGTGTTGATGTTAAATTATCTGTATTAATGATTTTATCAATTGAAGAGAAACTCTGGTTTCAACTACTAGATACACATTAAATGATTGATGAGGTTCATTGTTGTATATGCTATTGTTAATATGTTATTAAGAATTAAGATGAGTGATGAATCATTGAGTACATGTTTAACATAATTAAAATATGAAATTATTAATAATATGTTAATGTATTCAATTTGATGCATAATTTCATGGAACACAATATAAAATATCAACAATAGTTTGAAATATAATATTGTTGGTAATCCGCAACTAGTTAAATTAGGGTTGTTAGGTCTACAACCCAGGTGGTGTAGGAGCACTCAAAATGCAAGTATCAAAATACAAGCATAAATTTTAATATGATATTTTTAATCTTTTTGTTTTGTTGTGTACGGTATAATACACCATTGATAAGGTGTAAGGGGACCATCTTAAAGCTTAGTTTTAATTTGGAATAAATTGGGAATCATTTGGTAGGCGTTTCCTTAGATTTTGGAAAAATCGCAAAACACAGTGTGTTTTCGAAAAAATGTTTTTTCTCCATTTTTAAGACCGAATTTGGAAACCTAACGGTTTCTTGATGATGGAAAAGGAAAGCCTCGACCATAATAGAGGTTAATGAATGCTTTTTGAACGGTGGAAAGCTCTGGAAAAAGGCGTTTTGATGAAAATAAACAAGAGACAGTGTTTTTATTGAAAAAGAAATCTGTTTTCTTGTGCTTTCTGCGTGACAGCAAATAGAATAATGGAATATAAATTTTATTGGTTCAAGAGCATGTACAGCATCCTTTTGTAGCTCTGTTTTGGTATTTTTAAACTGATTTTCTATCGCTTTTTGTTTTCTATAAAATCTATTTTTTTCTTTAACTCTGTTTTGGACTGGTAAACAAAACCAGAAAATGGAGTTTTGAGATTGTTTCCTGTCCGTACCAGGCAGTATGGGCGTGATGGAAGCAAGAAAAAACTCCATCTTGTATATATTGTAAATATAATAGTCTTTGTGAGTCATGCAAACAGGTTGAAGGAATTTTCCTAGGCGAGACAGTGAGAACCCGGCTAGGAAAGGTTTGAGGACAACGTGAATAACTTGTAGGGGATTGAAGTTTTTTATGAAATTATTTTTTAAGGATTTAGGGGAGTGTCTTGGCTCTGCATGGTGACAAGGAAGAGCCCGTAATAGTCCATTTTCATGAAGAACTTTTCACCAGTCCTAAACTGGTTTTGAACAGTTTTGAAACCCTAGTGTTCTTGGCTCCTTTCGCATTTGGGCAATGTACAGCCTGTAGAAGCTCAAAACCTCAAGAATATTTAAGTTGGTGGCATGGGAATCACCAACCCCAACAGAAAAACTCAGGTCATTTGGGGAGTTTAGGAGAAAATTGCATTTTTCTCTGTCAAGAGGCCTAACTGGGCTTCTAGCATTGTAGCCCTTCCAAACCCTCAATTGGTGATTTAGTGAAAGCGATGGAGGATTGGGTTATGAAGGCTGTTCAAGAAATTTTAGAAGATTTATTTGAAGCTATGGAAGCTACTTACACCCCTGCAACAAGATTTGGAGGTATTAGTGATTCACTAGTCTTTAAGTGGATTAAGGGCTAGGCGGTGAAGGCGAGGGAAAACACCAAGAAATTCTTAGTAGCAGCAAATTGGAAAATGATAGTAGGGTTGGCAATCTAACCAGGGGTTCCTAAATAGCAGGTGACCTACAGGTTGAGTGGTGGATGAGATATCACCAAAGGGGTTATCAAATTGTGACCCAGAGCATTGAGTTAGTGAGTGATTCAATCCAACCCTCGTTCTATCACCAGGTCTTTCTAAAACCCTATTATCCTAAAACCCTGGAATTCTTATGTTTTGTTATTGACATCATTCACTTTTTGACTAGTCATTAAGTTATGACTTATGGGTATCGATGTCATGAGTCTTGTGTCCCCTTTTACTAGGAAGCACCCCTTTAATATTTTGTTAAGCTCTGATTATTTTCCTTCATAATGTTTTTGTGTTCTTGAGGTTTCCTAGACACATGTCACAATATCGCATTATCTCTTCTGTAACATACTAACCCTTTTTGAAGTAAAAATTTCTCATTTTACACTTTACGAGTATAATTTGTGTATCCAACCATGGCTCGTAGCTGATCAAGTGTTGAACCTTGTTGCACCATCAACATCTATCTCCCCTAGTAAAGGAAATATTGTTTTGAATTAGGGAAAAATTCTTGAAATGGGTAGCAAACTGGATCATTGTGACATCCCATCATGATCGAAAACTATAAAAAATAAAAAAATATAAAAAACAAACAAAAATCAAAACAAATTCAAAACATCAAAAACCCAAAAAACATGTTATGCTTTTGATTCAACACCAATAAAACTATGTGGTCTTTGCATGTATAATGTAAGAAAGGATTATTAGCCCTCAATGCCTTAGGTTAGTCCCCTTAGGTGTTTATCATGTTTTCTTTTAACTTAGTCAAAAAATTCAAAATTCAAAAACATTTAAAAAAAGAGATAAAAAAATATGTTCTTATCAAACCAAGTGAATGACAAGCCTTTGCGTGTACAACACAACCAAGGATTATCTTTGATGAGCCTCTGAGGCCCTAGGTTAGTCTCCTAAAAATAACAAAAACAACATCAAATAAACTTAGAAAACCAAAAATGTCCTACCCCCATTGTCACCAACTGCAATAAACTTTTCATCCATAATAAACAAATTGTCACAAATCATCCTTTGACAATGCAAACCACAAACAAAACAAATATCAAAATAAAAAATTCCAAAGTAGAGATCGAAACAATTAGACAACTATCAAGTGAAAATAATGCCAAAGTGTTAACTACCTATCTATTGACAATTCACTAACAACATCCTGAGATATGTCTTAATGGATAAATCATTCCTACAATAGGCATCATCAACACTAGATAACAACCTAAAACCTCAAAATAGATATGGCAAGTGATATTGTAATAATTTTTATCTTTTTATAGTCTTATCTTTCTAATTTATTGTAATACCGCATTCCCAGGATCTCTCGAGGATGTCGATAAGGATTTAGAGAAGAAGGAATGGTGTTATTAACTGTCAATTTTTGTTAGTTTTGTTTGAAAGATGTTTTTGTGATACTACCACAATGAATACTTGCTTTGTTTTATGTATGGAGGTTGTTTTGAGACAATTCATGTAGTAGTTGCATGTTAGGTATTTCATACCTCTCTAGATGTAATTGGTCCAAAAAGTCTTAACTCAACTCAACCATATATTCTAACAAGGTTTCTGTATGTCTGGTATGAGAAAGAGTATTCTTTCTGTGTTGAGTCGAAGTCCATGCAATGGACATAAAGCCAACTTGGTGCATCATGTTTGTTTGCTACATCAAAAGGGATTGTTAAAGATATGAAGCCTCTATGCAAAGAAAAACTCATCAAACTAACAAACATCAAATTTCTATCCATCATTCAACATTTCTCCTAACTAATAGCTCCATCTTGAATCACAATATCATTAGTACCAAAGCCATCCTACATCCACAATTTCATCAATACATATCACGAGCATAGTAAAGCAATAAAAACATAATGCATAGTGTATAATCATACATCGCATATAAGATATCATCATCCATCATATATCAACATCCATCATATACATAATAAAACATCATATATCATATCAAAATATGGTTCATCCATCCATCCACATCATATACATACATAAAAAAAGTATAAAAACATGAACATGCATAATCCATGGTCATCACATAATGCATAATAAAGTTGAATCAAAACATGGAGTCATCACATAACACATAATAAATCCGAATCAAAACATGGTATATCTCATATATCATCAAAACTAAGAATGTCATATACATCATCAAATATTATGTGTGATATCATATACAAAAATATACATATATATGAGGCCTCAGCTAAGCCAATGAATATATATACAAATCATGTCTACAAAATCTTTACTATAAAATACATCCTAAAGATAAAAAATACTTAGCCCTACTAGCCGTCCTAAGGTGGAGATCTCATTCGATGCTCGCTATGATGAGGGGATGGATGAGGTATGATTGGAGACTATCTAACTAAATTCCCACCTAACTCTACACTTGTAGCTATGCTAGGATCTCTAAAATGTGGTTGTCACTGAGCTTTGGGTACAAAGGCCTTGTAAAGTGTGATAATATGTCACCTTTTGTACCAACTGCTCTCGCTCAACTTGATGCTAAGCCATAGGAATATATGTAGCCAAAGAAATATCTACAACTAGCCTTTTTTTCCACTCTATTGCTAGCTCCTATCTAGCAACATTTAGCTCCTTCCTAGCATCATCTCTCTCCTACCTCATGAAATCTCATTCCATAGTAAAAGACACAACCTGTTCCTTTGCAGCTTGTTGCTGCACAATCTCTGCATCTTTAGCAACAATTAATTGTATAATCGCCATGACTATTGTGCATCCCAAGGAGGAGGGGGACCTTATTCTTTATCCTACTGCTTAGGATCATCCTATTGATCCTAATGCCTGTCCTGTCTCACCTATCAAGTTGCTTGACAACAATTAAAATTCACTATATCTCCCCTCTATGCCTAGTAATACCTTCTCTCCTGACTGTTGGCATAGTGCTAGCAAGGTTTGTGAAATGAAGAGGCACTCGACAATCCTACAAATGATCATAATCTAGTGTGGTCCTTGCATCTGCTAGTCCAACGGGTCACCCCCATCCAAATGGAGAAAGTCTCCTAAACTCTACAACAACTACATCATGATCAACCTGCAATCCCCATACCTAAACCTCTTGGGTGGTCCTACCAAAATGAGCCTAGTAATCATCAACAAAATGACTTTGTCTCTCCCTGAATTGGTGAAGTACCTGATCAAGTTGATATCTCTCAAGAAAAGAATGCACTTGGCCTATCAACCAATGATTTTATCTAAAAAATGGTAGCTACTCCTAATTGTAATGTCATGCATCGCAATCCAACCATGACCTCCAAAAAAATTGTGCATATCATCTATCACACAATGATAGTAATGCAACTGACTAGGACAAGTGTAATGAAGAAAACCAATATATCTATAAGAGTAAGGATCCTTTGGATCCCGATCCAGGATACGATTAGGCCTAGTAATTGGGATATGCTCCTAGGTCCATACATGAAGCAAGGTAACCCCAACAGAAATGGAACTACCTCCATGATAGGCGACCTCATGCATTTCTCTATAAATATGTGTAAGGATACATGAGCCCCATGCATATCTAGTACCATGCTTGAACATTTGCTTAATGCATACACCAAAACCAATGGGAAAATGTCTACCTCATTGATCAATAATGACAAGCCCTGAGACCAAAGCACATAAAACCAATGAAACAAGATCTATGCTACCATTGAATGGAGATAGGTCTATCTTTGAATCCTAAACCTGAAGATGTCTAACACCAAGGACTCAACACATAACATATGTACCCTATCACATAGAATAGGTCATGATCTCTCCATGAATTAGTACATGAAGGATCCTTCATACATCGTCTAAGGTGATGGTGGCCTCACCGGTCAAAAAATGAAAGGACGACAGCTTAGAGTGACACCTCTCAACAAGAGGAGTCATCATCACTATGTGGCATCTAATCGCAGACATGTAACATATATGTCATGACCCAAAAACATCTAGCACATCTAGCTCTATCTTATGGAAACTACTGATCAAATTAAATAGCTTGTGTTGCTGTCACTCCCTTGAGTACAATGGTTTGAGAACTGCTTGCAACCATTCAACCCATGATGTGAAATTTTTTCTATGAAAACACAAAATGAACCTCAAATTGCAAACAAACTAGCTCAAAATTCCAAAAATAGCAAAATCGGTCACCTTTTTGTCAAAAGTGGTAAAAAAATTCAAAAGAAAACTTATTTTTGTCCAAAGTGGTAAAAAAACTCAAGAGTAGTAAGAATGGAAAAGTGAAAAAGTTTCTCAAGAGCGAACAATTTTCAAAAATATAATTATTTTACATGAAGTCAAAGTGAACATTTAATTCAAAGGCATAAACAAAAGCGAACATTTGAGTCAAAAGTGAACAATTAAATCAAATGCGACTAAGTATATCAGAAGTGGCACACATATAAACTACAAAAGAGGTAGAAACAATTCAAAAGTGAAAAATCAAGAAATTACCAGTTTTTCCTAAAAATACTTCATGCATTAATTACTAAAAAACAAAAAGATGAAAATAGGAAAGGAAAAGGTACATACCGGTGCACTGACACAAGTAGGCCTCCTGAACTCATGAACTACATCTACGTGATATGGGGCTCCTTGAATCCTCTCCATAACACCTCAACAATCACAAAATCATGAAATCTAGAGGCAAGAAATTACTATAGGCTCATAATGCAAATGAGAAAAATTAAACCCTAATTACCTATTTTAACCCCCCAAACCCTATTTTTTTTACCAAGGAAACCTTCCTTGGTTAAAATTAGGATCTCTCGAGAACATTTTAACTATCAATGAGGGTCATATAAAATTAATTTTTTGTCCTCTATCCATCTAAACTAAAATAAAACATTATCGCGAGCCCCACCAAAAAAAATGATTTTTTGGGCCAACCTCTTGAGGGGGTAGCCCAACATCCTACCATCTTTTTGTTGACCACTAGGGCATAGTGGGGCATATAATTTTTTTCAAAATTTGATCTTAACATCAAATTCTTTGAAACAAAGCAACCAATACTTTGTCTCAAAGAGGGGCAAAATGTATACATGTAATAATGACCTAACATGTATCACACATGTCCTAAACGAAATTTTCTCATCATTGACATCATTAACACCTAATATCACTACATTTCACATAAATTACAACAAAAACCCCAATTTCCTCTATTAATTGAATAATATTACATTATTTAATTAATTCACTTTTTCATCATTTTTGACTAATTAAATAAATTTGATTTATTTAATAAAGTCCTAATCTAACTTTATTCTTCCTTATTAATTAAATAGCATCAATTGTTTAATTATGTCACTAATTTACCTTATTCCCCCTAAATCAATTAAATTATTATCACTTATAGTTTAATTAAATCACTTTCCACTAAACTTGGATAATTAAATAAATTATCCAAACATCTTCCAAAAAGGTCAACAAAACAAATACAACTTTGTTTGCAAAAGTCAAATATTTGCACATTCAACTCAAAAAGCTTAATTAACTAATTCAATTAAATGATCACCCTAACCCATTTTTTATGATTGAGAAAATTATGTTCCCCAGATTGTTCACTCTAATTGGTTGACTGATTCATCTATTTTTTGACTAATTCATCTATTTCCTAACAGATTCATCTATTCGTCAATCCCATTGATGGATCAACCTGATTTCCTCAATTCCACTGATTGGGAAATCTATTTCCTTTGATTGATCAATTAATATCCTTAATTGATTTGATCACATAAGCTAACTGAGCAATCTAATTCTTCTCAACAACTTTCAACCATTGATCTTGATTCAACATTGTTATGATCTTGCACGTTCATTTCAAAATGAAAAATATATATAACAATCTTCTTCATCCTCAAAAAGATCAAATAATTGACATCTTTTGCACAATGAAGTAATGTCGAATTGACAATCGATTTCACACAAGATTTTACACATAAATGGAGGCTCTGCATTGACACAATGATCCAACATCATTTACAAATAGACTTTGACATGAGATGGGTAATGATATTAGTTAATTGAATTCTTTGTATGTTCTTTGTTTGTATTACTTTAGTTCATCTCATATTGTTCATTTCATGAGTAATGGGTATGAATCTTGATCTTTATTTGAATTAGATTAGTTTAATTCATTCATGTTTGGTTATTTTACACTTATTGATTTCCCCCTTACACAATTAGAAAAAGGATAAATAGGGAAAAGTACTTAATTTTTATATTATGTTTATAAATTGTGAAGAAATTTATGTGAGGAAAACCATCTTTTGGGTGAAAAATTGATTTGTTGATTGGGAGTGCAATTTGAGGAGGAATTTGACAAGGTCATATTTATTGGGTTAGAAATTGGGAGGGGAGTGTTTTTGTTAGTCCTTGTGAGCTTTTGTTTGGTGTGCATGACATTCTCTTCATTTCAAAATTTTATCAAGTTTGAGGTATTTTATTTGTTTCTTTTGATTTGGTTAATTTCTTTCAATTCAAGAAGTTGTAATAGGGTTGGCGGAGTGTTGATACCTACCAATGTAATTTAATTTAGAAATTATCATTCGTACTTCATTGTTTTGTATTTAAAAAAAAAAAATTCAAAATATGAGGTTATAATGCTCTTTTTTCAGGAAATATGTAAAATAAAAATTCGATGTGAAAAGTGTGTTGTTGGGTATAGCTAGAGAAAAAGAGTTCTTTTACATTTTTGAATTTGGAAAAAAATAATTTTGAAGAAAATTTTAATGGAGTATTTGGGAATTTTCCAGTTTTTGGCGTGTAGAAATTTTATGAAAATTTAAAATATTTTCATGAAAAATGACGAATTTGAATGTTTTAACAAAAAATTCCTTCATGAATTATTGAAATAGTGCTTATGGAAACTTGTTAAATTTTTTTGATGAAATTGAATTTTGTGCATTGTTTTCATTACACACTCATTGGTGAGTGTGATCCTAGGAACAAGGTACTAGAGAAGGTATGGGAGTGGCTCCCAAATTTTCCTCAACCCAAAGGGGAAAGTAGGTTGATCACAAGTTGGGAGTCATTTAATCAAGTGATAATTAATGAAACATGGGTAATAAATTAACTAAGATAATGGATGCCACTCATTTCAGAGTGCTTGTAAAGTCTAAGGATGGTTGGGAAGACATGTAATCTTTAGAATATTTGGTCTTATAAAGTCAAGTACTATCATCTATGTGAGAGAGGTATTATATTCCATGTGTTCCATATTAGTGAGCATTGTGATGACGCTCCCTCCTAGTTCTCTAATATCTTACCCTAGTGTCTTCTGGGGTTATCATTTACCATTAGTGATTTGGGCAACTAATGATCCTTATGGTATCCAAGTAGTGAGTTAGCCCAATATGGAATTGTGATGTGACATTGGTGATTTTTCTCAATATGGATTGTGTTATGGTATTTGTGATTGTACCTAATGATGACATGCATTGCATTCATTATGTGATTTGGATGATTCTTTGATATATGATGTGTATGTTGAGTATATGCTTTGTGTATGGCATGCATGTAAGCCATATCCAAATGTGTTTGGTGTGAGTGTTGTGATTGTGACCCATGTGACTATCTCCTAGCATAGTGGGAGTGGATCTTTTAATTCCATGAGGTTGGGTGGTGTGGTAACCATCATTGGGGGATTAGAGGATCATGGTGGATTTAGTGATGAATTTCATATGGAAATGTTATTATGCTTATTATGTTTCCTTTCATTTAGTTAAATTTCAATATTGATGTTAATGGACCTCTCATTGAGAAGGATTGTAATATTTTATAATGGATAGTGTATTAGTTTAATTACATGTCTGAGTGTTGGAACCAAGTATGATTTCTTTATGGTTTTTATTAATATATTTTGTAAATGCTAAAATGAACTTAGGAATATTTTAATTGGTGTTTAAAATAAATTTTTATGCTTTCTTTCATAATTTGGAAACCTAGTACTATACTTAGGCTGCCTTGTCTTGCCTAGAATTGACTCAAACTATTTAGAATGCAACTAAGTCCAATAGGGTGGCCTTGTAACTAGTAGGGAATCATGGTTACATAGTGTGGAAACTTATTCATTAGTGGGGAAGCTTGGTTTTGTAGGCTTAAAACTCAATTTTTTGTCTTACATTGTTTGGGTTGCCTAGTCTTGTGCTTGGGAAGCCTCATTCCCATACAAAAAAATAATGTTAACCCTCTCAACCATGGATAGACAGTGGTTTTTTAAGCCTAATTCCACTAAAAAATAATTTCAGCCCTTGTATTTTATTGTTCTGACCATTTTAGTCATCGGGACACTAAAAAAATCTAGTCAAATTTCTATGTCTCAGAACTTGACCTTTCTTCTTTGATTTACATCTTTGTATTGAAAAACCATATAAATGGAAGTTGTTCCTCATGGTCCCATAGTGTATTGGTTTTGTGAGCATGTTATTTTGTGTTTTGTTGAGAAATTGTGGCTTCTCTTGCCTCATTTTATGTTCCTTCTTTCAAAGCTATTGGTTTCAATCCTAAGATTAGGAAGATTATGCCCCTAGTCTTGTGAAGAATTGGGAAGGTTTTAATCCTTCATGGTTGTCATTTTTGGTATCCCCAACATTCCTCATAGTTCATGGGGTGTCTTGGAGTATTATTCTTCTACTAGTGTGAAGTTGCATTTTGATGGGACGTCTTGGAAGTGTGTGGCTGTTTGAAAGTGACCTATAATCATTCTAATTAGTGGAGAGTCTATGCCTCATGGTTAGAAAAACCATTGTGATGGTTTTCCATTGTTGTAGAGTGTTTAGTGTGTTTGGATATGGATTGGAGGTTGATTATTCCCTCATCCTATTGTAGAATAATGGTGTTGCGAGAGAACACAATCATGGTTTAGTAACCAATCATCATGTAGGTGTTATCCTCTCTCTCTTGTGTTTTCATTGTGGTGGATTCATCCTATAAGTGGTTAGTCTTTCATTGTTGTCACCTTGATTATGTAATGATTATGTTATCTTTTTGTTTGTGTTGTTGTGTCATTGTGACACTTGTGTGCATGTTGTGTAAGTATGACATGCCAATGTTGTATAATTGATGTATTTATTTTAAAAAAACTTGTTGCTTCAAGTTTTGTTATGAGTGGTTCAACTTGGGGTATTACATGACCATCTTTGTTCATATTGTATATAGACATGCATATGATAGTAAAAAAGATAATATATAATTTTTTTTAGGGAGCATCATTTTTATTTGAGTGATAATCAATTACATTCCTCATAGTTTGTGCAATATTGTCTTAAAAAAATTATGAAAATCTAAAAGAAAGAGAAATCTAGATGGTGGAACATCTTATATGGTCATATAGTTGTAGAGGATAATTCAAAAATGCTTGAATGTATTATTGGTTATGTGCGGCTCACAAAGAAAATATATCTAACATATGTGGAATTTATTTTAAGTTAGACATGGTAAAGGAGAACATGATGGAGTTGGAGAATTTGTGAAAAGATATCTTGCTAGAGAGAAACTAAAATTTGAGGATGTAAGACTTCTTAGAGATGCATGTGCAATTATGAATTGGTGTAATACAAAAATATCTATGAGATCAAGTGAGAAATCTACAATTTGATGATTATTTTGGTTAGTTGAATAAGAAATTATCCTTACTCAGCTTGATTGTGATACAATTAGTGGATCAAAAAATGGAATTCATTTAATAATTCAAATGGACTATATGAACTAGGAATCTTGCCTGTTTTTGTCAATTTTGTATTGTAGGTGAATGGGAAGCATGTTAAAATAAATAATGGATTGAAGAATAGAAACAAATATCCTTAACACTTACATAAACACATGATCAACATGCAACAAAAATTGAAGAGGATAATCAAGTGTTTGCATCAGATGACTATGATTGTGTTTTAGAACTTGTACAAGAAGGCACTTTAATTCAATATCTAGTTTTATTACATTATTTTTTAATATATAATTATATGCATGCATGTATTTATGTGAATTATGTGTCACGTTTTATTGAATTTATAATTTTTTTTATGGGAAATGTATATTTTGTTGCACCTAAGGGTAATGAAGAGGAAACATTGTATTAGTTGACTCATTATGTTGAGGAAAAACATAATTTGTTACATCCTAGAATATATGATGATAACTATGAGTATACAATAGGTTTTTGTTGATGTTGGAACTTGGATACATAAATATATAATAAGAAATAATGGTTTGCGTACATTTTAAGATTATGAATAACATAAGAAGATCATACACTACTCACATTTGGTTGTGGCAAAAAATATTAAACCAAGTTAGATATCAAGGGAGATTTGATTTTGATTCTTCACCTCGTATGACATTTGAAGCTTGTACCATGCATCTTTGGGTACGGATGAATCTCAGATAAAGGGCTAAACTTCATTAGATACGGTGAACATTATGATTAATTTAGCCTTTCTATCGATTTCATCAATTTTTTCTTGAGTCTTAGCATCATTTCCAGGTCATGTATTTGTACCATTGACCACATGCTAGACTTCCTAAAAATTTATTTGAGTTTTTAGTTTTGTTTTCCATGCGGAATAATTATTCCCACATAACAACTCAGAATCAGGAAGAAGAAATTTTTAAGAATTTCTTGTCATTTTGTTAGTAAGAAACATATGATATTTTATCCTATTTCTTGTCACTCAAATCAACATTTAACCATAGAGGAGAGGATAATTTAGAAATAAAATCGAGTTGAAAGTATTAAGAATGAAACTTAAACATCATTAGCAACATAAAATTATAGTGTTCAAAGGAAGTCCTATTAAACTAGATATAAGAAGAAATTTGAAGAAATTGGAAAATTAAAGAAAAATAATGTGGCAACTTGGTATACTAATAAATAATCCTTTAATTTTTCAGCAACATAGAATGAATAGAAAAAAAAATAATGGTTGTTGAGTTTAATGCTTGATGTGGTGTCAAAGGTACTCTGAAGCACCTACCAAAAAACTTGCCATGATAGTGTTGTCAAAGAAGTATCTTGTGGAGGTCACCTTGAACCAAATGCTTGTCCATGTTGGCATAGTAGAAAAAATTAGTTACTCATCACGTCCATGAAATTAGATATCATGAAGGTTTATAAAGAAGTTCAATCACTATTAATCATTACTAATCAGTGGTGGATGGTATGATCTCAAAACAATGTAGTTAACACCTTCACTGTTGGGATGTGAAGCCCAACGGTCACATGAACATTCATATTCTCCCAACTTTGTATAAATATGTTGTAGATCATGTATTGTAGTATTGGTGATTGATAATAAAGTGATTCCCTATTTGAGAGTGGATGTAGGAAATTGCTAAACCACTGTAAATTGTGTCTCATGAATGTTAATGCAAGTTTCCATTCATTCATATCATTTACCTTTCTAAGAAATAAAAAAAGGGAAAATTTTGTGCAATTGAAAATGCTTTTTGTCTTTCTAAGTTACCTCATTTCCAAAGAAATATTTAATAATTCCAAGACATAGCATCACAAACCCTTCTTTGAATTCATGTTCTTCATGGCTTGGTTGACAATCACAATGTGGTTTTGACAACAATAAGCATAAGATTCTCTAGTTTCCAAAGCTGGCAACAACTTATACCTTGGGTTTGACACTTCTTTGCTCCTAAGCACTTGTCCACACTCCAAATACTGCCCTCAAACCATTCTTAACATTGATCAATGCTTACATGAATCAATTTTGTACAAATCCATCAAAGTAATAGGTTTTACATAGTATAGTTTCTAAAGAAACAAAATGTCCTCAATTGTTGAACCACTATAAATTGTGTCTCATGTCTTGTTCTTTATTTTCTTTTTATTTTGTTTCTCTACTTATTTAATATTTACAATTGGTATTAGAGCTATGGATAAGTATTGAGTTTTTGGTTAGAACCAAGGAGTAGAGATGGAAGCAGAAGGAGAAGGTGAAATTTGGGAAATGGATAATGGTTTCTCATTTCGTGCCTCTTTGTACTTCCGGTATATTTTAATGGATATAAATAATTTTGTAGTTTCAAATGATGAGACTAATTTTGTCATTGAAGAATTTCTTGGTAGTTTGGATTCAACTAAAGAAGAGGTTTTGAAGCAATCATTGGTTGAAGGAGAGACCGTGGAGTTTTCCTTTCAAGATGAGGAGGATGCAGTTTGGTACCAGGTGAGTGAAGATGAACTTGAGGAAGAGGTTGAGAACTGGAACGAACATCTAAACAAAGAAATTGTATTTCTAAAGGAGGAGATTTTGATGCTTAGAGAGTGATTTTTTGTATGGAGAAGGAAAAAGAGAAATTTATGAAAGAATGGGAGTTTTCTGAAGAGAAAAGAAATAAAGAACTCAAGGAGGAATTGGTTGAGCTTGATACTATTTTTATGAAGTTAGGAATTGATGAGGAAAAATATATAATAGAGAAGCGGTTTGAGAAGCATTTTGACAGTACGAATGATGGTTCCATTGAGCATGGTAATGACAGACGTTCCAAGGCCATCTATCAGATTCCAATTCTAGAAGTTGAAGAGACAAATTCCTTTGAGAAAAGTAAGCAGAGAGAAAATGAATTCGACAAGCCTCCTCCAAAGGAGAAATTGATAGCCAAGACTAATGATGTGCTTACCGAGGAGCCCAAGGAAGAAGTGACCATCATAAAAACCATTGTAGAGGAGGTATCCATTTGGGAAGAAACAAAAATTTCACTTGAGATAGAGATCTGCCTTGTTCTCGAGGTGGCCGCCACTACTATGGAAACCAAAGAGCCCCAACCGGCCATGGTGAATGAAACATTTTTCAAAGATGAGGCCATGGATGAGAAGGGTGATTGTGCTAGAATGACATCATTTATTGGTGGCATGGAAGTTTCTAATCTTGGGAAGACAACATTAGGACCTGTGGGAACAAATAAAATTTTGCAATCCCAGTCCTCCTTTATTCATCCGCTACCATCTGATATTGGTTCCCAGCTAGCTAATACAATATCGGTATCTCCATGCATTAATGTGCCCAACCAATATCTTGACACATAGCTGCTGCTTGGTAATTTAGGGTATTCACATGCTCTAATTGGAGGTTGTGCACAAGAACAAGGAATTTTTGATATGCGACAACAAAGTGGAGGAGAAGGAAAAGCAGACCAAAGTTATGTAAGTAAAGTATTTTCTGTCAAGGATGCCCTTCAACAAGGGCTGAAAAATTTGTGGCATAGGGTTTGTTTAGCCGAATTAGGGGTTGGATCACTTAGATGACATGCATCATCCTTTGCTATAAACCAAAGGTAGGAAGGATCAATTTCTTCCTAGAAAAATCCTAGGCCCATGGGAGTTGACAGTTTTGTGGAAGTTGGCATGGACGAAGCCCTAGCAGAAGACCTCGTTAATTCTGAGGCGAGAGAGATAGTTGTACCTTCCTAGTATAGGATGAGCTATCACATTAAAGACAACTCAATGAAAATGGTTTCTCTTGAATTATAGAAACAGATTCGTGTTGAGATGATGAATTGCATAGCCCCTGAAGCTCTGAAATCTTCAATGCAGGACTTTAGCCATGAAAGATAATCAACCACAAAGAGAAGTGTTGCAACAATGGAATGCTGATTAAAGATTCTATTGATATGATATCGATATGATATATGATTGATATGATTACAAATGTACAAGATGCCTGATTATATAGGCAAGAGCTAAACCCTAATATGCATGAGATGTTGCCAAGTGTTAAAATCTAACAACATGTGACAACATGTGAACCCTATGGTGATGATCATTAAATGATGAGATAAGTTCTAGAAGGAATCTTATCCCACAAACTAGGAAAGGGAATATTTCCCTATTTATTAAATGATTTATCTAATAATGCAACCTAGGACTTAATGATTAAATGCAAGACCTAAGTTAACTTACGTTAGTGTAATAATTAATTAATTAATTACACCATCATCCCCCCATAAGTGCAACTTAGGGAGGAAAATGCAATGATTATGCAAGATGATGATGATGATGGGTCCCGGCTACGAGGCCATGTTAGGTAACCATGTACATGAAGATGTAGAAAATCTCCCACAATCGGAGAAAAGGGGAAAACCCAGTGGGAACAAAACCCCTCTCCAAAAGAGAGATGAAAAAGAAAAAATGTGAGAATGGGAAGGATGGAGGACTCCCAAATACCCCCCAAGTACGCCATCCATCACAAGGATACAATATAATCAATGCCCCCCCATAGGAGGGAAAGAGAGAGACTATAGCCCCACCAGAAGATGATATCATCTGCAAAACAGGTAAGTGTCTAGAGACAAAACAAGATCCAATGCTGACAAACAACTTGTCTCCCTTTCAGAAGAAACAAAACCAAATGCAAGTGCAAAGATGCTTCCCATTCCAGATAGAAATTGAAGGAAGGAAGAATGAACATGGAAGATGATGTCTCTGAACTCTGCTCAAGTGTCTCCTTGCCTGATGAAGAAAATGTCATAGTCCCAAGCAATGAAGAGGGTGACAAACCAGGATGATGTAGAAACTGATGCTGAACAATATTCAAAGACAAAGATGGAATGAATATGATGGAGACTTGATAGCCCCCCCTGAATGAAGTGTCCTCAAAATCACTAAAAGAAGTCTAAAGCGAATCCAATGGTGGATGCTGAAGAAACCTCA
>VDFB02271358.1:385801492-385883629 GCA_007258455.2 Sequoia sempervirens | reverse complement strand
CAGCAAATAAATCTATGGAGAGGAGGACAAAAATGACCTACTCAGACAACCAATTACATGCAACCACCTTCTCAGACCCAACAACCTACGCTAATGCCTCAACCTACTAGTCCAAGCTAAAAAGCACCTAAACCAACTCAGCTACTAGCTCAACCCACACCCAATCCAAATAAAAAATCACAACAATAACCTACATACTGTATTGATTCAAATCAATTCCCTGCATATGCTGTGAGTGTAAGTGATATCCACCTGCATTCAAGAACCACTCTATCAGGACCTCCCAAATCCATTATCAATGAGCTTCTTGTGGAAGAGGAGGAAGAGCCTCTAAATGATCCCATTCATCCAAATGTACCTAAAAATCCCAAACCAGTTCAAGTCAAGCAAACTAAACAAGAACCACCATTTCCTCAAAGATTGGAAGTTGCCAAGAGGAAAGAAGAAAAGGAGGATACCACTTTTGACATCTTGGATCAACTAAAGCATATATGTGCTTAGATACCCCTATTTCATGCCACAAAGGATGTTCTAATCTATGATAAAGGTATCAAGGAATCTTGTCTTAAGAAGCTAGGAAGGAAGAAGAGAGACCCAACTACAGTTCATGTGGTGGGCTAGCTAGCTGATATCATGTTGGGAAAAGTGACTATTCCCAATTATAATGACCCAGGCAATCTTGTGGTAGTAGTTGTCATAAATGAGATCAAAGTGAAGAATGCTCTAATTGATTTAGGGACAACAATCAATGCAATGACCAAAGACATCCTACAACAACTAAATATTCCAAGTATGAGATCTACTCCTACTATCCCACAACTTGCTAATAGCTCTATTGTTAAGCCTGATGATGTAGTGGAGGATCTTGTGGTAGTTCTAGACTCCTGGGAATACCCAACAAATTTTATGATTCTTTCTCCTAAGGCTACACTAGGCCAGTATCCCATCATTCTTGGAAGGCCTTGGTTGGAAACTGTAGATGCAGACATTGGATGTTGGTCAGGTGACATGACCATTTCAGATGGAAGGAGTACTAAATTTTTTGTTCTTTATCCACCTACTCAGCCATCTCATAATAAGAAAGATTCTATATGGCCACAAGGTTGTGAAGAGGCCAAGGAAGTTAATTCTATGGCGCAACTTATGATGCTAGGAAAATGATCTTTCATGAAGCTCCAAGATGAGGATGAAGTGTTGGATAACATCATTCAAAACCATTATGAAGTGGAGGAAGCATAACCTTCTACTTCGGTCAGGACACTTTTTCCTACTCTTCCTACAACCATTGTTCTTGTAGACGATCTTCTTGCAACCATTGTTCCAGTAGATAGACTTCCTATAGCAATAGGTATGTTCCATATATTATTGTCGTATGAACTAAATGTACCATGTATTAATGAAGCAACCATGATAGAGTTAACTACACAAATCTAGCTATCAAAGGGAAAATATCTAAATGTTAATAGTAAATTGAGTGAAGAGAAACAACTATTATTGGAAAACCTATTAAGGGCCCATTAGCATGAATTTACATGGGATTATCATGGCATGAAGGGATTGCTCCTAAAATTTGTACCCACAAAATTTATATCAGAGATTATTTCACTCCAATAAGACAACCACAAAGAATGATCTGTTTTAAGGATCTATGACAATTGCTTCGAATGCTTACATTAACAATTACAAACCAAAAGTGTTTAATTAAAATTAAACACACAAATGGAATTTAAATAACGAAATTACAAAGTAATTAAAGAAAGAATAGAATGAGAGATAAAGAGAGTGCAAACGAAGATTGATAACGAAGTTCGTCGTTTAGAACGACTACGTCTTCGGGCTCCTCTCCAATTGAGTGGACCGATCCAATTATTCCTCCAGAAATTTGATTACATTCGTTGGCAGAACCTCCCCTTGGATTACAAAGAAATTTACAAATGCACTTCCAAAGTGTGTGGAAACAATCTTCTCCAAAAGCACGGAAATACAAAAATTCCTCCAAGGAAAACAATTTCTCACACTTGTAAAATTCTTCCAAAATTACTTGACTTTTCTCACCTTTCTCACCTCCTTTTATAGTCCAAAATTACCAAAATTGGTGTAAAACCAATTAACTACCCAATCTCCCTTACATAGAGAAAATTCCAATAATATCCCCTTCTTATGATTCCTAGAAAGATAATATTCCTTCAAGATAATTTCTTTTCCCATTTGAATGGTCAGGAAGCGGTTTATTCCCTATTAATTTGAGGATGTAGTTTGAATAGGCTCCTTAATTTAGGAATAATATTCCTAATATTCTCATTACATAAGGGCTTAGTATTTCCATGGCTTAAAATATATGGAATAACCTTATTTTAAGGCATTTTATATGAAAATAATTCATTAAGTTTAGAGAGAATGGGGGGTGGTGGTCCCACCACACTCCCCTCCTCTTTATCTTCTCCTTTAAGAGGGGCATGCATTCCCCATTAAGGTGGGCTTCCCCCCATACCATGGGTGGCACTCCACTTAATGTGGGCCACCCCTCATAGATGGGTGGAGCCCATCTTAAATTTATACCCCATTTTAATTTAAAATATGTATTTTTATATATATTTTTTTAATTTGATATTTTTTAATTATTTTTTTCCAAAATATTTTTTTGCCACATGGAGGGATGAGGCATTTCAATATTTCATGGGCTGATTGGTTGTTGTGCTGACTGGGCACTGACATCATTGGGTTGACCCAATCTTTGACCTTCCATAACTTCGCCATATGGACCCCATTTTCCATGAAACGAACTGTGCTGGAATCATGATGATGAGCACTTTGCAATGGTGTTTACTTTGACCATTTTTGATGATTTTGATTTTTGCCCCTTTTTTTGGTTAGGTTTTAAGAGTTGACTAGAGGTTTGACCATATATATCTTGAGCTCTGGGACTCCTATTGACTTTGTTCAAGTTGCATTGGAGTCAGGATCCCAAGACTTTTTAATGATATCAAAACTAGGGAAAATGGAGAATTTCAAAATTTGACAAAAAATCCTTTGGATCAGTCCTCCCCACTAGAGAGCTTTTGGACCTCCAAAAGCTAGTTACTCAGAAAGTAAGTGAGGGTAAATTTCCCTCACTTTACCAATCTCCATCCACTTTTCCTTGCTTGGATGCATCCCTTTTAGCCCCACTCGAAGGTATTCAACTGCTCCTCTTCATGAAGTCCTGGTGTTCTTGTCGAGGATGACATCTTTAGGAAACTCTGACATGTACTCTAGTGAAAGGTTGTCAACTGATGGAACTTGCACTTTAGCCTCCTCATCTAGTATCATCAAAGGTTCATACAACTTCAAGTTCTCAACGTTGACTACTAAGTAAATCTGCATGTATGGAGGAAGATTAAGGGGGAAGGCATTTGTGCCAATCTTTTCTAGAATTTCAAATGGACCATATCTGATCAGCTTGAGCTTCCTTCCTTCACCTTGCATTCTTTCCTTGCTTATGTGTAACCAAAAAAATTTCTCCAACTTGGAAATGATGATCAATGTGATGCTTGTCATGACGAGCCTTGTACTTTGCATGACTCTTTTCCAATTGTGCTTCTACAACCTGATGAACTGCTTGGACCTTTTGGATGAACTTTAAAGCCCTTTCTACATCAAGGCATCCATCTTCGACATCATTTATTCCAAAAGCAAAGTCCATTGGTGTCTTTGGAAAATAACCAAAGCAAGTCTCAAAAGGAGACCTCTTTGTAGAAGAATGGGTTGCATGGTTGTAGGCATGCTGCACATAATGAAGAATTTCATCCCACAACTTAGGATGCTTGCTGCAATATCCTCTGAGAAGATGCACAACTATCATATTGACTACCTTTGTTTGTCCATCAGTCTGCAGATGGAAGGTTGTACTCTTCTTCAGTTTAGTATCCATAAGTCCCCATAAGACTGACCAAAACTCCCCAAGGAATTGAGAATCTTGATCTGATACAATGGAAGTGGGTAACCAAAAGTGAACCCATACAAACTGAAAATACATATGAGCTGTCAATTTAGTAGTGACTTTCTTTTTACATGGCATAAGAATACACATCTTGTTGAACCAATCAACTACTACATACAAATAATCATGCCCTTTCCTAGACATAGGTAACCCCCCGACAAAATCCATAGATACACTTTCCCATGGTTGGGACAGTATAGGTAAAGGTGTGTACAACCCCAATTTCATACTACTTAGTTTGCTAGTTTCACACATCACACATCCCTTAATATATTTTGTTACAATTTCTTGCATTCGAGGCCAGTAGCAATATTTTTGTAGCTGTGCCAAAGTTTTACTAACCCCAAAATGTCCTACAATTAGCGATGTGTGTGCCTCTTTGATTACATGTGCTTGTTCATTCTTTGGAATGCATATTTTTCCTCAGTGATACAAGAGTTTATCATGCACATAGTAATCATTTTCTTCTACTTGTTTTCCTTGGATTAGAGCTGCATAGATATCCTAAAATTTTCATCAGTAGCATATTGTTCTTCAAAACTTGCATGCATCATAGAACTATTTTTAAGGATTATCGAAGCATTAGAAACTGGAGGCCTAGAAAGCATATCTACTACTTTGTTATGGGCTCCTTTCTTATACTTAATGACTAAGTGAAACTATTGTAAAAATCCCATCCATCTGAAATGCCTACTTTGCTGCAACTTAGTTTCTGAATGCAGATATTGTAATGGCTGATGATCAGTATGGATTATTGTTTCCTTTCCCATTATATAATGTTTCCATTTCTTAATACTTTGTACTAAAGCATAAAGTTCTTTATTGTAAGTTGGATAATTACTTACTGCACCAAAAATTTTTTTAGAGTGGTAATAGATCGACTACTTCCTTGTGTCAATACTACTCCCATGGCGAATCCACTCGCATCTATTTTGATCTCAAATGGTTGGTGCAAATCTGGTAGAGCCAGGACTAGTGTGGTGCTTAACTTTTCGTTTAGTGTGTCAAAGGCCTTCTATTGTGGTCCTCCCCACTGAAAAGTTATCTTTGTACTTGTTAATGCATGCAATGGTGATGCGATGAAGGAGAAGTTTGCAATAAACTTCCTCCAGTACTAGACAACACCCAAAAAACTCCTGACTTCAGTTACAGTACTTGGCTTAGGCCAGTTTACAATTGCCTCAACCTTCACAGGGTCGACATTCAATTAACCATTCCCTACAATATAACCTAAGTACACAAGAGATGTCTTTGCAAACTCGCATTTAGACATCTTTACATAGAGTTTTTCTTTTCTTAGTGCATCAATTTTTTTTTTAACATGATTTACATGGTCTTCCCAAGACTTACTAAAAACTAGGATATCATCAAGATATACAATAACAAAATCATCAATGTAAGGACGAAAAATGTCATTCATGACTCGCATGAATACAACAGGTACATTGGTAAGCCCGAAGGGCATAACCATCCATTCATAAAGTCCCTGTTTTATCTTGAAAGTAGTTTTCCAAATGTCATCCTCTGCAATTCTAATATGATGATAACCACTTCACAAATTTAATTTAGAGAAATAAATTTCTTGCTTAAGTTGATCAAGCAAGTCATCAATTCTAGGAAGTGGATACCTGTTTTTGATGGTGATTTTGTTTAGTTCCCTGAAGTTGATGCACATCCTCCATATTCCATCTTTCTTTGGAACCAAAACAATCAGAAAACCACAAGGTGATGTGCTTGGATGAATCACTCCTCTATCGACGAGCTCCTGAACTTGCTTTTTGATTTCTTCATTTTGCATGACAGACAAATGATACATGCCAATATTAGGTAGTGGTGCATCCAGCTGCAATTGAATTTCATGTTGAATATCTCTTTTAGGAAGCAATCCTTTTGGTTCTTGAAACAAGTCATCATAAGCAGCAACAACTTTGACCAATTCAGCCTTATGTTTAGGATCACTTCCTTTAAACACCTTAGATGTTTTGTCTTCTTTGGCCTTAACAAGCATTAACACAAATTTTTTACTGGAGTTCACTAATCTTTTCATCTGACCAACATTAACTAATGCAAGACTAGTTTTGACTTTGTGTGCACGTGCAATATATTCAATCCCATCCTTAAATAGATGATACTTGTTTTCCTCCCTAAAGAAGATAGCTTTACAATCATACAAATATGGACTTCCTAACACAAGTCTGCAAATATCTAAATGTACAACATCCGCTACAACCTCATCTTTAAAGTTTGCAGTGATTGCAAAACTAAGCTTAAATTGTTTAGTGACTTGTAATTGTGCATCATTACAAACCCATCCCAAAGAGTATGGATTTGGATGAGGAGTTGTAGTCAGATTTATATTTTTAACAACTTCTTCAGATATGAGATTAACTTGTGAACCCATGTCAAATAAAGTATCAACCTTAGTGTGTTTAGTTATCACACAAATATGAAAAATTTCATTCCTCTGCTTATCTACTTTAGGTTGCTTACTTGTACTTTCAAAAATACTTGATTTAGATGCAAGAGATATAATTTTTGTTTTTACCTTCAATTCTAGTGGCGGTTATCTTTGTCTCATCCCTGGAATTAGATCCAAGATCCTGTTGTGTTACAGTAGCTCTCTTTTGCTTCCCTTTGTTTCCACCATACCTCTTTGGCCTAAGTTTTGGATGTAGTTTCCAACACTTAGAATCTTTGTGTCCTTTCTTACAATGAGAACAAGTGGTTTTTTCACCCTCTTTCTTTATCGTGGCTATCTTTTTTCCTTTTCCTTTATCTTTACCCTTAGGTTTCCCCTCAGACTTAGATGGTTTCTTTGAGAAATTATCACTGAAAGTGTTCTTACCCCTTGACTCTAAATGAGTGACTTGGAATGACACTTCATCCAAATTATTAGGACTCAACATTAGAATAGTATGTCTTAGGTAAGAATGCAAACCACCTATGTACTTGAGTAATGTATCCTAAGTATACAATGGAACATTTAAAGCAATAGCCCATTTTCTAAACTCATGAGTGTAATCTTGGACAGACTGACCCTTACCTTGCCTAAAGGTTTGCCAATTGATGGTTAATTTTTGCATATAACCTAAAGGATAAAACTTTTTTTAAGGGCAGAAATAAATTCCATCCAAGTTATATTGACCTTACCATGGAGAGCAATTTCCTCCCGAGTCCTACTCTCCCACCAGGTGAGAGTTGTACCTCCCAATCAGAGAGTGGCTAACTAGATCATAGAAGCATCTTCTGTTAGGCCTTGAATCCTACAATATACTTCTACCTACTGGATCCAATCATCTAACTTTTCGGCATTTAACTCACCATAATACTTAGGAAATTCAAATTTTACATCAAGTTTTTACTTTTGAAAGGATTAACAATAGTAGAAGAGGAAAAAGAAGAACGGGAAGATGGAGAAGAAGGGGAAGATGGAGGAGATGGAGCTTCTAGATCTTTTCCTTATTTGTCCTTTTGATCTTCCTTCTTTTCTTGCTTTGATGAATCTCCCTTTTCACCCTTCTTCTTTTCCACATACAGCTCTTCCACCATAGCCTTCATTTCGAGGCATACTCGTTGGAAAGACTTATCATCAAGCTCTTTCTCGGTGATTTTCCCAGTTTTAGTTTCATCCATTGTTGGAAAATTCCTTCGTTTTTTGATCTCAGGATTGTATTATTCAAGTTTTCCTTTGCCCTGTTGAAGCTTCGAGCATGTAAGCATTCAAATCTGCAATACTAGTCAAAACATAGCTCTGATACCAATTTGATCTATTTTAAGGATCTATGACAATTTCTTCAAATGCTTACATTAACAAATACAAACCAAAAGTGCTTAATTAAAATTAAACACACAAATGGAATTTAAATAAAAAAATTACAAAGTAATTAAAAAAAGAACAGAGTGAGAGATAAAGAGAGTGCAAATGAAGATTGATAACGAAGTTCGTCATTTAGAATGACTACGTCTCCAGGCTCCTCTCCAATTGAGTGGACCGATCCAATTATTCCTCCAAAAATTCAGTTACATTTGTTGGCAGAACCTCCCCTTAGATTACAAAGAAATTTACAAATCCACTTCCAAAGTGTGTGGAAACAAGCTTCTCCAAAAGCACGGAAATACAAAAATTCCTCCAAGGAAAAAAATCTCTCACACTTGCAAAATACTTCCAAAATTACTTGACTTCTCTCACCTTTCTCACCTCCTCTTATAGCCCAAAATTACCAAAATTGGTGGTAAAACCAATTAACTACCCAATCTCCCTTACATAGAGAAAATTCCAATAATATCCCCTTCTTATGATTCCTAGAAAGATAATATTCCTTCAAGATAATTTCTTTTCCCATTTGAATGGTCACGAAGGGATTTATTCCCTATTAATTTGGGGATGTAGTTTGAATAGGCTCCTTAATTTAGGAATAATATTCCTAATATTCTCATTGCACAAGGGCTTAGTATTTCCATGGCTTAAAATATATGGAATAGCCTTATTTTAAGGCATTTTATAGGAAAAAAATTCATTAAGTTTAGAGAGAATGGGGGGTGGTGGTCCCACCACACTCCCCTCCTCTTTATCTTCTCCTTTAAGAGGGGTATGCGTTCCCCATTAAGGTGGGCTTCCCCACATACCATGGGTGGCATCCCGCTTAATGTGGGCTGCCCCTCATAGATGGGTGGGGCCCATCTTAAATTTATACGCCATTTTTTATTTAAAATATGTATTTTTATATATTTATTTTAATTTGATTTTTTTTAATTATTTTTCCCAAAATATTTTTTTGCCACATGGAGGGATGAGGTATTGCCATATGTCACGGGCTGATTGGCCATTGTGGTGACTGGGCACTGACGTCATCATGTTGACCCAATCTTTGACCTTCCATAACTTCGCCATATGGACTTCGTTTTCCATGAAATGAACTCTGTCGGAATTGTGATGATGAGCACTTTGCAATGGTGTTTACTTTGACCATTTTTGATGACTTTGATTTTTGGCCCTTTTTTCTGGTTGGGTTTTGATATTTGACTAGAGGTTTGACCATATATATCTTGAGCTTTGAGACTCTGATTGACTCCATTCAAGTTGTGTTGGAGTCAGGATCCCAAGCACGTTTTAATGATACCAAAATTGGAGAAAATGGAGAATTTTAAAATTTGACAAAAAATCCTCTAGATCAAAGAAGGATTAACCCTGCACTAAGAGAAACTATGAAAGGAGAACTGCAGAAATTACTAGATGCATGATTTATATACCCCATTTTAGATAGTTAGTGGGTATCTCCATTAGTGATTATGCCCAAGAAAGGAGGGAAATGGAAAGTTTGTGTTGATTATAGAGAACTTAATGCTGCCACCAAGAAGGATCACTTTCCCTTACCCTTCATTGATCAAGTTTTGGACACACTTGTAGGAAAGAAATACTTCTCGTTTCTAGATGGATTCAATGGCTACAACCAGATCCAAATTGCACCAGAAAACTAGGAGAAGACCACATTTACCTATCCATGGGGGACCTATACCTATTCAGTACTCACATTTGGCTTGTGCAATGCACCTACAACTTTCCAGAGAGTAGTCATTATCATATTCTCAGACATTTCTCATGACTACATGGAGATTTATATGGATGACTTTACCACTTATGGTGCTGATTTTAATCGAGCATTGGAGAATCTTAGGAGAGTCCTACAGAGATGTGAGGATAAAAACTTGTCCTTAAATAGTGAAAAGTGTTTCATGATGATGCAAGAGGGTGTAGTTCTTGGCCACTACATCTCCCACAAGGGAATTCAAGTAGATCCTACAAAGATTGAGGTAATCACAAATTTTCCTACACCTAAAAAATAGAAGGATGTTAGGAGTTTCTTGTGTCATGCAGGATATTATAGGTGATTCATCAAGGATTTCAGCAAGTTAGCAACACCATTGCATAGCCTTATCACTAAAGATGATGAATTTCAGTGGACTGAAGCTTGTGACAAGGCATTTTTTGACTTGAAGGAAAATTTAACTCATGCTCCTATACCTAAAGGACCCAATTGGGAGATTCCTTTCCACATCCACACTAATGCATCAGATTGTGCCATAGGAGTAGTCTTAGGACAAATAGAGGGAGCTGTTGAAAATTCTATTTACTTTGTTAGAAAATTTGCAAGGAGTTGAATTCAATTATACAGTGATAGAGAAAGAGATGTTGAAAGTAATCTATACATTAAACAAATTTAGACATTACATAATGGGCTACCAAATCTTTGTACACACTAATCATGTAGCCATTAGGTATCTCATGTATAAACCTTTGATCATAGGTAGATTGGAAAGATGGTTATTGTTGATGCAAGAGTTTGATATAACCATTGTGGATAAGCTAGGGAAGGCCAATGTCGCTACATATTTTATTTCAAGTCTAACTACATCAAAAGACAATCAACCCATAGATGACTCTTTTCTTGATGAACATCTATTCTCTCTCAATGTACAAATACCCTGGTATGCTGACATAGATAATTACTTGGTTATAGGTAGATTTCCTTCTCACTTCTCCCCAAAAGAGAAAAGGGCACTCATTGAAAAATATTTCCCTTTCTCTTAGATTGTTGGATGTTTGTTTTATATTGGACCTGACCATGTCATGAGAAGATGTGTGGGAGAAGATGAGACATATGACATTTTGCATGCATGTCAAAATGAACCATGTGGAGGACACTTTGCAGCCAAGAGGACAACAATGAATTTTTTGAACACAGGGTATTACTAGTCAACACTCCACAAGGATGTAGGAAGGTATACCAAAAAATGTGGTAGATATCAAAGAATGGGAAGACCAACCAGATCTAATGAGATGCCACTTTTCCCTTACGTAGTAATCACACCCTTTTACAAGTGGGGATTGGATTTTGTGGGGCCAATTGACCCTCCATCAAATGGTAAATCTTATATATTGGTATGCACTGATTATGTAACAAAATGGGTAGAAGTTAAGGCCATGAAGCATGCAAGAGATAACAAGGTTGTCAATTTTCTTTATGAGGAGATTTTCACAAGATATGGAGTCCCAAGAGAAATAGTGATTGATCAGGGGCCATAATTCACATCAAATCTTGTTGCAACACTAGTGAATGAGTACAATATAACTCACATAAAGTACACTCCTTATCACCCCCAGGCTAATGGCCAAGTTGAGGTGACCAATATAGAGATTGAAACCATTCTGACTAAAAAAATAACTATTCATAGAAAGGCTTGGGAAAAAATATTACCAAAAGTTGTCTGGGTCTATAGGACAACTTGGAAAAAAACTACATGCTTCCCCCCATTTGAATTGCTATATGGAAAGACAATTATGATGCTAGTTGAATTTGAACATAAGACTCTTAGGACTACAGTGGATTTAGGGATGGATATTTCTAAAGCACAAAGAGAAAAAATCATGCAGCTAAATGCTTTGGATGAGATAAGAAGAGCAACCCTACAACATATAGAAGTAGTGCAGAATCAGAGGATCAAGTGGCATGACAAATTTATCAAGGACAAGAAGTTCAAACTAGGAGATTGGGCCTTGCTCTATGATTCAAGATACTAGGACAATGTAGGAAAATTGTAGAGAAGGTGGCTAGGACCATACGAAGTTGCTAAGGTCTTTCCTAATGGAGTTGTTCAACTCACCACCATTGACCTTGTTAGGTTCAAGTTACTTTTCAATGGTCATCACCTCAGATTATACCATAAGCTAGCTTCTAAAGAAGAGTTCTTGCAACAATTCACCTAACACTTAGAGATTCATGTAGCCAAAAGTGGTGGATGTAGTGTCCCTCCTTCAGCCTAATTGAGGTACGTACTTTTCATAATAAAGACTTTCACTTACATGGAAGTCCATTTCTTCATCATCTGCCCATCTACCCATCCATCACCACCTTTCTCTCTCTTCCATCACTTCATTCCATCACCTAATTCCACCTCATCTTCATTTATTGCTCAATTCATTTTCCAACAAGGTGATCCTTTATCTGCAATCTTTGCAACAAATCTTCCACGCATTTAGGTATGTGCACATTAATTGATATCTTTAATAATATTTTAAGTGTGTTCATTTAATCATTGTACATTAGTATAGGTATTCACATAAATTCCATCATTGCCTATCAATCACCACTCCCATCTCAATTGTGTGCACACATGTCCAAATTTAGGTTGGGGGAGGGGAATGAAAAAGATGTAAATATTTTGTGAACTTATTTTCCATGTGTCAAATCATATTAGGCTATGTCAAAAATTGAAAAATGAGCCAATTTGAAATCCAAATGAAGGGACAACTTGCATGTGTGAAGTGACAATAGCTATAGCCGCCACTTCTTCCTATCATAATTTTCCTTTATCGCTCCTTTTCTTGCCATTATTTCCCTATAGTAACCTTCAGTTGCAAGTAAAAAGGAAGATCAAAAGAAGGAAATTTAGTCGACACTAGCACTAGAAATTTAGCAGACACTGTAGGGAAGTGCATTTGATTTTTAGATTGGAACTGCAGGAAAGAAGGGGAATTGTAGGAAAAGAAGTTGTAGAGCATTTTTTTGATTGCAGACAATGGGAGGTGGGTTAATTCGAAATGAACCCATGGTACATGATATTTTATTGCAGGATGTACAATGCCTGGCCAAATTTCAAAACTGTGGATGGATATATTACTTTTTGAAGTTGGACGGTTTTGATGAAGGCAATACTCTTGAATTTTCTCAGACATTTTTAGAAGGAAAATCCACAGTAAAAGGGTTAGAAGTTGTGGCAACAAAGGAAATAATTTTAAAGGTTATAGGGCTACCTGCTGATGGTGAAAATTACCTTGCTTCTAGAGATTCTAGGTTAGCTAGAGATAAATTCACAAAGCCAAATGAGCCCCCATTGAGAATAGACAAACAAGGTGCAAAGAGAATGTCTTTGCCTGAGCTGTGGAAGTAGATAGCTATGTATGCCATCAAATACATCACTTTTGAGGGTTGCCAGTCAAATTTGCATTATTTCCACTTCAAGATTTTGAATCACATGAGGTATGAAAGGAGGATAAATGTGCCCAATGTGTTGCACAATCTTCTCTCAATCATTGCAGCCGAGACCCAAAAAGGTAGGGATAATTCTGTTTCCCACCATTGCTTGATTAAAATGCTAGTTTAAAGGTCTCTGCATGATGTATCTGAAATGACTTAGGAAGATTTTATCAAAGTTGATCAAAATTATCATTAGGAAGAGTTTTTCAATGTTGATCATTTTCCACCTAGGGCTATACCTCAATCCCATAGGTCTAGTAGGAGAGTAAGCATGACTAAAGCCATTCCTAGTGCTTCAAATTCTGGTGCAGGCTCTAGTGTGAATCCTCCTATAGTAGAAGAAGCTATAGAAATTAGTTCTTCTATAATAGATCACTCAGAAAAAGAAAGCTCTTCCTCAGATTTTGATGATGAAGTTCCACTTGAAACCCTCATGAAAACTAGGCCATAATAGAGAGAGGTAGAAATGACAAAAGGGAAGGCTAAAACATAGCCTGTAGAAATAAAATGGCCAAGTTCTAAGAAGAGGAAATTTGATACGTTCATCCTGCATCCAAAGGAAAACATGAGAGACCTCCCAGGAAATCAAGACCAGCTAGGCCTACAATTGGTACACCTCCATAGGAAATACTTTAACCCAGTGAGACCTGACATGAGGACCCTGAAGCTCCAATGGAGCAAGAGAATGATGAAGAATGAGAAGACATATTTAAGAGAGCAACAAACATAACATTGGACAATCTTGCTAACATTGTAGAAGAATTGGAAGAAAATTAGGACTTCCTACAACATGAGCAAGAGGTCCTATAGCATGAAGTCTTGCAACAACAGCTAGAACTGGAGTAGGAGTTCGTACAACCATAGAGAGAAAAAGAGTCCCTATAGAAAAAGGAAGAAGAAACAACACCCTTCCAACTAGAGATAACTGGATAGCCTGAGTACATGCAAATAGTGCCATATGAGGAGCCATCAACAACAAAAAGACTAGTAGGCATTCATAATCCTCCTAGTTTTACAATACATGCAACAATTTTGAATTTATGGAAAGAGATACAAAGAGAGGAGGAAGAATGGAAAAAGGAAAAATAGAAATTGAAGGAGGAAATTCAAAAGAAGGATGAAGAGATTGAGGATAAAGATGCAAAAATTGCCACCCTGAAGCAGAGGGTAGAGGATATGGCAGCTTTGGCACCAAAGATTCTAGAATGTAGAGATCCTCTTAGGGTCTATGCTCTTCTCCTGAAAGAGAAGTATCTCTCTTTTAAGATGTCAAGGCTTTCCTCAAATTTGTATCCTTCTATTGATAGCCCTATGGAATTTTTCAATTCTTATAGGATTTCCTCACCTGAAATGAAAAATTTTCTATGTGAATTTTATTTACATAATTATGCTATCACAAAAGACCATGATTGGAATCCATTGTTGTATGTTGGGGATGTTCAATTAAGAGCATTTATGTCTTGGGTACAAAATCAAATTAGTTGGGGATAGCAACATGGAGCTTATAAAAAATTGGAGTCTAATATCCCTCAGCCTATTAGAGATGAATCAAGCAACCCAAGGGATATTTATAGAGAGTGGAATAGAATGCTTCTCAAACCAAGTTATGGCAATAAGATTATGCCTTGGATTGAAATAGTTTACATTGAGTATGAGGTAAAGAAAACAACAATGGAGGAAATTGCGAGGAGATGTTTATCACAAAGATGGAATAGTTTGACTAATGAGCTGAAATAGGATGAGCCTCATTCCATCCACAATTATGCTACAACATTAAAAATAATTTAGAGAAATATTTAGATTGGGAGAAATCAAGGATGACATTGGCTTCCCCTAAATTTTGAACCACCCATGCTCATGTGTTTTGTGCCAAATTTCAGATTCTACCAATATGACATTACTATAGAAAGGAAGAGATGGAACAAGTTTGACAAATTGGGAGGATTCTATTGGGATTCTGAATCATGTATTGCAACCACTGATGTTGGATAACTCTTAGTTGTGAATTTCAAAGCATTAACCAAGTAGAAGAATAACTCTTCCCTTGCCAGAGGACCAACAAAATATTAGGTTGGGGGGAGTGATGAGACTAGTTTTTGGTCCAATTTTGGGTAGAATCTATAGTCCATTTTCTCATTGATTTTATGGAATTTAATGCTTAAGCATTGGTATTGGCAATAATGTTTCCCTCAAACCATTGACATTTGATATTATCTTATCTCTACAAGCTTTAATGATATTTGGAATAATATGTGGGTTATCTATATTTATTTTGCATGTGATTAATGAATGTTTCTTGGAGTGGTTATAGATGTGCAATTATTATGTGTACTGGCCTTGACAAGTAGATTTAACACGCCAAGTTGAGGAAGACACCACTAGCTAGGAATGCACCATAATGTCCATATAAGGAATCACTCCAAGTCAAAGGCAACCGACAACAAAGATTCTTCATGCAATTGAACGTAACCACCTTGTTGTAGTGGACCTTAATGATCGAGCATGCACAGGTGTTACTGCTATGTTGAGTTTGCATCTGACTTGCATGTCTGGGTAGATTCCATGCATGTGTAACCACCATCACTCCACTTTCCCTATTTTCCCTAATTGGCATCCTCCCAGTCATGGAGTTGACTACCTTGTTTAGCTATAGCATAAATAATAATTTGATGCTCCTTCCTCCTTAGTTAGAATAGAGGAAGAGGTTGCATGATTTGATATTGTACTCTAGTTTTGATACATTACTCTTTGTATGCATGATTTGCAGTGAATGAAATCAATTTCTAAGTTCAAGCATTTGAGTTCTTATTAGTTTAGAGGATACTTATCAAAGGGGTCCCACTTGGTGAGTAATCTATCTTATTATCTTAGCATTAGTTTAGTATTACTTGTTGTTTAGGACTTAGTTAAAAATTTGGCATTGACTGTTCCTCCAGCCACTAAAAGTTGATTATGTGTTTGTTCCTGTAGCCAAAGTAGATAGAGTAGTTTCCTATCTGTTGCTTTGATCTTTTATTCCTATTATGTATTTTAGTTTAGCATAGTTTTTGGTTGATGTTCAACATTTTCATAATTTCCTTTTCAAGCAATTTACTTCAAGTATTGTGTATTTCTTAGTTGTAGATTAGAAATGGCTACTTAAGAGTTCCTAGTGCACATACTGTGCTAGCCCATTTTAAGTTCACATCCCTAGGTTGAAAATTTAAATGAACCCTCATGATGATTAAAGTAGCTATTTAGGTTAGATGTCCAATCTTTGAGTCATGGCTATAAGGGTTGAGTTATCAAATCATTGTGGGAGGTAGAAATTTTTAGAAGGGAACCTGAAACCCACTTACATTCAGAAAATATGGACCAGAATCCCTCACAACATACTAGGTTTTATCAGGGACCTTAAACCACAACTCACATAGATACCTTCAAGAGCCACTAGGTAGGAGGCCATCCAACCATACCATCGAGAAGATCTCTTGCACCATCCCTACAAAGGAAAAGTTGAATCACACTCCACCTCAAAAGGAGTCAACTCCCCTCTATAGGAGCAGATATCATGAAGAAACTTACCACCACTATAGTTAGAATGTAACAAGAAACAACTCCACCTCCATAGGAGTGCACACCACCTGAACAGGTATTGCAACAAAGATGAACAGCAACGAGAAAAGTACCTCCACAAATCTACAATCCCCAACTCTACCTCTAGAAGAGAGGGCTTCACCTCAACAAGAGTAATCTTCACCTCAATAGAAGACTCAGATTGAAGAAAAGAGAAGAGAACTACTCAACCAATAAAAAGGAAAAAAATGGCATCCACCAGCAAATCAAAACAAAGGGGAAACAAGAGAACCACAAGGATAGACCCTACACAAACACTGAAAATAATAACATGGGCAAATAAGAACATGAAGAGCAACCCATCCAACCCATCCAAGAACACCATCAACCTTTCATCTGGAAAATACTACTCCAGCATCTCCACAAAAGAAAGAAACACCTCCACAAAAAATATCAAAGGCATCCTTAAGGAATAAACAGAACTGGGTCATGAGAAAAATCCAAGAAAACACCTTAGCCAAAAGGTCAAGAATAGGAACTAGGAGAAAAAAGTTCACCAAAATAAACCCAGTCCCCTTCCACAAAGAAAGCAAAGAGGCCCAAAGGAGGATTTGCACCAATTGAACATTAGAGGGGCAACCATTTCCAACAAGAGAACCACTTCCAACCACTCACCTACAACCTTAAAAATAATAAAATCTTTAAAGCCCAACCACATGAGGCACACTAAAACCAAGTTAGCCAAAAGTAGCCAGGGGAGCTGCGAAAGAAGAGCACCCGAAGGAAAGATCCCATCCCAAAACCAAAAAAGACACTCCCGAGAGATAAAACACAATTTCAAGCACCAACAACTGGGAGAGACCAGAGGGCACCACACCACCCTACATTGGATAAGCACCTCTGAGGAACCAAAGACCACCAAACCTCAGAAACCATACTAGATGCCAAGGAACCTAGCTGAGTCTAGAACAAGAGGACCATTGTTGGAAAATGCCACAAAATCCATAGAGAATGCAACCGCTCCAACAAAGGAAAGGAAACAACACCAAACACTAGGAATAAGGAGATCCCAAGCCTCAGTTGCAACCACCCAACACTCAGAAGAAGCAATAGAAGACCACTCAAGAGGTATAGTCCCAAAGAAGACTAAGAACCACCATCCGCCATCATCTAGTGAAGAAACCCATAATGGTCCAGGCAACCAAAAATCTAAATCATCCTCATTCGAGTCTGCTCCTCCATCACCATCTCCATCAAGAAAATTCAAACTGCTTGAATCCACATTCAAATCATCAAAAGATCAAATCAAGTGAGAAGGATGCATAAATTTATCTCAATCAAGAAGATGGGAAAGGTAAAAGTTTTAAGGTAATGGATTGAGTCTCTTTATCTTGTGCTTTCACATCTTTTACATTTTTTGTATCTTCAGATGGATCATACAAATATTAGTACCAAGTAGAAATGGCCAAAACTAATATCCTATAAAATCCTTCAAGGATTTCTTGGCCTCATAGCATATTACTATGGATTAGTCAAGGACTATATTAAAATTGTTAAACTCCTCAAAAGCATTCTAAATAAAGATCTATTCTAGTGATTGCTAATTTCTAAAGTGGCCATTGAGATACTTATGAAAGCTATGAGAATGTTGGGTGAAAATTTTGTAATCCCTTTTAACAGATTACAAAACCTTGATTTCAATAATAATTGTGTGAGATAGAATCTCTCCTCTTGAAAAGGGGAGGCACCCTTCTTAATACTTATTGAAACTAAGGAAAACTAATTAAATATTCATAATGATGTACACTACAATAATTATATGGAGGTGTGTCACATTCATGATTCTCTCTTTTTCCAGAGAATATGTTTTACAATGTTTCACAATTTTAACTTCTTGATGCAATACAACTTGAAGCTAAAATTAATTAGTAATTACAATATTCCTATCTTGTCAAAGAAAATCCTAGGAATACCAGCATGATAATGATAAGTAACAAATAAGAAAATCTCACGGAGGCACGAGGTCATTTAGTAGTTTTTGATAACGAGTTATTCAAGATAGTAACTAGCATTGTAAAAGAAGCTCAAAGTCTTCTATATACTTCACAATAATCCCATGAAGAACATTAATAAATATAAGCACAAAGTTTTATAGAGAATTCTCCAATAGTATTCAATAATATCACAAATTCAAGTAATAAGTGTAACTCAAATTTTACACAGATTTACTCGAAGCCCTTTCAATCTCAATTACTAATCACTACCAATTCAATCAAATCAAAAGAAAAAATTTTCCAACAAAAATTTTGGTGTGCAACTTCACTTCTTTATTGATCAAAGTTAGATTCACAAAAATGAACTCAAAGTTTCAATATTTGCTTCTCAATTGGGCAACCCTTCATTGCATAAGATAAAAGATCACAATTATAATAGAATCCTCTCTTATTTATAGAAGGGAGAGGAGAGATAATATAGGAAAACCCTAATCAAATAGTTGAATTATTCAAAAATGTTGTCCATAAATGTAGAACATATTTGTTTACATGTAATTACATTTTTCAAAATGACATGTAAAATGTCAAAACCTATCTACATAAAGCATATAAGAAAGTGTATGAATTATCTAACTCTAGAGATACAATAATATTTTCATGGTTCCTTGCTCTTGGCTTGGAAGTATTCATATTTCTTCTTTATCTCTTGCATGATTGCTTCATTTAGACCAATTGTATAGTCAATAATTGTATGAACCCTTATGATTGACTTTCTTGTAGATTAGAAAATATTTTTGCATCTATCTAGATGTGTCTTGAGGTTGTTGAGAGAAATTAGTAAATCACACAAATCATGCATATACGTCTTTCAAAATCCTTCATCTTCAACTTACTTCATGATAGCTTCTTTGAAGATTTGAGAAATATCACTTACTGGGAGGAAGTTATGATCATCATCAAGGAGTTTTCCTCAAAACTACTCAATTCCATTCACCATGACAACATGATGTCCTTAGAAATCTTCTTGTACTTGTTGTATGTTTTGGATGAGAGACTTGATGACTTGTGTGTGGTTTCTAAGAGATTCCTTTACTTCTACACACTTATCTTTTTCAATAATTAACCTGACTTCCACTAATTTGCTCAACTTAGTCTCCTTCATTTGCAACTAAAATGTAAGACATTGTTCCATCTCCTTTTACTCTACAAAAAGTGGGCCCTGTAACTTCTCCAATTCCAATTTCATTATGGACACTTGAGTATCCTTTTCATCAATCACAACTATGAGTTGTGAACCTTGCTCAATTATTTCATCAACAAATTCGTACAACACTTTACCCTTGGAGTAAAACTTTTCCACTTTTTGCACTATTGGTTCCTCAAAAATTTCCATGGCCATAGGTTGCACATCCTCTGAGGAACCTATAATCTTTCTCAAAATTGCTGCATACCGCTCAACTTTCTCCTTGTACATGTCTCTAGCATGCTCCATCTTGTCAAGTCTACTTAATAATGTTGGAAATAAGATGCCATTTAATTGCAATCATAAAAATTATTTATTTCATGTATCTCCTAAGTCCTTGGAAAGTGTTCTCAAACACTAGGATTAGAAAGATATTAATTTTGAATGAAATAATATATTAATTGACATTGTAATTAATTCTAAATGTTAGGAGCATGTGAGGGTGTCCAATATGAGTTCCTAAATAATAGGGGCACATGGGCTGCCCACATGGAAGGTGACACTCACCTTGAGTTAACTATTTGGAGTAAGAGATAACAATTTTTTAATGCATTTAAAGATCCTAGGAGTTAGGGATTGATGTTTATATGCATGAAGTTCAGTTCATATCAGTTCAGTTCAGTTCAATTTAGTTTAGAATTAGTTTAGTTTAGTTCAATTTAGTTCAGTTTAGTTATGGTTCAGTTATCTTAAGTTAGTTTTAGTTGAATGCTAGTTGACTTCAGTTAACTTGGAATGCATGACTAATGACTTAAGTTGCATGACAAATAATAGGTGACTTCCTTCAGTTAATAGGGGATGGCCATTCTTGCATGAATGGTGGAGAGATATGTTTCAGTTAACAGAGAATGACTTGGACCCACCTTGGGTGCCCAAGTTTGCTTCTTGGAGTTAACACTTTTGCATGTTAAGATATTTCAAAAGGCTAAGTTAAGTGGGCCCATTCTTGGGCACGAACTCTAAGGATAAGCTTTGAAGATATCTTCAAAATAAAGGTTGAGTTATGACTTCATTTTGGGATGCCCAAATGGATGAAGGAGCTGATTTGACATTGTTCTTCATGGTATAACTCTACTTGCAAGAGATAGGTGTAGGTTTTTGGTGATAAGCTTTGAGCTTTGGAATTGTAACTCTTTGGAGTTTACAAGGTTGATTATTTCCTATTTATCTCAACCAAGTTGAAGAGAGTTTGTATTAGTTTTTATTGTAGGTTGTGAACAAGAATTGTTGAAGGAAAAAGAAGCATCTCAAGGAAGGATTGGAATTATTGTAATCTTATTATAAGATTAAATAATACATTAATTCTTGGTGGATTTTTTTTCCCAAAAGGGTTTCTCCATAGTATATGTTGTGTATCTTCTAATATTCTGTCTAATTCTTCTACAACCTTCTATCTTCATTCTATAAATGATAAAATGAATTAATTAGATAATCACCCACAAAGAATCTGTAACAAACAATACATATTTAGATTAGTAGTATAATAGTTTTACAAAGTATCAAGCTACATAAACACCTCAATTTTCAACATTTGGTATTAGAGCTGAGGTTGGGTAGAGTATTGGGATGCCTTTCTCTTAAAAGATTGAAGGTTTTTTGGCTATAGTGGGAGCTTTTACTATTTTTTGTTATTGCTGATTTTGGAAAATAATTTTGTTACAATGAATTATCATTTATATATTGAAAGATTCAATGGATCTAATTATGATATGTGGAAATTAAAAATGGAGGATCTCCTTGAAGAGAGAGATCAATGGTTAGCTATTGGTAATGAGACAAAGTCGCCTACAATGATGCCAAATGAGGATTGGGCTAAGCTTGATAAGAAGGAAAGAGGGACCATAAGATTATGTCTTGCTGATGTTGTTCTCTTGAATGTTTTAGAAGAAACTACTACATATAAGCTATGGAAGAGAATAGGTGATATTTATCAAACTAAAATTCTTACTAATAAGTTTTGTCTGAAAAGAAAGTTGTATTCTTTAAAGATGAAAGATGGTGATTCTATTTCAAATAATTTGAATGATTTTAATTTGATTCTAAGTCAGTTAGCATCTATAGATGTAAAGCTAGAAGATGAAGATAAATGCATTTTGTTACTTTTTTCTTTACCAGAGTCTTGGGAAAATCTAATTGTTGCTATCAGTGGTAGTGGTGCTGATCCTAAGATGGACAATATAATTCCTACTCTTCTATCAAAGGAGATGAGGAGGAAGTCTAAAGAGGGAATCCAAGATGCGTTGTTTGTAAAAGGAAAGCCTGGGAAAAAGGAACCTAAAGGAGAAAAGGAAAGGGTAAGTCCAAAGGATGGTCTAAAACCCCTGGTAAGAGTAAGGTAATTTGTTGGAACTGTGGGAAACCAGGACATGTGAAGAAGGATTGTAAGAACAAGAAAGAGAGTTATGATTCTTCTACAGAGGAATCCTCAGATCTCAGTAATGATGCATTGGTTATTTCAGCTAATATTGATTGTGATAAATCTTTACTTCATGTTTCAGAGTGATCTTTATGGAGAGGATGGTAGTCATGATGCCATGTGTAACTCATTATCATGGTTTAGTGGGAGTTTTTGGAAGTGAAGTGGATGCATCATTGGTAAGGTTATCCTCATGTGATTGGGGATATGGTTTTTTCTTGGTTTAGAGTAGTTGCTATTATGTCACATGTGGTTTACTCTTGATTCTAGATTAGAGTTTGGCATATTACATGTTCTCTTGAGACCAAGATGTATGTTATGGTGCATGTGATCTCCTAGGAGGAGATGGTTAGATCATGGATGCCATGTTTATGTTCAATATTGGAGCTTTGACATTGATCTTGTGTAGTTCTCTTATGTATCGAGTACATTAATCATTTTCTTGATTACTTCATGATAGTGCTATGTTGCATTTGGAGTTTGGCATGGATTGGTTGGTTACAAGTCCTCATGGATACTTGGAGAAATAGGTGAGGCTTGAGTTCTCTTATGGTAAGAGATATATGTTGGAATGGTTACTTGTAAGAAAAGCTATTTTCAATAGTAAAGACCAAGAAACCTACACCTTGGTTGAATGTGAGTTCAACACACTCAATGGTTTCACATGCCTCCAAAGAGGTAGTTTGGATATAGAGACTTGGGAAAGGTATTGGTTTTAATTGCAAGTAAGTTAAACTTGAATATGATAGTCAGAGTGCTATGTATCATTCTCATACTAAGCATGTTGATGTTAAGTATCACTTTGTGTGAGAAATGGTTGAGAGTGAGAAGGTATTAATTGAGAAAGTTGACACTTTAATTAATGTTGTAGATTATCTTATGAAACCAGTTCTTAGAGATAAGCTCTCTTGGTTTTAATCATTTGCTTGGAGCTTCATGATTATGCAGGTTGCATTTGAAGTTGGCATGGATTGATTAGTTGGTGTAGGAAGGCCATTGGCCTTGATTCCTATATTTGATTTATAATATTTATTCCTTGTTTAGAATAATTGCAATGTATAATGTCAAGTGGGAGAATTTTGGAAATAGGATGTCATTTAATTGTAATCCTAAACATTATTTATTTCATGTATCTCCTAAGTCCTTGGAAAGTGTTCTTAAACACTAGGATTAGAAAAAGATTAATTTTGAATGAAATTGTAAGTGTGGAATAAGTAAATAAGTAAAACTACTAAAAAAACTTCTTAATGAAACATTATATCAAGATTTAACAACAATTAACTAATTTAAAGCACATAAAACTTGAAAGCATCTCATTGTTTCCTATCTCCAAATATTTATTAAATCACAGAGGGCTCTCAGATTTGGTAAGCACTATGATTGTTAAAATGCCAATCTAAAGAATGGAATGATGCTAAATGCAATGATCTACTTCTATATGGTGATTTCTAAATGATATTGATGCTACTGTAATCTATGCCGACATGAAACTTGAAAGATGGAAGCTACAGTAAAAATAAGATACAACCATGATATTGATTCTACAGATGCTATGATTGCTATGATGCTATTGCTAAATTGCTTGAATGCTAAGATGCTTGATTTCTTTTCTTGTAGAGTAAGTTTGCAAAAATATGAGATACATTTCCTATGGAGAAAGGTTGTATTTATAAATTTACGATAGTAATTTCAATGTGAAGGGGTAGCACAAAAAAGGATTGGATTCAATTTGGAGAATTGAATGGTATAAGATTGAGAAGCTTGAGTTGATCATGGGAATGGTTTCTCCCCATGAAAACATCAGGCCAAATGATAGGAAGAATCAGAGGAAGGAAATCGAGAGATTGATTCCAATTTTTCTCCAAAGCTTTCCCATGAAATGCTAGTTGAATTAAATTGGATATTTGATGTCTAATTTGGTAGGTGAGTGAATAGAGGAAATTTTCCTTTATGCCTTTATTTGAATATTTTGGTTTATTTAAATTAGTAAAAGGGGATAAATAATTTAATAAAACAAACTATAGAATTTGTTTATTAAATAAATATAGAAGGGATATGATAATTAAACAACAAAGTATTTAACCTTGTTTAATTAATTAAGATTGAATGATGTGATAATTAAATAACACAAACTATTGAAGTTGTATATTTAATTAAAATTAAAGAATAGAAGAATTAGAATGTGAACTATTTAAACAAATATTTATATTTATTTAATAGTAGATGAATTTAATTATGATAATTAAACAAAACAAAGTGAAATTCATGTATTTAATTAAGATGAAAAAATAGAATAAAGATTGAAGAATTTTAAGATGAACTATAAATAAATATTTCTATTTATTTAATAGTAGATGAAATAAAGGTTAATTAAACAAATAAATTATATTTAATTAATTATATTCTCCAAACCATTTTTAGGTGTATACATTTTGCCCCTCTTTGAAGTGATGTGTTTACGCATTGCTTCAAAGAAAATTTTGTCCTACTACTACTAGTATTGATGAAAAAATTTCAGTATGCCCCAGGCGTTGATTTTTAGATGATGATGAATATATGCCCCCTTGGGAGATAAATTGATGAATTTTTGATTTTTTTGAATTTTGAAAATTTTGAAAATTTTATGATTTTTCAACGATTTGATGAAAATTCGATGTTGAAATAATTTATCTCCCGATTAAGAGTGTAGAAAGTGCCCCTGGATAAATATGAATTAATCTCTCTTAAAAAAAAACTAATTAATCCCATAAAAATCCCACTTTTAATAACCTATAAAAGGTCAAAAGGCCATTTTAAAACTCATTTGTGCATTTGAGTTTTGAAATTTTATGAGAGAGAGCAATTTGTGCATTTGGAGCAGGATGTCGATTCCCTACCATACTCACCAGTTCGAGCGTGTGCGACGTCACCACCACCTGACCATCTACAGACCTCTGGTACGTACCTGTTAACCCCCTCATTGTACGTGCTTTTTTTAATTTTTGTGCATTTTTTGGATTTCAAATTTTCAATCTTTTAGCATGTCTGCATGCCGATGTAGCACTTCGGCTCACTATTATAGCGTTTTTCAAGTTTTAGCACTTAGGTTGAGTTTTTTAGTGCTTTTACCTTTTGTTTTAGAAATTCCAATGTTTTGGCACGTAGGATAGATAGTTTATCCCTTTTACCTTATATTTTAGCGCTTTCACTTGTTTAGCTCGTTGACTGAAAATATTAGCACTTTGACCCGGTATAATAGTACTTATGTTGAAGTGGCACTTTTACTATTGAAAATGGTGCTTATGACTGATGAAATGGTGCTTTTGATGATTTAGTGCTTTGAAACTCTATTTCAGTGCTTCTAAGTCAGATTGATAAAGTTTGTCAAATTTGTCATTGATTTTGTCGATTTTCAATATTGTTAGCTATCAGTTTGATATGATTGATGATCCTAATCAAGTAGATGATGTTCAACCTCATGATAGGTGAGATATGATGTTTGATTGATGATAATTATCCTCATGATATGCAAGGAGTAATTATAGTTTGATTGATAAACCTCATGATTGGTGAGGTTGATTTGATGTATTGACCTCATGATAGGCAAGGTTCAATGATGTTTTATGATTGACCTCATGATAGGTGAGGTTCAATGATGTTCACTCATGGGATTTAAACAAAAATCTCACCAAGAGCTAATTAGGTTGATATGATATTTGATGTTTTGATGATTTGATAGAAGAGTATTGATTTTGACTATATCATGATGATAGGAGTCTTTGACAAACCTCTAGATTAGAGAGCGGTTTCCTCAGACATTTGATTTGAGACGACAATTGGCCTAGCTTGAGACAACTATCATTACATGTTGTGGATTGTCTTCCTTACTTGATATGCCCTAGATTAGGATTAATTGGGGCCTTTTGAAAACTTTAGCAGAGAGGTGGCACAATGAGCATAACACCTTCCACCTAGCTACTAGCGAGATCACAGTCACCCGAGAGGATGTTTGGAGGATTTTGTGGATACTAGTTGTCATGGATTTTTTTTTACGATTCATCAAAGTAGGGTGGTACTAAGGTTCTTCAGAGGGTGTTTCAGGATGCTAGGATTCTCTAGATGTTGGATCCCATGGCGGGAGATGGTTGATGCTTATCCCACTTTTCCAACAGTTCTTGTTAGTTTCATCAAAGGATTCCTTTGTCCTAATCACAAGTCAAAGGGATTCACTGTTGGTTGGGGCCATGTATTGGAGAGAATGGTCATTCATAGGACAAGATATGCTTTGGGAATGTGCATGCTTGCCCATTTGTATCATGATTTGCATTCAGTGGTCTACCTTGGAGGTCAGAGTTATCAACCAAAGTCACTTTACTTCAAGTGTGGGTGTGGGAGCATATTTCTCTCACACGACCAATGATGGTGAGGAAATGTCTAGCCAGGTGGACGTATGTGCACATATATGTAGGTCGACTTACTTAGCCTAGATTGGGTAAGTTAGATCATTGGCGTAGAGTTCTAGGTGATATGGAGATAGTTACCTAGCATCCCTATTTGGACTAAGACCACAGGGATGATGTTGACATTCAGTTACCATTCTTTTTTTAGTCTTTTATTTTGATTCAGCATACACAGTGGGTTGTGTAGATATTTTTGCTGAGATGAGAGCTTCATTAGTATGGCATTTTTCAAGGCATTCCTCGGATGTTTCCCACTATGTTAAGTGTCAATTGGATTCTATAGATTGGGGGCCTTGGTTGTCCTATGATGTGGTAGTGTAGGAGTTCCAGGCTTTATAGCCGCTTGTGTGGGAGATCTTACCAAATATTGTGGAGCCACCAGTGACAACAGATTATGTAGAGTATCTGGTATTACATCCATTCATGTGCATTACTATTCTTGATGAGCCAACACCATTAGCTATTAGGGAGGAGATTGTTTTCACACATTAACATTGACTAAGGAGAGAGGAGATTGGTGGTGAGGAGGAGGTGGTGGAGTAGACTGTGGAGGAAGTTGAAAGTAGCAGTGATGAGGAGGGTAGCGGGGTTGGGGAGGATAGCAATAGTAGTGATCATGATAGTAGTGGAGATAGCCCAAGTGGATCAGGTGTAGGTGTATTGGGTGTTGGTGGGTCAGGTCTTGGTTTAGAGGAGTACATGATTCATATAGTTCCTCATAAGAGGCAAGTAATGGTAGATCCTTCAGAGTAGATGTAGATTGTGAGCCTTCAAGTTTAGCTAGAGACCGTATAGGCTCAACTTGTTCAAGGTCAGGGTTTATTGTCATAGAATTAGGCTTATATGCAGGCATAGGCCTAGTCACACACATAGGCTTTAGCCTAGGTATAGGCTTAGTTGGCTAGAATGCAAACATAGATTACAACATAGTTAGTCGAGAGGGATGCTGCTAGATAGACTACAAGGGAAACTTAGGGTCAAATTGCATCATTGAAAGCTGATAGGGATGCCGCTAGATTTACTGCAGAGGGGGCTTAGGCTGTAGTCAAGAGATTGTAGAGATTGGAAGATGTTACCACTATAGCAGATTATATGTGAGAGGTTGTTCGTATTGGTGGGGAGGTAGAGTATTACAGAGGTAAATTCTATGATTCCATCCCTTTAGAGTAGAGAGTAAGCTATAGGCAATCCCAATCTGGTAGGACTCATTCCTGGACTATTAGTGCAGGTGTGACTCAGCCTATTCCTAGAGACCCAAGAGATCTCGGTACATTCGGTGGTGGTGGAGGGATTGGTCCTTCGATGCTTGCACCTTCTAAAGCCAACATCACTTAGTTTTCATGATGTGGTTCCTGTGTTTTATTTTGAGATGATGATGTTCATTCTAATTACAACCATTTTTTGATGATATATCTCTCTTTATTTTAGACATCACTATATACTTGACATTTTTGATATTGAGATCTATATGATATGTATGGATTTTATCGATCTATCATGTGTTCTATATGATTCTATGATGGATGCATTTACTTTCCTATGTTCTATATGCCATGTGATAATCTTTATATAATGATATGGATGCAATTTATAATCATTATGATATGCTATGATATATGATGTTCTATTAATGATGTGCATCATGATGATGTATAGATGTATGATGTATGATGTAAATAGGATATGTGCACTTTTATTCATGTGATATCAAATGCAAATTATGATGCAATGAATAAATGATAAAAATTAATGAATGATATATATGATGATATTTTGACTATATGATAATGATGTGATGAATAGATAAATGAAGATGTGCCTACATAGTGATTTTTTTTTGATAGTTTTCTCATGACATTTTATGATGCAATACAAAAAAAATTGAAATGACATGATTAATGCAAATTATATGATTTAAATGATAAAGATGAAATGATAAATAATTATTTCTAAATGTATGCAATGAAAAGGTTTATGCAGCTATATGATAATGATGATGATTTTGTTAATGTCAAGTATACTCAATCCATTAATGAGAAAATATAACATCATTAGTAAATGATTCACCAATTTTGTAACAAATACTTTGTAGATGGAACACTATTATGAATGAAATTTATTTTACCATGCAAATCTACATGCAAACATTGGCATCTTAAGAATCCTTTTATTGTGCTTTGTATCATCATGGAACTTTTAAAATGTTGAAAGTGAATACAAGCATCAGTGGTATAATGTAGACCAATGATGACTTGAGTATTAATTTCATGATTTTTGATTTTGCAAGTGAATACAAGCATTGAGGTATAATTAAAGTGAGATGACCTAAGCATTTCTTGCATAAACAAACAGAAATTTACCACTTTCCTATGTGAATTGGAATGCCATCCATGATACTTTGCAGAGCACTTCCCATGACAATTCACATAGTAATTATGATTAATTCATAGACAACAGATAAAGAAAATTACCATTCTTCTTTTTAGCTTCTCTAGTTCAATACATCATTGAGTTGCTCCAAAGAAATGATAACAATAATCAAAGTACATCTATCCAAATTTTTCTTAGAGTATTTTAAATCATTTTTCAAATTAGATCATCCATCTTGATTTTGATTTTATGATGTTTTTGTGATTTTCTGAGATTTTGGATCAAACCTAACTTAGAGACCTATCCTAGGGGCCTCGAGGGCTGATCAAATATTAACCTTGCCTATGTTATACACGCATAGACCACCTAGTTCGACTGACATAGACTGATGTTTTTGACATTTTGAGACTGAATTTTTTACTTGTTTTTGGATTTTCTGTTGTGATATGGATGTTTAATGTGTTTCTGATGGTGATTGATGTTCTATGTTGGGTTGTATTCTGATCATTTTTTTTGTTGCATTTGTCTTCCTACTATTTGTCTATTTTGTTAAGCTCGATGTTTATTGCCCCCAGTAAGGTCCAGAGTTGCCCCCAAGCTAGGGTGAGACATGACCATTTGCAATGATATGATAATGGATGTAAAATGATGGTGAAAGTAACAACCATGACATGCATCCAATAGATGGAAAAACTAATTAAATCACAAATAGCACTTGTTTCCAAGTTTTCACTATATGTTTTTATTGCACTTTTCAGTCTTTTTGATTTTTTTTGTATTTTTCTAATTTTTTTGTATTTTTCTATCACCAAGATGCCTGTTTGCTAGGTTTTCATCAAGGTAACCCTTTTCAAAAACTAATTTGTGCACTAGGTGACTCAGGTGTAGAAATTTTTGAGATGGATATTGTTGATAGGTTCATCGAACAAATCCCCTTCAAGTGTAGATAGCCGATAGGCTCCAGATCCATAGACTGATATGATGACAAAGGGACCTAGCTAGTTAGGCTCAAACTTCTCTTTCTTTAATTTTCCTACTGATTTCCAAGGTTTTCCTTTAGGACCAAGTCATCAACTTGAAAGACTCAAGGTTTTACCCTGTGATTGTAGCTTCTGGACATTCTCTATTGGTATGCCCTCAAATGATTGACAGCTTGTTGACAATGTTCTTGCAACAATTCTAGTTCTTATAGTCTAGAGACTCTATAATCCTCATTTGTAATGATACCTCTCAGTGAGACATAGAGTAATGGAATATCAACCTCAATAGGTAATATAGCCTCTGATCCATATACCAAGGCATATGGTGTTCTCCTGTTGGTGTTATGATGTTGGTTCTGTAGGCCCATAATGCAATATTTAGCTGAACATGCCAATCACGTCCAACATTGTTAACCATTTTCTTTATTATTTTTAGAATTTTCTTGTTTGAGGCCTCTTCTTGGCCATTTCCTTGAGGATAGTATGGTGTTGAGAAATGATGTTGGATATGAAATTTCTCACACAATTCTTGCACATCCCAATTCTTAAATGGTTGACCATTGTCTCTGACAATGGATTGAGGTATGTCATACCTATAGATGAGGTAGTTTATTATGAAATATGATATCTATTTCCCTGTGATTGTTGTTAAGGGAACCACTTCTATCCATTTTATAAAGTTTTTTTTTATGTGATTATGAACTTGTGTCCATTTAATGAAGACAAATTTATCCTTCCTACCAAGTCCAATCCCCACTAACAAAAGGGCCATGTTGATGTAAATGGGTGTAATTCTTGCACCAGTGTGTGGATTAACTTACCATGTATCTAACATTTATGGCATTTCTTAACAAAATGATAGGACTCCATCTCCATATTCGGCCAATAATACCCCAAACAAAGGAGTTTCTTTGCTAGGGTTAGCCCACTTGAATGAGTTCCAAAAATACCTTCATGGACCTCATGTAAGGCTATTTCAGATTCATGATGTTCTATAAATTAAAGAAGAGTACCATCTAGACCTTGACAGTAAAGGATGTCAGCAATCAATGTATGTCATGCAGATTGGTAGATAAAGTTTCATTTTTGGTTTCTAGAAAGATTAAGAGGAAGGATATTATCCTTGAGGTAAGCATAGATCTCTTCATAGAGTGAGGTTTGAACATCGTTTATTTGGCATATGGTTTGTGATTCAGGATTGTCATAAGCAGGGTTGGATACTTGTTCTACCATAAACTCATAACGACCTTTCTTTTCTAGTAATTGCAAGAGAGAAGCAATTGTCACCATATCATCCACAACTTTGTTCTTTGCCATTGGTATCTGTTCGAACGTGATCTCCACAAAGTAATTTTTAAGATCATCTATCATTTTCTTATATGGCATGAGTTTTTCATCTTTTGTTTGATACTCATCGTTTACCTGATAGATGACAAGTTGTGAGTCCCCATACACTTGTATTTCTGTGATGTTCCATTCAATAGCCACTTTGATGCCAATAATTAATGCCTCATACTCAACCACATTATTGGTACATGGAAAAATTAGTCTAAAGGACCTTGGGATGGTGTGTCCTTGAGGTGTAACAAACAAAATTCTTGCACTAGACCCCCTTTGTGTGTATGATCCATAAAAATAAAGTCTCCATTGTTGTGTGGTAATACTCAGAATGTCTACATCTAGAAATTCAATGTTCATTAGATGATTATCCTGTAATGGAGCTTCAAAGTTAATTGATCAACTATCAGCTATCCTTTGATGGCTTTTTGGTCTACATACTAGATATCAAACTCAGTTAAGATCATAACCCATTTTTCTAGTCTCCCTATTAGAGCAACTTTGATGAGTAGATATTTTAATGGATCTATTTTTGTGATGAGTCTAATTGTATGAGTCAACATGTAGTTCCGCAATTGCTAGGTTGCAAATACCGCTACCAAACAAGCTTTTTCTATGAATGTGTAATTTATTTCATAACCATTGAGAGTCCTGCTAATGTAGTAAATAGCTTGTTCCTTTCCCTTAGAATCTTCTTGCACTAATAGAGCTCCTAAAGAAATGTCAATTGTTGCGATATACAATAAAAATGGTCTCTTTGCTATAGGTGGCATGAGTATGGGAGGCGACATCAAATATTACTTTATCTTATTAAAAGTTGTTTCATAGTCATGATCCCACTTGAATGAGACATTCTTATGAAGTAGATGATTGAATGGATGGCTTCTATCTACCAACTGGGAGATAAATCTCCTGATGGATTGTAGCTTGCCTTGTAGAGATCATAATTGACTGATATTTTTAGGAGTTGGAATCTCCATTATTTCTTTTACCTTAGCTGGATCCACTTCAATTCCTTTTTCTGACATTATGTATCCAAGGAGCTTTGTTGATGTTACCCCAAACACACATTTCTTGGGGTTCAATTTGACATTGAGCTTTTCTAGCCTAGTAAATATTTTGCCGAGGATCTCCAGATGTCCTTCTTTGGTGTATTATTTTTCTAAGATGTCATCCACATAATCTTCCATGAAATTATGCATCATGTCATGAAAAATAGTGGTCATTTCCCGTTGATATGTTGCACCTGCATTTTTCAACCCAAAAGGCATAACATTCCAATAGAAAGTACCCGAGGGACAAATGAATGTTGTCCTTTCTTGATCTTCAGGTGCTATCTTTATTTGGTTGTACCCTGAGAAACCATCCATTAATGACAACATGGCATGTCCCACTGTGATATCAATAATGATGTCAATTCTTGGTAGAGTAAAATCATCTTTTGGGCATGCCTTATTTAGATCTCTAAAATTTGTGTATATCTTGATACTATTATCTAGTTTAGATATAGGCACAATATTTGAAATCCATTATGCATAAGCGATAGACTTGATAAATCCTACATCCAACAACTTTTTCAGCTCAACTTTTACCATTAGGGCAATGTGGGGATGATTTTTTCTCAATTTTTGCTTGACTGGTTTGATTCTAGTTGGTAGAGACAAATGATGCATTAGGAGATTTGGATCTAATCCTGGCATGTCAAAATAAGACCAAGAAAAATTGATGTCTCTCTTCAAAGAATTTGGTGAATTCAGGCTTCTCATGTTCTATCATAGATGCTACTAGATGTAGAATATTTGTCTTTTCTATTGTTCCAAGATTTATGGATTGTGTAGGCTCCACTAGTACTGATGATCTATCATGGTAATGCTCTTGAAGGGTGTCAAATCTCCCATCCTTTAGTGCCTTAGAAATGTTTTCATTGTTAGATACATTCTTTATTTTTTCTTTTTAAAAATCTAATGGTGCCTCAGAAAGGTTTTCACCATTAGATCCTTTTTTCCTATTGTCATTTTTTCAATTGGAAGATTTAGCACCCTCATGATTTGAAGTATTGTTGTGAGTGTTATGGGTAGAACCTGTATTGGGTTCATCATTGCAAATAAAATTTATGATGGCCTCATCATTTAAAAATACTGGTATATTAATAGGTTTGGTTGGTTCCCAGTCAATAAGTTTAGGATGGATCAAGGGTAATAAGTGATCAAGTTGAGTAAGGTCGATGACTATAAGTGTTCCAATAGCTATGTGGTCAAATTTGTCACTAGGAAGGTCGAGGTCTATGATATTACCCTCCTTCAAGTCATCTATCTCACTTGATGTTTTTCCATCTTCGCTTGAATCATCGATATTTGTTGATCCCAATACAAGTGGTCTAGTTCCTAAAATCTATTCCTCCTCTCGTGTGGGTGTATACACTTTGATGATGTCAATTTTTTTGTCAGTGTAGGATGTTGCAGATAAATGATCCCATTTATATTCATTGGATTCTATTTCAGACCCATCCCTTATTTGCAGAATCCTTTCTACCACTTTCGGAGTTCTTCTTTTGATTCCCCTGTATAGCCTAATCCCTTTTTTTCTTTAGGATAAGGTGTTAGAGGTTAGGTTCTATAATACCATCTTTTCTCTTTCCAACTAGTCCTTTCCCTTCATAGCCCATTTTTTCTAAGATAGCCTTTCCTTCTCCATATTGATCTCTTCTTATGTTGATATTTGTTGACGTTGAAGCTTGTTAATCTTTGTAGAGCTAATTTAGAATGGCCTTGTCTTTTGATTCATCATCTAGTGTTCCTAATTTTACAAACCTTTCATCCATGGTAGGTTGTGTTGATTGTTGTGTATTTGTTGTGGGTTGTCCATATGATTTTGGAGATGGGAGCAATTGTGAAAGACACAAAGATTTCTTAATGGAATATTCTCCCAAGCCTTTGTCTTTTAACTGGATCTTGTCTATAAATTGTCGTGATAGAGTATTTAGGGGATTCTTGTTGTTTGATAAAGTTGAGTCAGCAATAGTTGTTTCATTTTCCTTGTCTTTTTTCTCAACCCATTTGACTATAAAATTGAGTTTCCTTTCACCACTAGATGAAGTAGATGTGCTAGATTCTCTATTGTTGGGTACCAAAGTGTCTTGATTTTCCTTACAAGTTTGGGGATTATTGTTGTCTATAGAAATTATGACCTCTTGTCCATTGATAGGAAATTTCAAACATTGATGATATGTCGAAGGTACTACTTGCATCTCATGGATCCATGGGCATCCCAAGAGTATGTTATATGTTAGCTTCTTGTCTAACACTTGGCAAACAATATTTTTGACAATCGGTCCCACTTGAATTGGTAGAACAATCAACCCCTTTGAAGACCTTTCATCTTCATCATATGATTTTATTTTTATCTTTCTTTTGGCATCAATGGAATTGTCAGAATAGCCTAGTGCATGAATTATTTTTAAAGTACAAATATTTAATCCATCTTTGCCATCTATTAAGACATGCATGACACGATGTTTATGGATTAGTACCTCTATATGTAAGGTTGCACTGTGTGGGTGATTTAGTGATACATCATCTTGTTTGGAGAATGACAGATAATGAGGCATGGTTAGGTGTCCCACCATAGCTTAAAATTGACAGACATCCAAATTATTGGGTACCGTAGTTGTTACCAAAGCCTATTCTAGAACCTCTTTATGTGATAGTGAAATTTCAAGAAGATCCAATATGGATATCTATGCGGGTATCTTTTGTAGTTGATCCACAATGTTGTATTGATGTGATGGGGGAGTAGTGTTTTTAGATGAAACTCCTTTCAGTATCATTGTGGACTGCCCCCTTGTTGTTACATTGATCGGTTGATAGTCTTTTGTTTCCCTAATTTTTTGTACATTGATTTGGTTGTCAAATGTGTTTATGTTTGGTATCACGTTTAGGGATTCAATATCATTGATACTTGTGTTATCTGTTTGATTATCAATGAAATTTGATGCAGAGCTAGGAGGATTCACAAAAAATCTCACAAACCTTCAATAATAATCCAAAACAATAATTATATGACACATGTTCTTAGTCATTCTATATCACATTGAAAACATAGCCATGGCAGCCCATAATTTAATGTAATGAACAGTCATTAATAACTTCAAAAAAACAAATAATGAAGCCAATCTCTCTGGTGAGATTGAAGAAAACATAGTGATACACTTCTCTTCCAATTCTTATAAGGATCCAATGGTTGAAATGAAAGTTATTGTATTTTTATCAAAACTGCAAACTCTAGGTAGGGTTCAGACCTGCCCTCACAAAAATGTTCATAACTTATTCAATTCTTAATGAATTTTGATGAGAGTTGAAGAAAATGAAAGTATATTCACATGGAAACAAAATACAATTGATTTTAGATCCTAAATATATATTTTATATTCTGTACCATCACACTTCTTTAGACTGTAAATTCTGCACAATATTGTTAGAGTAGACAGTCTCACCAAAATAATCATATCTTCCACATAACTCAATAAAATTCAGTGAGACAAAAATAATTGGAAACTAGAAATAGATATATTTCCATCAATATATTATACTTCATTATTTGAGTCCATACCAGGCCGTACAAAGCACAACTTCAATCTGGTAACAATGTAAAAATCAGGAAATGCACAAAATTTGAGGTTTCCATTTATCAAACTTCAAAAATGATGTCTCCAACCCCCAATTCGAGTTTTGGAGGGTCTATTTATAAATTTTCAACCCAAACCAACTATTTGCAACCACCTTTTGATTAGTGTGTTGAAAAAACACCTTAATGACATTTCATCTACCTAATTTTGCACTTTTGACAATTTTTACAATATATGAGAAATGAACAACATCCTAGGACCTATAACACCACAAAGGTGACCTCTTGGACCTTATTACAATATCAAAACATAAAAATGGAAAAAATGAATCAATATGGCCTCATGGAGGCATGTGATCAAATAGGTGCTCCTGCACCAAATTCCCAAGGGAAAAAGAATTCAAACCCCTTTGAATTGTCTTCTTTCGGGTCTTCCAGTTACTTTGCACCTTTTGCTTTGTCTTTGCAACCATCCTTGGTCCTTTCCTCATTTTCTTCTTCTTATGCCTTCTCCTATCAAGCATCCCTACAACTTGGAAGTCCCAAAACTCTATCATATCATCAAACACTTCACTTTGTCCTTCATAACCTGCACATACATAATCCAAAGAAAAATAGAAACAAAATATAGAGACCTTGAGGTCTCCTCCTTGTCTTCTTGTACTTCAAATTCCTCTTCACCCATAACCAACTTATCCAATCTGGAAACCAATTCACTTGAAACCTCAATTTCCTTTTTTTCTTCTACCTTGATGAGTTATTCTTTCTCTTGTTTGACTTTTCCATCACCAACCTTACTATTCCATTCTTCTTCAATGGCTACATATTGTGTCCATAAATCTTCTTCTTCATCTTTGACTGAATTTGCTGCCTTCTTTTATTTTCTTTGCTTCTTCATAATCTTCTTTATAGGCCATCTTAACCCATTTGAAATTGGTATATGCCAACTCCTTAGTGCTTTCTTAAGAAGTTGGTGTTCTTTGTCTAATCTTTCCAACCTTTTTCTCATCTCTTCCATGGCTTTCTCAAACTCTATTTGTCTTGCCTTCTTTCTCTCCATCTTTCTCAACTCTTTTTCCTCTCTTTCCTTATTCCTTTGTGAATCCTCAGCCTACAAACATCTTTCCAATCTTCTCAACATATCCATCTCCATAAGTAAGTCTCTCCTTGCTTCCACTTCACTTTGCCACACCTAGGTAATCAGGTTCCTTCCTCAACCTGCACAACACACAACCACAAACACCAAACCAACAAGCTTCACAGCCCATATCTTTTCTAGGCTCTGATACCAATTTGATGTAGAGCTAGGAGGATTCACAAAACATCTCACAAACCTTCAATAATAATCCAAAACAATAATTATATGACACATGTTCTTAGTCATTCTATATCACATTGAAAACATAGCCATGGCAGCCCATAATTTAATGTAATGAACAGTCATTAATAACTTCAAAAAAATGAATAATTAAGCCAATATCTCTGGTGAGATTGAAGAAAACATAGTGATACACTTCTCTTCCAATTCTTATAAGGATCCAACGGTTGAAATGAAAGTTATTGTATTTTTACCAAAACTGCAAACCCTAGGTAGGGTTCAGACCTACCCTCACAAAAATGTTCATAACTTATTCAATTCTTAATGAATTTTGATGAGAGTTCAAGCAAATGAAATTAGATTCACATGGAAACAAAATACAATTGATTTTAGATCTTAAATATAGACTTTATATTCCATACCATCACACTTCTTTAGACTGTAAATTCTGCACAATATTGTTAGAATAGGCAGTCTCACCAAAATAATCATATCTTCCACATAACTCAATAAAATTCAGTGAGACAAAAATAATTGGAAACTATAAATAGAGATATTTCCATCAATATATGATACTTCATTATTTGAGTCCATACCAGGCCATACAAAGCACAACTTCAATCTGGTAACAATGTAAAAATCAGGAAATGCACAAAATTTGAGGTTTCCATTTATCAAACTTCAAAAATGATGTCTCCAACCCCCAATTCGAGTTTTGGAGGGTTTATTTATACATTTTCAACCCAAACCAACTATTTGCAACCACCTTTTGATTAGTGTGTTGACAAAACACCTTAATGACATTTCATCTACCTAATTTTGCACTTTTGACAATTTTTACAATATATGAGAAATGAACAACATCCTAGGACCTATAACACCACAAAGGTGGCCTCTTGGACCTTATCACAATATAAAAACATCAAAATGGAACAAATGAATAAATATGGCCTCATGGAGGCATGTGATCAAATAGGTGCTCCTGCACCAAAATTATCTTTCTCAACCTCAGAAACACAAAGAATGGTGGTGTCATAAATACAGTTTACACTTTTTCCTTTATTGTTTGAAGAAGATTCTCCCTTTTTGTAGTTGGGTAAAGGATTTGTAAATGCAGTGTGATCATTGTTTGTTTGAGGTCCTTTAATAAACACCTTATTTGCTTCAATTAAGTCTTTTATTAGATGTTTTAATTGCATATAGTCATTTTTTTATGTCCTTTATTTTTATGAAAGTTGCAATATTCAACATCATTCCACCAAGATGGTTTCACTTTCGGCTCCCAATTTCTTGCTTCTGGTAGAGTAATAAGTCTATTTGCAATAAGTTGTCTCATTTTTTATTCCAAATTTTTTCCTAATGGTGTAAATCTCTGTCAATTAGATTTCCTTTGATATGATGGTGGTCAAAATTCTCCATTATTTGGGTTATTGTTTTGAGTGGTACCTTGATTGTTGTTCTGGTTGTCATTTTGACTTTTTTTCATGGTTGTTTCCATTAAATTGAATACTCATTTTACATTTTGCATGTTAGTTGTAGCATCATTATTTCCGGTATTTCTATTTTTCTGCCAAAATTTAGGTTTGTCATTGTTGCCATAGTGATTTGAGGAATTTTTGTTGTTTGATGTGTCATTGTAATGTTTAATCACTCCTCTTTTGACTAAGTCTTATTTGATTTTAAGCCCGTTTTCAATCACCTTTTCAAACGTTGAGGGACATTGCAATTCTAGTTTATAACTCATGTCATCATTTAAATTGTCGATAAATAATTCAATCTTCTCCTCTTTATGTATAGATCAAGGATATCTAACGAACAAATTTCTCCAACATTGTAAGAATGATATGAATGTCTCTCCCTTATTTTGTTTCATGTTGTACAGATCTTTTATGGTTACGTCATATTAAATGTTGAAGGAGAACTATGTGATAAATTTTTTGACTAGTTCTTCAAAGGATCGAATTCCCGGTTGTAATTTGGAGAGCCATTCCATATAGTGTGCCCCCAAAACTCTAGGAAACAACCTCATTAGGTAAGTGTCTTCTTGTGCAAACTCTAAACTCATCGTTCTAAATTCCCTTACATGGTCAATTGGATCTATTTTTCCATTGTACTTGTCATATTTTGGGAATTCACAATGTCTTGGAAATGGTATCATGTCTACACTCAGATGAAAAGGGTAAGGAAAAATGTCCTGTAATGAGTACCTCTTCATGGTTTCTTTTTGTATGTCTTAAAGTTATGGTAAGTTCTACATTTGTCATGTTACAATAACCACTTGATCAATATTTTGCATGTTATGTGATTCAGTTTCAACTACTTTAGGTGTTAGCTTCAGTCGATTGATGTCAAAATATTTTGGAAGTTTGGCACCTAGCTCAGCTAGCATCATAAGATATTTTTCCATATCTTGTTCTAAAACCTTTTCCATGAATTTGTAGAAATTTGGATCATGTTGTGCTATGTTGACATCTTCTTGGGTTATTTCAATTGGGTCATTTTTTTGAAACCTGTGAAAATGGTTTTCTTCAGCCATGGCATTTAGTGTTTCAATTTCCTTTTCTCTAAGTTTTTGTCTTTGTGACCTTGTCAAAATTGGCATACAAATGTTTGTTTTCTCACTAAACTTTGATCTTCTATGTTTGGATGAGTGTCAAATTGATTTTAAAAAATTAAAATAGGATGATATATCCTATTGATGAGACTAGGTTAAAAAATCTAATTATTATGTTTCATTTCATGATGGTAGGATGATAATATCCTGATGAAGAAACTTAACCTAATAACCAAGATTTTTGTGTTTGATTTTTGGACACTTTAAAGTTTGCAAGATCTAGGTTTAATTTGAAAAGGTTTGATTTGTATGATCCTATTTGTTTCAGGTTTAAGATATTGTAGACTGTGGAAAATGTTCCTGTCTGATAAAAACTCGAGTTTCTGATGTGAATAGTTTGACAGATGTTTCTAAAAGCTCTCTATTTTTTTGTTCTATGGAAGCACTAATACAGAGGGCAGAAGCACTAAAACAGACTACAGAAGCACTAAAATTTATGGTAAAAGCATTGTGAAATAGGGTATAAGCACTAAAACAAATTGTAGATGCGCTAAAGGACTGGTAAATTCTAAGACTGGTAATTTTGGTTATAGTTAGTAGATGCTCTACAAAATTTGTTAGAAGTGCTAAAACATACTGCATAAGTGCAATTTTAATTGTGGATGTGCTACAAGATAGTGTAGAAGTGCTAAAATAGAGTGTGTAAGTGCTACTTTGGGATTCAACGGTGATGTCTAATTTTCTTTTTTGTGAAGAGATTGACCCCTTTTTGTTGTAATTTTTAGGATTTTTTTAGTATTTTGACAAGATATCTTTGTTGGTAATTTTTTTATTTTTGATGATAAGCCTAATGTTTCCAAGTTTTCTCTATTGTAAGAATTGATCGGGCCTGTTGGAATATTCTACTATTGGTTGTGGGATGGAAGATTGACGAATAGGTTGACTATGATTATGTTTCTATGAAAGAGCTCTTCTTTGGAAATAAGCTTGTGAATACAAAGTCTCTAAAGCATAATCATCAGTATATCCCCTAGAAAAATAATGAAACCTATGGATGAAAGTTCTATGTTGAAGCAATACTTTCCTACTTTGATATAAACATTTCTTTTTTCCAATAGTTTCTTGTGACTAAATTGTTTATTTGGTTTTTGACTCTTTTTGTAAGGGTTTTCTTGACAAAGTTTGTGAATTTCCAATCCCTAATCATAAGTTTTCATAGACTGACTTTTCAAAAAAATTGCATTCTTTTTGGATGATCTTTATCTGATTTAATGATTTGAAGACACATCAAGCAATTGTAGAACATGTGTTTTTAAGTCTTAGAATCTAAATAGTAAGTGTATGCTCAAGAATCAAACATGATCCTTTTTTATTTCAATAAGTTTTTAACAAATAATACACTTCAAGAAGACTCACTCTTAAGGACAAAAGTTCATCATTATACTCAAACAACCCACATCTTAAAATTGTGTCAACTCACACAGTTGTGTCACCCCCTAGAGGTCACCTATGTTTTTGTCTTTTCCAGGTGCATACTCAAAGTTAGATTTCTCGATCCCTTGAGAAAATGGTCCTTGGAAATTATATGGTGAGTGTCTTTGGGGTAGATTCTTCCCTTCCCTGACATTGCTGAGTATTACATTGTTCAAAAATTGACAAGTTGGATTCTATACTATGGTTCATAGATAGGGTTTCTATTCAGAGCAGCAAATGATAAACTCCCTTAGGAGACGTCCCAATCTTTAGAAAAAATATTTTGGGGATGATTATCTTGCACACTTCTAGTAAATGAGGGTTTACCCAAATTTACTTTTATTTTATAGTGGGTTGGAAAACCTAGCTTTGGTTGTTCCCACTTAGGTTGTTCCCGTAGGGTGAGTACTTTTTCCCTCTATGGCAAGCATTCTAAAGGATTTAATAAAGCATAAATTGCATGAAAATAAAGGATGAGTTTACAATTTTGATCACCCAGTTAAGGGAAGAGAATAATCCTATCACCACACAAGCATAGTAATCAATGTTCAATTTTTAAGCCCAAAAGATAATTTTCTATTCTAGGTGAAGATATTGCTTCACAAAAGTCATGATGTTAATTTTAACTGATATAGAAAATGTATGATGACTACCCTAAGATTGATATATTTTAAACCAAATGACTACCCTAGGATTGGTTCTTTTTATTCCAAATGCATAAAAAAATGTTTTGGCCGCAGTCGCATCAAATCTAGACAAGAAATTACAAAAGCGCTAAAACAGATTGCATAAGTACTAAAAGATAGTGCAAAACAACTGCAAAATTTGGTATAAGTGTTGTAGAATTCAGCATAAGTGCTAAAACAAAATTTGATATAGAACAATCAACCTTTCTGAGAGATTTGGGTGGAAGCACTAAAATAGATTGCAGAAGCGCTAGAAATTTTGGTAGAAGCACTATAGAATCCCTTGATCGAACTAAAAGAAAACATGCATGTACCCTATATGAAGTTTTTTTAGAAAAATTGTTAAAATATGGGGTTAGGAGCCCCATGGTGGGCACCAAAATATAAGTGTGGAATAAGTAAATAAGTAAAACAACTAAAAACACTTCTTAATGAAACATTATATCAAGATTTAACAACAATTAACTAAAGTAAAGCATAGAAAACTTGAAAGTGTCTATTTTTTTCCTATCTCCAAAGATTTATTAAATCATAGAGGGCTCTTAGATTTGGTAAGCACTGTGACTATTAAAATTCCAATCTAGAGAATGGAATAATGCTAAATGCAATGATATACTTCTATATGGTGATTTCTAAATGATATTGATGCTACTATAATCTATGCTGGCATGACACCTGATGGATGGAAGCTACAGTAAAACTAAGATGCAACCATGATATTGATTCTATAGATGCTATGATTGCTATGATGTTGTTGACACTATTGCTGAATTGCTTGAATGCTAAGATGCTTGATTACTTTTCCTACAAAGTAAGTTTGTAAAAAGATGAGATACATTTCCTATGGAGAAAGGTTGTATTTATAGATTTACCACAACAATTTTGTGAAGGGGTAGCATAGCAAAGGCTTGGATTCAATCTGGAGAATTGAATGGTAAGAGATTGAGAAGCTTGAGCTGATCATGGGAATGGTTTCTCTCCATGAAAACATTAGGCCAAATGTTAGGAAGAATCAGAGGAAGGAAATTGAGAGATTGATTCCAATTTGTCTCCAAATCTTTCTTGTGAAATGCTAGTTAATTAAATTGGATATTTGATGTCTAATTTGGTAGGTAAGTGAATAGAGGAAATTTTCCTTTCTCTTTATTTGAATATTTTGGTTTATTCAAATTAGGAAAAGGGGATAAATAATTTAATAAAACAAACTATATAATTTTTTTATTAAATAAATATAGAAGGGATATGATAATTAAACAACAAAGTATTTAACCTTGTTTAATTAATTAAGATTGAATGATGTGATAATTAAATAACAAAAACTATTGAAGTTGTATATTTAATTAAAATTGAAGAATAGAAGAATTAGAATGTGAACTATTTAAATAAATATTTCTATTTATTTAATAGAAGATGAATTTAATTATGATAATTAAATAAAACAAAGTGAAATTCATTTATTTAAATAAGACAAAAAAATAGAATTTAAAGATTGAAGAATTTTAAGATGAACTATAAATAAATATTTCTATTTATTTAATAGTAGATGAAATAAAGGTTAGTTAATCAAATAAATCATATTTAATTAATTATATTCTCTAGACCATTTTTAGGTGTATACAAAAATAGTCATGTTAATTGACATTTGTAATTAATTCTAAATGTTAGGAGCATGTGAGGTGTCCAATATGAGTTCCTAAATAATAGGGGCACATGGGGTGCCCACATGGAAGGTGGCACTCACCTTGAGTTAAGTTAACTATTTAGAGTAAGAGATAACACTTTTGTAATGCATGTAAAGATCGTAGGATTTAGGGATTGATGTTTGCATACATGAAGTTCAACTCAGTTTAGTTTAGATCATTTCAGTTCAGTTAGTTTGGTTCAAAATTAGTTTAGTTTAGTTTAGTTCAATTATCTTTGGTTAGTTTTACTTGAATGCTAGTTGACTTTAGTTAACTTGGAATACATGACTAATGAATTGAGTTGCATGAAAAATAATAGGTGACTTCCTTCAGTTAACAGTGGATGACCATTCTTGCATGAATGGTGGAGAGATATGTTTTAGTTAATAGAGAATGACTTGGACCCACCTTGGGCACCCAAGTTGGCTTCTTGGAGTTAGCACTTTTTCATGTTAAGATATTTTAGAAGGTTGAGTTAAGTGGGCCCAATCTTGGGTGCCAACTTTGAGGATAAGCTTTGAAGATATCTTTAGAATAAAGGTTGAGTTACGACTTCAGTTTATGATGCCCAAATAGATGGAGTTGATTTGACATTGTTCTTCATGGTAGAAATATACTTGCAAGAGATAGGCATAGGTTTTTGGTGATAAAATTTGAGCTTTGTAATTGTAACTCTTTAGAGTTTACAAGGTTGATGATTTCCTATTTATCTCAAGCAAGTTGAAGAGAGTTTGCATTAGTTTTTATTGTAGGTCATGAAGAAGAATTGTTGAAGGAAAAAGAAGCATCTCAAGGAAGGATTGAAATTATTGTAATATTATTCTGAGATTAAATAATACATTGATTCTTGGTGGAGTTTTTTCCCGAAAGGGTTTCTCCAAGGTATATGTTGTGTATCTTCTAGTATTCTATCTAATTCTTCTACAACCTTTTGTCTTCATTCTACAAATGATAAAGTGAATTAATCAAATAATCACCCACAAAGAATTTGTAACAAAGAATACATATTTACATCATAAAGTATACTAGTTTAACAAAGTATTAAGCTACATAAACACCTCAATTTTAAATAAAGAATGAATTTAGGGTCACTAGTGCATCTTCTTTAGCACTAGCACTACTTACCTTCCCAAGGTGGACCCTAGTTATAGTGTAATCTTCCATATTCACATCACCTTGTTCCTATGGAGGTAATCCAATATCTACATACTTGTCCACATGAAGTCTTGAATGAACTTTTGCCTTATGTTTCCCCTTGGATTTTGGAAGAGCTGTCTCTTCAATATCTAGCTCATCTAGGGAAAATAATTTGTTTCTTGTGCTTATATACTTGTGAGATTAGCCAAGGGGGAAGAAATGAAGTATTCAAGTATTCTTGAATTACTGTTAATTCTTGTGTAGCAACCACTTCTGTAGGAATGCATGATATACTAACAATTGGAGTAGTATTAGTCATGATTGTACCAGTAGATTGCAAACCAAGAGGATCCTGCAGTGACTCGCTCATGAACCTATCAAATTATTCCTAAGAAGAGATATCATATGATGGAGATGATAGACTTAGAATGGATGATGGAGAACTTGAAGAAACATCAACAGTTTGAAAGATGGAACCTATAGGAGGAGTGGAAAGAACTGATGATACTGAAGGAGAAATGGTAACCTTTACTACATGCAGAGTTTCTATAGGAGGAGGTGAGGTAGAAAGAGGAGATGGAGGAGTAGTAGGATTTGGAGGAGTGTAAGGAACATTAGTAGTAACAAGCAATGATGTTTGGGGAAGATTATCAACAATGTTCTCATGGGGAGATAGTGGCATTTCATCATTATGCCTTTGTTCTTCCTCATTACCTTCTTGCTCTCCTTCATCTTCTTCAAAATTTTCATCTTTTGTGAATTCTTTTAATCCCTCTATTTCATTCCCTTCCTCTTATTTTAATGATTGTTCCTTAGATGCAAGCTCTTGTCCCTCTGTAGATGGTTGTTTTGATTTAGTAGCCTCCCCTTATTTAGATATCTATGTAGTACTTTTATCACAAGTGAATTTGATCTTAGGACCCTTCTGAGAGGAAGAGGGAGTAGCAACATGTTTTTGTTTAGTGCAAAGTTCTTTCTGTCAATTGGTTTCACCTCTTGGTGTTTCTCCCTCAGATTTTGTTCTAAAATATTTCAATTGAAAGCCATGCCTTTGCAACCATTTGCTAGTGTTATGAAAAATAGGAGAAAATATTTATTTGATAGAAATACTTTCTTTCTTGGACCATTGCATAGTAGGTAAAGGATTTATGGAAATTCCTTCTTCTTCATATGCATAATTCATGATATCACTAGGATCTTCAAAATCCTCTAGAATATTAGTTGCACCAAGGTCCCTGATCTGGTCCATAGTTAACATATAAAAGTTCATTCTCTAAATTTCTTCTTCATCTCGGCAGTCCCCCCATATGTACTTAAAATGATAGACATGATGATGGTCCTTCTTAAGTTTCCCATTCACATCTCTGTAGTCAAAGTCAAATCTGTATCTATATTTCCTTATGGTCATAATTCACATTTCAACTACTACTAACTTTTCCTTTTGCACACTATGAATAGTATACCTCCCAATGGTAAGTGAAAAATTAAAGCCTGTCTTATGAATTTTCTGGCATTCCTTATGAACTGAAATCAATTGTCTGCACAACTCCATTAATCCACTTATCAAAAGGATATCTAGACAACAGGTATGGGCACCCAGTATAACAACCTACTCTTAAATATGTGAAAGTAGGAGACTATAAGAAGATACATCCAAACTTACTTACAACCCTATAGGCTTCATCTGATACTCTCTTCCTCTCAAGAGTCAGATCAAAAGTGAAAAGCAGAGGTACAAAGAAATAATCTATGACTCTCTTGAAATGTTTAAGACTATTCCTCAAAGTTATCTAAGAATAAAACTCATATACAGGCACAACATTTCTATTTCCTTTTGTTGACAACCCTAGAAATTGCCTCATGACTGCAACAACATATACCAAGTATGAGGTCATATAAAACTTCAAGGTGGGTGGCACATTGATCAACTATTCATGAATCTCATCACTTATTTGATTCCTCCAATATATGTGTGATTTCCTCCTTCTGATGATTCAGATATACTTGTGCATCCATTCTTGAAAATGAAATGAAACGGGCAAGCCTTTCACCTTGCTTAGAAGAGTAATAATATTCATAACATCCTGCTTGAAATGACTTTATGGAAGACCTTTGGTCCATCTAGAAATAGTGGGCCTTGGAGTCTTCAACCATTGAGTATTTATCAATTGTTTATCTTTATTTATATTCTTGTCATAAACCTCTTGTGCTTGCTAAATACAAATATCAGTATATTTTTCCATTTGTGGAACCCAAAAAAAAATATCAAATAACTTTGGATCCAATCTCATCATGATTTGTCCAGAAGAATCTCTCACACTTCTATCTTCCCTGATATAATGAGAGGAAACCTAAAGAGAAAACTCTGTGCAGTGAGCAGTAGTTGGAAATGAAGACACTAAGTGTAAGTTGCTATGAACGATTGCTCACAAATTTTATTCTAATTGTTTCTTTCCATTTCTTTTCACAAAATCTTACATATCTTGGTGCCCAATCTCTATGTCCTTGATTTCATCAACCTTTGAGAGCACAACAGTAGGCGGATAAACACCTTGGTACTTGTACTTCATTTTCTCTTCCTTAGAGGACAAGGGATATTCTTCTATTGTCATCTAAGAGTACCAAAGAACAATGAAAATTCACCTTATGAGATCACCTGATAAGAGCTTGAAAGAATCTGCAAGAAATAATGGATTAGGAGATGTTAGGAGCATATGTGTTATGAGAGTGATTTGGAATGTTTGAATCAAGCAGACATTTTGGAGCAAGTAAAAATGAGCCATGAATCATGGAAAAATGAGCAATGGTGGTGGAACGAAGGATAAAAATCAAATGAAATGATTTAGCGCATTTTAGTGAAAAATTGTCTTTTGTGCAAGGGCATTGAAAATCAGTGCCCTTACATCTTGAAGGTTTTCCTTTGATGCACAAGCACTGAAAAAAAACACTTCGTCATGTCTTGAAATACTTAGAAGGAATCTATGTTCGAGCACTAAAAATAAACACTTCAACATTTGGGAATAAACTAAAATTCATGTAACACTAAAAATTACCGCCTCTACACACACCCTAACATGATGTTGAGTAAAGTGCAAAAATGAACATTTTCACTACTTGTACACAATGGGGGGAAGATCATTCTTTGTAGGAGCAGTGATTTTCACCATTCCTACATCTTGGATGATAGGAGGAAACTAAGGATGTGGGAGCGGTGAAAACCACTGCTCCTGCAAATGTAATAAAAAACTTAATCATGTGAAAGTGATGAAAATCACTATTTCCACACATGAAGGTTAGGGGAAGTTTCAATTGATAAAGCATAAACTTTTACTACTTGAACATGTATATCGGAACCTCACCAAAATACGATGACTTAGAAGAAAACTAGATAGAAAAAGAACTTGACTCACAAAAGTAATAATGTTAAATGAAAATTCTAGCACAACAAAATAAAAACCCAATAAAATAAAGAAAATGACAAGCATGCAAAGACCAAATAAACTTAGAGAAAATGATAACAAAAAGAGAAGATTTCAAAAGTAAATGTATCAAAACCCTATTGAAATATGATAGCAACAAAGGGATGACAAAGAAGAAAAACACAAAACGTACCTAGTGAACAATGGCAGAAGTAAAAAGTGAAAACCTTAACTTAGTTGCCTATGAAATCCACTAGCACAATCTTGTTTGAAGCTTGCAAGATGATGATCACAAGGAGGAAGAAAAATAGTTTAAAATAAGAAGAAATGAACGTAAAACAAATTTAATAAGTCACTTAAATTTTTTGAAAAATGAACCATTAATAAATGTAGAGTTCATTAATGGTCACACATGTTGAAAGGGAGAAAATGTAGGAGTGTTGAAAATCACTGCTCCAAAATTTCCAAAAAAAAAATTGAAGGTGCAAGAGCAGCGAAAAAGACCGCTTAAACATGTAGAAGACTTGATAGAAGACCATATGTCAAAGTGCTAAAAATTAGTGCTCTAACATATAACATGAGGTGAAAGTAAAGTGTAGGAGAGCTGAAAACAATGCTCCAACACATAGGAAATTTTCTAACACTTTACTCATGTAGGAGCACTAAAAATCAGTGCTCTTACATGAGTGAAAATTTTTCTAACTCCCAAAGGATGAAAATTAATAAAATCTCCATTTCAAAGATTTTCAAGAGACGAACAAGGACAAATTATCAAACAAATGATTCAAGGTTTAGGACTACGCATCAAGGCCAATTGAAATTTTCCTCATTTTGCATGCTTGAAGTGCACAAACCTACAGAATGGACAAGTTTCATAGGGGGTTATCCCATTAATCGAGCACAACTGGATTCAAGGATAACAAAGAACAACTCTAGTTCTTGTTATACCTAATTTCTCTAAAAAATTAATCATTGTAAGTGATGCCTCAAGTTAAGGATTGGGTGTTGTTATAACACAAGAAGGGTAACCCTTTGCTTTAATAAGTGAATCCATTAATGGAAAAAATCCCACTCATTCCAACTATGAGAAGGAAAGGATCACCATTCTACTTGACATTCACAAATGGCATCCATTCCTTTTTAGTAGACACTTTTTGTATTAAAACTAACCATCACAACCTTGAGAGTTTTTTAGAGAAATGGTTCTCATTCCAATCAATATAAGTGGGTAACTAAGTTATTGGGTTATGATTATGAGATTACTTACAAGAAAGGGAAAAATAATGGTGTAGCATATACCTTATCCAATCAATTTGATGATACTATTACTCTAAGTGCTTTGTCATTTTATGCACTAAATTGGCTAAGTGACTTACATAATAAATGTTAGCAAGGTTTTTTCCTTTATAACCTCATCAAACAACTGTCCATGTCTTTGTCTTCAAATTCCAATTACTCATAGGATGAATCTTATTTGTGACATAAATTTTTTTATTGTTGGCCTCCTAATCATCCTTTAGACAATTTTTTTTGTTATAATGTCATTTCACCCCATTTTTTTATCACTTTGAGTTCCTCAAAATGTATGAATAAATCCATCATAATATTTATTGGAGTATATAAGAATGACATCAAATAGTTTGTGGAGGAATGCAAGATCAATCAACATAATAAAGGTGAAACCCTGTCCACTCCCTACCAACTGCAATTATCATGTATTGCTATCAAAGTGTGGATAGATATTTAAATGGATTTTAATCACGCAATTACAAAGCCTACTGGGAAATTAGTTATTTCAATGGTGCTAGATTGTCTCTCCAACTATACATATTTTTGTGCTTGGTCTCATGCACATTCTACTTGCACTATTATCTAGAACTTTATTGAGTAAATGTTTTATCTCCATGCCATAGTTGCTCCCATTTTTAGTGATTGTGGCCCATTTTTAACTAGTCACTTCTGGTAATCACTTTTCCAATGCCATGGTACCCAACTAAAAATGAGCTCTCTGTATCGCCCCCAAATTGATGGCCAAACTAAAAATTTTAATATGTGCTTGAAGACCTATTTCTATTGCTTTGTTTCCCATAAACAAGATCACTAGAGCAATTAGATACCATTGGTTGAGTGGTGGTACAATACCACTTATCACACAACAACCAAGATGACAACATATTAATCCTTGTATGGTTGATTTACACCCTCTCTTCAAACATACATATCAAACAATTCAAAGGATCATGCAATAGGTTCAACCCTTTTCACACACGACACCATTCTTCACAACCTTATGGGAAAATAACACCTAATATAGGGCCACATGAAGAAGCAAGTTTATAAACATCATTCAAATCACACTTTTTTTATTGGTGACATGGTCTCTCTTTGAATATAATCATGCAAGTAAATATCTTTGGATTTTAGGACTTGTCAAAAACTCACATGTAAGATTTATGGACCCTATAATATAGAAAATTGATTCCATTGAACTGGAAAGTTGAAGCTTTCTCCCTCTAAGTTCCATCCCATTTTCTATGTCTCTTGTTTGAAGTAGACTCTTGGCTAACATATTCATACACAATTCATATTACTTGAGATGGATATTGGAGGTTTTATTATCCTTACATTTAATTTTATCTTTGAAAAATTATCATGCTACATCTAGAACTATTACAATGCTAAGGTACACATCCAATGGTATGGGTTGTACCAAAGGATGCAACATGGGAACCCATCTTCTACCTATAGCGACATTTTTTTCAACTCAAACTTTGTGGAAATTATTTTAAAGGGGGGTGTTGATGGTCAAAATAAAACAACAATGTTAAAACAAAATATTTCTACTCTATTTCTCCTAAAAAAGATAATTGATCTAAAACCACCTATCTTCCAAGCTCTCTATAGTTAGTTCTCAACTATGTTGTCATCATTTAGTGGTCCATGCAACCATGATATTCAAGGGGCCTTTGTTGGTAAATGAGTACAAACTAGGTAGTACAAAGTAACTTAACATGGGTGTTTTAAATAAATAGAAAAAGATGAAACAAGGCTTAGAACAACAAAACGTGAACATAGATTCCTTTCAATTCAGACATGCAATCCTTATAATGAGCATTTTCCAATTAACTAAAACTATAGAATGACACAATTCATGAAATGATTCATACCATCACATCCATTCACAGTGCAAATTTAAAACATGTAACCATTCGTCATCATTTTTTTTAGAATCAATTTTTAATAATAAAATACCACAAGCTCATCACCAGAATTAATAGATCAATAAACAACAAGAAACATTATCCATAGATAACACAATAGATGGTTTTAAACTTAGAATATTCTATTGACTTTCATCAATCAAGAGACATTTATGTGCAACAAAATCCATTGGCATATGAAAAACCATTGTCTATCAACATTACCATTAAACTAATCAACTTCTAAAAATAAACTACTTGCATTAAAAGTTGTAATATTGTTCAAATTTCTTACATAAAACTATAAAATAAACTGTATGTAGTTTTTAGGTAGCCAATCAGACTTCAATCAACCGACCTTTACAGTGAGGAGAAAAAATTATCTTCTAGAAAGAATTAATCACTAATTTCTCCTATCAAAAATCATGATCCATGAACTTGGGGCCCAAATCCATTATTATAGGAGTGCCCCAAATTAAGTGAAAGTCTTATCTTTGCTAAAACTACTAGAGCTAAAAGGTATGCCTTATGTCAGCTTGGTCAAAATTTGATTGGGGAGTTCTTGGTTTGTCCACTACCGATCACTGCACCTAATCTTTGGCCCATCAAAATGGATCTGGAGTTGTTGATTTGTCCCAAAACCAATTTGGAGGTGTTGCTATCCACAGGGTGACTAGAGCTGGTTGACATTTTTGACTTCATCCTCTTTAAAAGTGGAATATTCCCTTGCCACTTAGCTAATTTTAGCTATTTTGGATGCCTTATTTTTGAGATAATCATCCATATTGCTAAAAATCTATTGTATTGTTTCCTCTTCAAGCGAATCTACCCATTCAACCTTGAACATCACTATTTCATATTCTCTAGTAGTGGTTATATATATATCCTAGAGCTAGGCAACATTTTGGGAAGTGTCTCATACATAGAATGTGATGTCCATAAGCTTATCTAGAAGAAGCTTTTCATCATCACCTCATTTCTTAATCATCTCCTCCAATCTATTATTCCACTGATCTTTTGTTTCCTATAAAGAAATTAAACCAAAACTTGGTGAAACCTCTTTACCAATTAGTTCAACAATAATCCCCTTCACTAACTTTCTTTCCTCAAACAAATCTTACTAAGCCTATTGTAATATTCTTCTATGTTTCATGACAACTTCTATTTTGAAGATCAATATATTCATACACTTATCAAGGTAACCAAAATCTTGATCTTCCAGAATGGCATGTTTAATTACATCTGTGTTAGTAAGCCTTTTCAATATTCTCAACTTCTTCATGTGCCCCACATATTTATCCTCTTCTCTTCCCAACAATTTAATATACCCTTCCAAAGATTTGATTAACTCACCTACCTTTGTATAAGTTTTTAAACTAGCAATGAAAAGCTCCTTTGTGTCCTTCTTAAGATATTCTTCCCATTCTGCTCTTTCTTCTTCTTGAGGTAGAGATTTCTCAAAATTTGAGAGCGTAGGTGAATCTATCAGATCAACCACTGGGGCCCTCTCCTCTTGAGTAGTTGTTGTTTATGTAGTCAATGGTGTAGTGAGAGGGGTATCCGCAATTTCATAGGCACTATAGAAGGACCTTCTTCAATAATTTCTTCCCCAGGGTACATAGTTGCTATGGGTGTAGCACCAATACCTAAAATAACTCCTACAGTAGTAGCAACATAAGTGACCTAAGCTTGTTTCAAATCTTCCTCCACTTTCTTCATCCTGATTTCTTCCTTTTCTAGGCAAGGTTCTTTTGTGGCTACAATATTCTTCTTCAACCTCTTATACTACCTTGTTTCTATAGAAGAAGGCTCACTACTGGTATCTTTCTTTCTTGAAGCCTTAACTCTTGGTTGTTTGAGATGAACATTGAGCCATTTCACACTTCTATCAACCACAACTTGTGAAACTTTATAGATGTTGGTTTACTCCTCCATCCAATTAATTGGCTCCAAATCCTTGGTGGCCACTTTATCCATTTCATAGTGGGGATCAAGAGTGATCCCATCATCAAAAGTACCCTTTGGTACGTTTTATTTCACCTTGAAGTTCTTCATTTGGGGAATAATCAACCTCTCGTACCCCCTTCTTTTGACTTCAAAGTGATCTTGTAAATTCTCCCAAAATTCTTCAAGAAGTGGCCAATGGAGGAGAAACTGTGAAGCATATAAACAATTTATTTTCTTCTTAGGATCAAATTCCTTCATGGATGTATGATATTAGAGATTCATTGATTGAAATTCCTTTGTTACTAATTGAGCTACCATAGAAGATGGACAAGAATAAAATCCCAACTGTATTGGGAATGAATGGCAGTCGACCTTGTGCATTACATAAAACTTAGTTTTTACCTTAGCTACTTGTTGTGAAAACTCCATCAAAACCCACCTATCACCACAACACCTTGGTAATTTGAAAGGATTCCTATCATATCCAAAAATTCTGAAATAGGTGGATTTGGAGTATTGGATAAACCAATATCCCCACTCTTCAATGAATTTCATGGCCTCCTTTGAAAACTTGAAGCCAATGTCTCATGTGAGTTGATTAATGATAACATATAAAAATCCATCATTAACTCTTTTGAAATTCCTCTCTTCTACCGTCAACTCTAGCTGATCATAGTGTTCCCATACTTTCTTTTAATCTAGACCATCATCCATTGATCCCACAATAGTTAACCCCAGAAACTGTCCCATCCTTGTAGCATAGTAGATCACAAATGAAGTCATGTAGAATGTCTTGGTTTCACTTACTTTCATCATTTGATCATGGATGTTGTTTGAAATTATCTATCCCCAATATAAATATTGTTTCCCATTGAAAATTAGTTGAATAAATGGAAACATCCAATGCTAAAAGGTATGAGACTCTATCTTTCCACATACCCTTTCCAACAATGTGATCATGTCACCAATATCCTTAGAGAAATCAAACCTCTTTGGCTTAGGTGGCATCTTCTTTAGTGATTTCTTCTCTATCTTAAGCCACCTCTTATTAATAAGCCTCTTATTTCCTTCCTCATCTACTGCCTAGTGTTTAAGTGCATCAACTTCATACACAATCTTGGGGTTACCATGAGAAGGATGATCAAAAACCAATAAAATCATCCTTGGAGTTAAATAAATGATCATATTTCCTTATGAATCAATGCATTTCCTCTGAGTTGGATTGTACATTTTCATAGTAGTTAAAATGAACTCTAGACATTGCATAACAATAGGGAAAGTAGCCACATTGGCTAAGCGAGAGTTTGCAATTCTCTTTTCCCTTGGGAAAGCATCTTTTGAAAAGTGTCATCATAAAACTACTTCAAATCAATGTGACCCACCAATGTATCCATAATCTTCATGGAATTTGAACTGAATTTGGATGGTACTGGTGTCCCCTGGAACTTGTATTTCATCATAATAGGAACCTATTTCAATTTCAACCTTTTAACCCTTGTCCCCTTGGATGTTCCTCCACCAGGCACTTCTTCCTTTGAATTAGAAATTTATTAATAACTTGCAATACTAACCATTATCATTCAAAGAGAAGAAATGTGAGGAACATATTAGCACCAACATTCATATTAAATCTCCATTCATTCAAGAAAAAATTTCATTTTACAAGTTAATCTAGTGTTTTGGGGTTTCGGGTTTAGGATAGTACCAAGAATTTGACCAATCTGAGCACAATATTGAACTATATCGAAAGTTGGGATCAGGGAAAAGCTTAAATGAGAACTTAAAATACAGCACCCCTCAATACAATCAGACATTAGAATCAAGTTTTGGTTTAGCACCTACACCTATAGTAATGAATAGGGTTTAGTTTCATGGTCTAATCTTGCAATGTATTCAAAAATCGGGATCATGTTTACACCAAGCACTGATACTCAATAAACAAAGTCAGTAAAGGATTCTTTTTGAGTTTCAATACCAATGAGTTATCAAAAGTTGAAATCGAGATTAGGTTAGGAACTAGACCCAAGGAATGAATAAGTTTGAGTGATGTACAGAGTTTTGATTTTGATGTGTCTTTGAAAGTTAGAATTGAGAAATGGTTTGGATCTAGACCTTTAGAAAACAAGTGGGGATAGGTCAACTCTGAGTTCAAATCTCGATGTTGTGTTGAAAGTAAAAATTAGGATAGCACTAAATGATGGAACCTAAATCTATGCCAAGGCTTTGGTGCTCATTTGAAATTTGATCCCAAAGGTAATGTGGGAATCTAAATTAGGACACTGGTTGATACATTGTCAAAACCTTTGAACATTTTAAGTCCACAACCCGAACTCTAATATGGATAAAACATCAGAAATTAGAATCAGGAAATGGTTTGTGACTTGACCCAAATGATGGTTTAAGTATATAGTGCGACTCTAAATCCCGATTCCAATAGAATTACAAGAATTGGGATAAAGAAAATCAACAAATATAAAGGAATCTAAATAAATAAATATAACAAAGTCTTTAAATGTGCCTTCAAGATCACATTAGGATTTGTAATGGCTAGAACTTAAATTTTATCAAATTTAAAACAATTCCGGCCATGTAGTTCAAAAACCATAGGTAAACTAGTGCATTGCAGGAATAAAAAATCCATGCATAGAACAAGAACAAAAAACATGAAAACAAAAAATGAGGGAAACCCAAAACATATACAAGCTAACAAACGAAAGGGTTTGAAGAAAAAAGAAAGCTCCCCACAAAGGGAGCCAAAAAAGAGAAAGAAATGAAAACAAAAAGAAGAAATGAAAACATGAACAAAACCAACGTAGGAAAACCAAAATGACAGGAAAACACAAGAAATGACACCTACCTCACAAATGTGATGGAAAATCCAACCTAACAGTGAGAAATAAAAGCACACAACACAAACCCTATCCCTTAGTGCCACTATGGTTTGCTTCATCAAATTCCACTAGAAAAAATGAATGAAAAAATGAGGAGCAATGAGAATAAAAACTAATTCATGCATGTGAACAAGTGTTAGTTAATGTGGGTAGATCAGGCCTCGGGATCAGGGCGGAAGTCATAAATGCACCATTGCAAGAATCAAGGTAAGTGGTATTTGGGATTAGGAAAGGACATGATACTGAACTTTCAAAGAGTGCAAAGTTCTAGCAAAGGTCTAAAATCTGAATCCCGACAAACAAAGACAAATGTGGGAATTGGGATTGAGACAAAACATGGAACAAGAAATTTGGAAAATTTCTTGGTTCTAGTTTTGGTCTGATGTCTAATTCTGAAACACACAAAAGGAGTCAAAAATTAGAATTGGGATTAAAACAGTAAAAGGAACTTTAAAAAGTTCCTAGTTTTGATTCTGGTCCAATGTTCGACTCTGAAACAAAACACATAAGGAAGAAAAGTAGAGGTCAGGATTGTAAAGAAAACAAGAACTTACACTTTTAAGGGTGTAAGGTGACAGTTCCGATTTGATGTCCAACTTTGATAGAATAAAGAAAACGCAAGGAAAAGCACGAGGTTTAGGATCAGAACACAAACAAGAACTTGAACTTTAAAAGGTAACAAGTGCCAGTGACGGTCTAAAACCAAACCCTGACAAAGAAAGGAAAATAAGGACTTGGGAGAAAAATAACAACTCCCAAAGCCAAACAAGAACACCAAAGGAAAAAGTAACAAAAGGGGGACCCATTTTGACCAAAATAAAATGGGGTGGTTATGTAAGGCATAATAGGGAGGGCATGTTAGGAATTATAGTCCCAACTATTTCTTCTTAATTAATAGTTTTTGTATGAATTTATACTGATAAAAACATCAGACACATAGAATTTTTAAGTCATCACTTTCACTACATTGATTTATGATTTTTTTAAAAATTATTGATTTTTTAACTTTACTTGAATGAAGCTTCTTTCTCAAAACATTTAGACTATGTTTTAATCTTGTCAAGAATATGTAATTAGTATATAGGCTATATTTAGTGTGAACTTTCAGTTGGGATGTTGTCTCACATTGCAAAACTTGCCTTTTGTTAGAAAAAATTGTCAAAAACCAACTGTTTAGCTGATTGCATTGAAAGATACCATTATTATAAAATGTATTCAAATAATAAGAAATCATATTTTCGAATCAAATCATATCTTCAGAAGAAAATCAAATCAAGTCTCCAATAATCAAATCAAAATTTAACTCGCACCCAAAATTTTGGTTTAAAACATTTCTAAAATATTATCTCCACCTCAAAAATATGATAGGATAAATTTACTTTCTCATTTGTTGTAAATACATTGAAGCAATAGTTTTAGGGAGATCAATAGTGGTTCATATGGGTATCTAGATCTAGATTATTTCATTGCAGACTACAAGACCTTATATGGAAACTCCTTCCAACTATTACTTTTGCAAAGGAGCTTTAACTTCTCTGAAAATGAAAGGTTTTTCATCCCAAGTTCAATTTGGTCCTTCTAGATCATTTCTTTTGAACTTAAATGATTTGAACTCTCAAATTCACCAGATTCATTAGTGGTCCATTCTATTATAACTTGTTTGTTCTTTCCAAGAAGCTTCAATGCCCTTTCAGCCACAAATTTCTCAAGCATCACTATGAGGACTAAACATCTTTTCCATGTTGAAATAACCCTTTTCATGAGTATCCATCTAGGAGATGACTCTATGCACAAGATATAACATCTAATAGAAGGTTCCTCCCAAGAAATGGTTTTTGTAGTTGACCTTGATAATTTAATTTATTCAGGAAATCCATGGTATCTTCTCATCTCTTCTCCTCCCATGGAGATTTTTTTAGAAATATATGATTCAACCACCTTTTCAGAAACATGAAATTCAACCATTTGGAATGAATTAATTGAAGTAGAAATTTTAACCATCAACTTGAGATTTAAAATGTTGCTCTTCTTGGCCATCTTGTGCATCAAAATTAGAATCTTGAGGAGGAAATGTTGTTGTGTTTGGAGAATTTTCATTGGAAAAAAAAGAAAAAAAAGTGGCATGATTCCTAGAATTGATGAAACAAATAATACTAAGGAATACTAAAAGACACTAGAAACTCATAACTTTGACTATAACAATCTAAGGACCCTTGGTTTCGACATTCAATATGACATGTAAGGAAACATAAATAGATTACAAATGTGATATTGGTAGTGCTCCATCCTTCTCTAAGGCCACCTTTCCATGATCAATAACCACTGCAAAGGAATAAGAAGGTAATATTTGGGCACGGTAATTATCCAATGAATTGGTGACCTGAAAAAATTCCATCATTGAACAACTCAACCATCAAAATAATATATTATTTTTCTTGGTAACATCTACTTCTTAAGTTTATCAATTTTGAAGACTAGTGGGATCATAAACTAGAGCATTGTGCTTGCTTGTGCCTAAAACTAGATTCAAGGAACTATATAATTTTGTTCCTTCAAGTAGCACCTTCCTTATAGGGCTATGAGATATTTTCACTTTGAGACCCATCTATAAAAAGAACCAAAAAAATTGATGATAAAATCTCAATAGAACACGTAGTTCATTCTAAACAAAAAATATGTATTTATCAGAAAATTATTTAGACACAATACTTTGGGAAAAAATGATCTTACATTCATTTAAAACTAAAAATGTTTCTACATTAAATTAAAATATAGTATCCAAATCTCATAGCATTGCATTGGAGGAAAAACTTCACAATCCATGTGTGTATTTTATCCAATGAGAACATGTACTCAACATAAATTACAAGAGAAAATTATATCATTAACTTCTTTCAAGTTGCAAGCAATCTTGTACGCTCCAATTATTGCATCAAAATTGCTAGCAAACTATTTCTAGTTCTTTTGTAAACCCCTAGAAAAATATGGTAAAGAAAATAACCTCAACAAATTTTAGGTAATTGGCCTCACACCCTCTAAACTATATATAAACATCAAAGATGCATATATCAAAGTAAAATTGGAAAGTATTCAACTTTATTAAAAAATTAAAAGTACATCGGATGTTGTCCCATAACCAAACATTTTGTTTTAGATACTCTTAATAGTATATAGGCTTATGAAAAATTTCAACACTATATAACACTCCCTAAGAATTATCATTGGAATGCAATGGAAAAAACTAAGTGCATTAAAGAAGATATGTTCAACATCAATTATCGAATGACAAATATCCTAGATTTTCCTAAAAAATCCCAATACCATCAATTGAATTTTGAATCTAGGTGTCTTGCTATTATATTTGAAAACAAGCCATGATAATATCCCTTGACTAGTATTCTGGGTAACCAGACAAGAAATGGACCTCATAGCCATTTTGATGGTATAAAGATTGATCAAATATCATAATGGAAGAATAAGAAATGAAATGAAATGGGATCTAATGTGGCACAATTATTTTCAGAGAAAGATACAAAAATCAAGAAAGAAAAACATAGATTCATAAAAAATGTTTTAAGGATCAAAACATTGAGAAGATTATTTGTTTCTCTTGATGGGCCTAGTTAATAGTTAGTTTTATTTTCCTTAGTTCATATCTTTTAACATTTCAAGTTTCTTATTTCAAAAACATTCCTGAAACTTATATATATTTTATACCTTTTATGCATCCAAAAAACAAAATTTGATATGTAGAAATATAATTATTATGGGATGTTGTTTGCATGGATAAATGTGTGGATGTGTATGAATTTTGGTATGAATCTATGTTTAATTCATGGTTGTTAATGGTGTGTATTTTTTAGATGAAACTAACATTTTGTAGCCAGAGAAACTATAAGTCACAACAACTAGGCTGACTAGCTTGTAGCCAAAGGATTCTAGGTAGATTGTTGAGAGAGTCAAGAATGTTGAAAATGTGATAGTTATAGAAAATGATGGAAGCGATCATTGAAGTGGTCAAATGTGAGTCACTAGATCATCCAATAGGATGGTAGGAGGAAGAATAAATCTATACTGATAAGGAAGCTAACATGATAGTTTTCATAGAGCACATGTCTATCAAACCATTAGGACACAATTTCAATTCTATTTCTCTTCTATATTTTTCAATTATGATTTCAGTTGTAAAGACTAGTCATCTCCCTATTTTGAAGGAGAGTGGAAATATGTATTTAATTTCTATTTTTAGTCAGATATGTGCAAGATCATGGTGGGCCAAAAAGTGGCAATATGATGGGTATGTGGTTGACGATTTTTTTAAAACCCAAAATTGATGAAACGAAAAGGGTTTTTAAAGGAGATTCTCAGCTTTCCACCAATATAAATTATGCTTTACTTTGAATTTAATAAGTAATTATTATTTATTTTTTATTCAAATTACAACTAAAGTCCTGATTGATAGGCTGATTGAAAAACATCTATAGCTTTCAAATAGTATCACATTTTTTGAATCCAAAACATGTTTCACATTCTATGCTTTGCATACTATAGGATTAAATAAAGAAAATTTGAATTTCATGAATTTTTGACCAATTTAAGGTGGTCAGACATACGATTTTTTTATATTTTTTAAAAGTTGTAATAAAAAAAATCATAATTAATTTTTTACTTGGAAAAAAATTACAAAAAAATATGCATCACATTAGGACATGAGTCCTCTACTTATATCTAAAATCTTATAAAAAAATATTATCATTTTATTGTGGCTAGGGTGGTTAGACAAACACCTACTTATGTTTTCCTTGAAATTTAAGTAAGCATTGAAATTTCAAATTTCCACCAAATAGATTTTTTTTTGTAAAACAAACCTAGTAGTTTAGAAACTACATTCAATTTGCTACAAATTCTATTCTTACAAATTTTTGAAATAATATAGATAACTTATTGAAATTTTTATGTCAAGTTTCCTAACTCTGATTTTTCTAAATTTTTTGCCACTTAAGGGCTCATTTTTTCCATGATGATCCTACACATACCCAGTCCTTGTTTAAATAAAAATCCTCTTGAGCCTATATATTTGGATCGATGGTTGAAGAGAAAATCTAGTTAGAAGATAGAGTTGCTACTTCCTGTTATTATTTTTAGTAGATAATATTTCATAGTTAGTTTTATATTATTTTGCAAATGGATATGCACTCATGAATGAGAGATCTGTAGAGATTCTTATCATATTGTAGAGTTTAATTTCCATAGAGTAAAGATGTTCTAGTTTACTATTATGATTGGTTGATTCAAATAGTATAAATTTTATTTTCCCTATGGGCATAGCAACTTGAGCAAGGGCCACTCAAGGTACTTTTCACCCACATTGATTTTAGTTGTTAAATTAGCTATTTATATTGTTTCATTCATTTCAAGTAAGTTCTTAATTACATGCATGTGATTGATATTTTATATCATGAACTACACTCTATAATGTTTCCTTGAGTCATTCTCTAGAGAAGTTCAGTAGGTTAGAAGTTGGAGTTAGTAGTGTTAGTGAATTGCATAATTCAAATTTCGTAGTAACAATTGTAGCATTAAGTTGAAGGTACTCATAGCATAGGAAGTAGATTAAGTTATTTCCCTTGTTTTGCAAGTATAAGTTCAATTTTCATTTCCAACATTTACAGTTCTCTTGTACATGTGTAAACCATTGATATTCACTGATAAAGGTTGTGTAGATTCCATGGATGCACATACAGTTCCAACATCATAAAAAACTTAAGAAGCCCTAATTGATAATTAAATGAAGCCTTAGTGAGGGTTTAGTGAATTGTTCAACTAGGAACCTCTCCTCTAAATTGTGTGTCTAACACCAAGTTGAATGAGCATTAGTGAGGCCTTATATTTTTGGTGCCACTATTGAGGATGGTGCTACATGCACGATTCTTTTCTATGATTTCAATATTTTATAGTTTAAGTGTTTTGATTCCAACATTAGGATAATTAGGTTTTAATGATCAACATAAAATATTTTTACTAGCAATGTGTAGGAGCCATTAATCCGTAGTCACAAATATTATATGCAAAGGTGACAAGATGCTCTGGGAAGATTTCTCCCTTCATTACATGAATCTTCAGAGGATATTGGTGATCAAAGTGAACAGAGTGAGGGTATTCTTAAAGAATTACCCCTAACACCAATATCCACATCCGACACAAAGGAGACTTTCTACACACAAATCATCATCATGGGTGATGCTATATTGGAAGAACCACCAAAGCATGTGAATTTTGAGTTCCCCATTGTCAACCAAGAGAGAGAAATTTCCTTGAAGAACATACCACTTTCAACACTACTTGTCTTCTATGGGTTGGTCATAGAGGATCCAAATACCTTCCTTTTTGAGTTTTAGGTGCTATGTAAAAGTTATGATTATACCATAGATGAACATAGGCTCAAACTATTTCCAACAATATTGAAGAGTGATACTCTAAGATGGTTTATGGGTTTAGGAAGAGATGTTTCAAATTGGAATACCATGAAGAAAAATTTCCTCAAAAAGTGCTAGGATTACTGTAGAGGCATAGATAGAAGGAGGGGTGACATCTTCAAGATGTCACAAAAGGAAGATGAATCTTTGGAAGACTACATGGAAATTTTTCATTTTTACCTTAAGAAATCCCACCAGAACAGACTCTCTAATGAGTCTTTAAAGCTGATATTCCTGAGAGGGATTAATAATGATTGCACATATGCACTTGACCTCATTGGAGTAGGAGATATCTATCAAGAACCATTTGAGGATATTTGAAAGGCATCCAAAACTATTCAAGTTCTTTCACTAAGAAATTTAGAGGAGATAGGACATCTTCCATTAGCAAACCATCCAATGGAGTCTCTAGAGTTGAATTGAGTAACATTTTGTCAAATATAAGGAGGACATTATCAACCATATGGATACATAGCTAGACACCCTTAGCATAAAACAAAGTAAGAATAGGAAAAATTAGCTCTTACATAATATTTCCCACATTGTAGACAAAGAAGGAATAACTACAAATGCAAGGAGGTGGCAAGTATCTCTAAAGATAAGCAAGGGACATCAAATTTTTATGCACTGGAAGGTGAAGATGGATAAATATTATGCATAGCTCAAAGGAAACTATGGAAGTCAAGAAAAGGTATTCCCTAAGATCCTTTGAATTAAAACATGTCATTTCCTAGTAACAATACAATTTTCTTAACTGGAATCCCCAATCTTGTGCAAATATGTAAAACTAGCAATGGCCAATGCCTCAAACCAATTATAATCCACAATAGTAAAATATGTGGCCATCACAAAATTATGAAGGATCTAACTATAATTCCCAATGGACACAAAACCAATGGAAACCTCAGTGGCAAAGAGGTCAGTAGTGGAAAAACCAAAACATGAATTATCAGTAGCCACAAAATCCCTTGCAACCGCAACAAGCCATTATGCCAAACCCAACAAACCCAACACCACAACTTCCTAAATTACCTTAGCTTCTATCTCAACCTGCACCTAACCACAATAAAAAGACTATTTAGTAGAGACCTTGGAAAATCAACCTAAGTAGCTTGAGTCAAATCAGGTTAACCCAACCAATCCTAGTCCAATCCTCCATTCCCTAAAAGATTAGTTGTTCAAAGGAATCAAAGACAACTTGAAATTGACCTATTGGAACAAATTAAGAATGTTTGCATCAAAATACCCCTTATCTAGGCCATTAAATAGGTTCCTATCTATAATAAATAGTGAGAGATCTATCCCTTAAAAATCTAGGTAGGAAGTGAAAATAACCTCAAACTATATATGTCCTAGGATAACTTACAGACATTATATTGGGAAATATGATTGTCCCCAAGTATTTAGACCCTAGGAGCCCTATAATGGATGTCAAGATAAATTACACACTCATAAAGAACACCCTAATTGACTTGGGAGCAACTATTAATTTAATGACTAAATAGACCATGAAGTTTTTATAGTTAATAGAACTCATATCTACACCTATTGTTCTACAAAGTTAGTAGATATGTCTTGTTGTCACTCAGAATTGCACCCAACTGAACAAGGGGCTCAACATTCTAGTGAAATAATGGAACTAAACTCAAGGTGTGGAACCTTACGAATGAGGTTAGATATCTAGATAAAGTCATCTTCCTTTCAAAACCAAGTATAATGAAGACTAGTCCAACCCAATGTTGTAAAGCTCTACAATAACCCTAAACTATGAATTACAAGAGAAAAGTGGAGAATGAGAAACACTAAAAATTAGATAAAAGGTGATGCGCCAAGTTTTAGAGTGTTTCTTCTATCTTTGATGCAAAAGGTGTCAACTAAATCATTTAAGAAACTCAAAAAGTTCTCTACTTTATCAAATTTATAGGGGAAACATGAAGGCTAAGAGTTTGAAAGATCGAAGGGGTAGAGGTTACCCACAATCAACACTTTTACAACAAGCTAGCACAATAATGCACACTACAATGATGATAAAAACATTGCATGTATAGAGGTATCAAATAATACATAGGATACAAGCATAAAGAAGAGTTAAATACATGATTTGTATTGACATAAAGGCATAAAAGAAAATTTTACAGTCATAGAATGATAGAGTAGCATAAGCTTGTTTGAGAAAATCTAGGGAAGAACCATTGAAAAATATGCAAGTGTTTCCTTTATCATTCAAACATAACTTACTTGACTCCAACCCAAACCCTAGCCCCCACTAGGTTAGAAAATAACAAAAATCCCCTTAGATCAAGGTTGAGGTGATCAAATCCTAGAAAATATGTTGAAGGATGAGCCTTGGACATGCAAAGACCTACATGCTATACCTCTACAAAATGTCCCCGTGATATTAGTGATTTTCTTATGGGGCAAGAGAAGAAGGACAATAATCAATAATAAATGAGCATGGGTGCCCATGAGATCAACCATAACCATTATGAAGGGTGATAAATGATATCCTCAAGCCTCAAAAATTAAGCAAGTAGGTGTGAAAGTCACTCAGGAATTAATGGCATTGGCTTGAAAAATGACTAGATGCAAAATGTCAGGGCATTGAAACCAAAAGGAACCCTTTTCTGCTCATGAAAAAAATGGTTTGAACCCCAAAAATTTTTCCTTGTCAGAGGTTGGGCATCGAGGATACCTCATACTACTTATTGCTTGCCACCTGTTGAAGACTAGAAGAAGGAAGAACAAAGCTGTGAAGATCAAGAGTTGCTCTATGTCAAGATCGGGGATCAGGGGTTAGGTTGTGGGATTACCTCATACCAATTAATGATAAGAGGTAAGTTGAAAAACTAGCCTCTAAAACTCAAAGATCTTGACACAACCAAATTTTGATGAAAGGAGTTGGGGAGCAAGGAGGGGGCGAGAAGCTAGAGGCTTGATCACCAAAGGCTGAAATGAGCTTTCAGGGATTGGGAGGAAGAGATACCTCCTATCGAGTAAGAGGTAAGGAGAAATATTGAAGGAAAAAGTGGCAAGCACGATCTCTAACCACCAAAACATGAGTTCAAGGATCAAGGGTCAAGGGGAGAGGTTACCTCCTACTGAGTAAGAGGTAAGGTGAAACTCTGATGTCTGATGATTGAAGATAATCATTGGAAAATAAAATATTCATAGGAGGAGATGAGTGAAAAGAGAAATAATGGTAGGAAAAAAGAAGAAAAAGGACTTAGGAAAATATTAAAGGACTTAGACTTTTTGGTTTGGGGGGAAGCTTATGGTTTGTGAAGGAGGAGTAAAGCCTAAAGGGTAAGGTTGAAGGATTACACCCAAAACCATTAGAAGGAAAAGAGGAAGAAAGTAGAAAAGGTAGAAGATCAGGGTCGATGAAGGAGGCATGATGGGAAGGAGCCAAGCAAAAACCTGAAGACACAAAGCACTTAGAATTTATCCAATTTTAGGACTTTTTGAAGGGATACTAATGTAGTATGACCCACGTGAGATCTTTTAGATCAATTTTCAATGATGAGTCATAAGGATGGCATGAAATGGAAACATTCTTGGCAACTTTGTGGGATGATTGCTTGCTAATCATGGAATATTAGGGGCCTTATCAATCCATTGGGCACAGAGTCATGGGAAAATGTTTAGCAACTGGGCTCATCTCTGGGACAAATAAAACATGTGCAAACTGCACTTGGAGGAAAGTAAGAAACTAACTTTGTGGGATGATTGCTTGCTAATCATGGAATATTAGGGGCCTTATCAATCCATTGGGCACAGAGTCATGGGAAAATGTTTAGCAACTGGGCTCATCTCTGGGACAAATAAAACATGTGCAAACTGCACTTGGAGGAAAGTAAGAAACTAGAAGCATACATTTCCTTAAGGAGAATGTAGGGTGTGCAAGAGAACTTCTTGGAACTTACAAAAACCTAAGCCAATATTTACATAAGATTGATAATACCTCAAAAATAGTGTTAGAGGTGGATCCCATTAATTGGGATTGGTATGTCTCCATCCATTTTTGACAGTTAAAAGGCATTATGTTATTTACACTCAAAAATGGTGTAAGGTCTAACCCACATTACATCAAATTTTGTGTGACTTCCTAGTCTAGTCTTAAGTTCATCCCATTTGAGGACTACATACCCTTCCTTGAATACTTTAGGAGTTTCCCTTTTTTCCAAATACCTCTTGACCTGAATTTGATGCTCCTCCATTTTCTTCACCACTTTATCTCTGGCTTCTTCTAACTTCGTCAACTATGCATACCTGACCATCATTGGGTCCTCCCCCTCTAGCATTTCTAACTGATTATCCAACTCAAGAGTTGGTATCTCAACTTATAAGGGTAGCCTTGCCTCTTTTCCATATACCAACATGTATAGAGAATTTCCAATGAATTTCTTGGGGGTGATTCTATCCACCCACAATCCATACTTTAGCTTGGTATGCCAAGTCCTTTGATTATCTTCCATGGTCCTCTTGATGATCCTTATTAGGATCTTGTTTGTTGGCTCATCTAATCCATTCCCCTGAGGGTAATAGTTTGATGAGGTTCCTTTGCATCCTTGGAGAAAATAGTAATATCATCCAAATATACAACAATGATCTTGTACATGAGGCCCTAGAAATCCATATTCATTTCCCTTTGAATGGTTTCCCTAGCATTGGACAATCCAAAAGTTATTTTCTTGTATGAAATTGTTCCCCACTTGGTGGTGAAATTTGTCTTATATTAGTCCTCTTCTTTTACTAACACCTTGTTTTACCCTGAATAACCATCTAGCAAAGAAAACATCTTACATCCTATAACAACATGCAGAATATGTTCCATAGAGGGAAGTGAATAATGGTCCTTCAGTGAGGCCCTATTTAGGTTTGTAAATTCAACACACAACCTTATTTATTTGTTCTTCTTTCTAACAGGGACATGATTAGAAACCCATGAAGTGTGTTTTATCAAAAAGATAATGTTACTCTCAATCAAAATTTCCAACTCATTTATCATGATTGCTTCAAGCTTGGGATTCAAAGGCCTTTTCTTTTTCCTCATTGGTTTTGCATCTAGCTCAAGCTCAATGGTATGTTGGGATATCTTGGGATCAAATCCCTTTAAATCAAAATATTCCCATGAAAAATTTCATAAAATTCTTGAAAAAATGCAACAAAAGATTCTTTATCCTCCTAGGAACAAAGATTACCAATTTTCAAAAGCTTACCTTTGAAAATTTCCACTTCCTTATAGTGTTCATGCTTAACATGCATGTTGGTCTTTCCCCTTTTTAGCTAATCATCTGAATTGAAAATGGATTCCAAAGTGACCAAACATTTTGGAAATTTATTTGATCTCAACTGTATAATCTGTTCACCATATTTTTGTTGCAACTTTGCTTGGTTTCCAACTTCAAACTCAACCTCTTCAAGGAATAAATTGAGCATTTTCTCATCACTTTCAAACAATTTCCAATGGATGTTATCAAGAATGAGTTTCCTTACAACATCCTTAACATGCTATTGTAACTTATCTTTTTTACATCATTTGGAATGTCAAATTGGGTACCTATAGTAGCCAACCTATCAACATGTTTGCTTTGATTCCTAGGTATGGACAACATATTTAAAGCATCAAACTCTTCTATCATATCCCATACCCTATGTTTATATGACTTGAGCAATTCATCTTTGGTTAGATGCAAGCCTCTTACCTGGTTCACGATCAATTCACTATCACCAAATACTTGTAGGTAGCTTATTTTCCTTTTCCTTTCCCACTCCAAACCTTGTATAAGGCCTTCATATTCAATTGTGTTGTTAGTATAGCTAAAAGAGCAACAAAAAGTTGAGTAATACTTTTCACCTTGTGGGGATACAAGCATGGCACCCCCACTAGCTCCATGCCTACTTCTTAAACCATCAAAAAACATTTTCCAAACCTCATTTTTTTGTTGTTCATATAGCTACCCCTCTTCCTTTTGAAGATTAGGGATGAAAGAATCTAGATTGTGAACCAAAAATACACCTAAGAACACCTCCTCCAAATTCTCATTTGGGTCAGTTTTGATGTTTCCAACTTCCCATTCATCCAATTTAATATCCTGAATATCCTCTATTTGTGTGCTTGGCTCTTGAGCAATAGCATGCTCATCATGGTCAAAAATAACATAGTTAGCATTGGAAATACAAGGTACATATGGTTCTATGTGATCCTTTGCTATGGAATCAGAATTAATAGTCACCTTGGTTCTATACCTTGTTCTAAATAGTATATGTGATTAATCCAAGGATATATAGCCACCTATTTTGGTAGTGAAATCTCTTGAAATGCAAAGAGAAAAGTAAGGTGGCAAGTCAATCACATATACATCTTGTGGCATGGAAAAGTTAGGGAATGCATGAAAGGTAAGGCCTAGATCCTTCACAACCCCCATAGTATGGATAGTTGTCCCATCAAGCTAGACTACCCCCTTCTTGATGGGTTGGTATGGGATCCCCAATTTATCTGCAACCTATTTGGGCATAACAGAGCTACTAGCCTCTAAGTCAATCATACAATTATGAACCAAATTATAGCCTATGATTAAGGAAACATAAAATGGTAGTGGTTTGACCTCTTTTTTTTTCTAATCCTTATTTTCCTAGGGTGTATTAGTAAGTACAACTTTATCTTATTTACTTGAGTACACCCATATTTGATAGGGAAACTTTCAATAAATTCTTCTATCATGAGATAGACAAAGAGTACCATATAGACATAATAGCACTAGCCTTTTTCACATGCTCAAGTATATTTGGAGAGTCCACATTTACCTTCCATTGCATTTTTGTAACAATAGTATCTCCTTGCAGGTGGGTTGGCTGAGACTAAGTCCTCAACTACTCTTTAGTAGTCCCTTATTGATTCTTCTACTAGACCTATGCTACTTGAGTTAAAGATGGCCCAACACCCTCTTGATTCACTCTAGGAGCTTGATGAGAGTCCTTACTTGATGGTTGTATTGCTTCTATAACTGTCTTCTTGTTTCTTACAATGTTAGCTTCTACACAGTTATGGTCCTAGTTAACCCCACAAAACTCTTCTCCTTGCCAATTTAGTAATGTGGTATCACTTGGAAACTACTATTTTTTCTACAAGAGCATTTTATCTAGTACATTTGGTTGTAAACTAGGCATATTTTGCACCATTAAGGTGTTAGGAAATATTACATTCAACCCACAAACTTATTCCATTTCCTACATAACCCCATGAGAGATAAACATGCATACAAGTAACCATAATGCATAGATCAAATAGAGAAGCCATAAGATACCACAAGATATACCTTGGAAAAACCCTCAAGAGGGAAAAAACTAGCCTCCAAAATCATCCATACTCCATCATATTATTTATAAATAAAGCAAAACAAGACTTACAATGAATACCTCTGAAGCATAAATCCTCTCAATGCATCCTCATGTGTCCAAGCATGAATCCACACATCCCATGCCATGCTTCAAATATGCACTCCTTAGAAAGACTTAATAATGACAACCCACTCACTCATCCAACCTTAACCACTAAACATGTGCTTGCTTTATATACTCAAGCTCATACAAATACAACCAAGTGGTAAGATAAAACCATTTACCACAAAACCATGTGAATACAAAACCACTAACCCCTTATTTAATATTGGGTACTAAGTTTTCACTTTATTTAATATTTACCCATATTAAATTATTATCACATGCCTCCCACACATTAAATAATAATAAATTGTTAAAATACAACATACAAGTGGTCCCCAAATAGTTACCTAGTGTGATTAACCATACCACCTAGGTGCATCACAACTAAACAATTATTTAATTGCAACATCATAATAAATCATTTTATGCAATGGTGTACAACACCAAATCCCAAAATTCTCCCACTTGTTGTATACATTGCATAAGGGATCAATACATGAAATACATCATCATATCCATACATGAAACCGCACGAATCTCCAACATGCTCTCATGCTCCATTAAGATACCTGCAATAAGAACAAAGTGACCACCATCTCAAGAAATAAATCCTCTCATCCTCCAATGTGCCACATATGAAAGAAAAGGAACATGCCAAGGTGAAGATCCACCAATACAAAAACACAAGAATTAAATCCAAGTGATAACAAAGGCTCTAACCAAGCTACTATCATGAGGTAAAAACCCACATGATCAAAAATAGCATCCACAACACATGCCAATACATCCAACCATCCATACCTCCTAGGTATCAATACATCAATAAACTCATGCCAATAACATATACAACCCATAAACCACAATCACAAGATCCCTATATCAAACATGTCAATGAAGAACATACATATCTAGAAAATCCCTTTGCATAGGTAATGTCAAAGCTTATCAAGTCTACTAATCAACACTATATCAAGGTGTGATAAGTAAATTAAAGTATGAATTAACAAGAACAATAACAATGATCCACAAATGCAACCAAAATAGTTGCATAATCTCTCATAACATGCTGCCACCATCCTCCCAAAAAAATGAACATCCAAGAAGCAACCATGAAGAGAGAAAACCTATAAACCATAATGTCCTCCTACCAATACCTCAAAAGTACTATGTTGTGTCAAGTATGATCTCCTAACAACCCCAAATGAAAATCCTCAAAAACATCCATAACACTCAATCTCATAGACCAAGTACAAAATATGAATCATGTAACAATGCCAACATGGATATAAGCCTCTCTAATCAAGAAGATCAAACTCAAAGGTAACCATCCCCAAATTCGGAAATCAGCCCATAAACCATCTCCTAAACTCCTCATCAAATAATGATAATGTAAACTCAAATGCATAAGGAGATAACCATGCTAAACATGCCTCAAATGAATCCTCCAAAACTAACAATCCATAGCTCAATATCTATATCAATGATTGATAAAGCATATAAACTCATGCTAAATAATCCTAAAATGAGTATCCAAAATCAATCACCATGAATCAAATAATTCATATTAGAAATCAAAGCACAAAACATAACATATCTGAAAGATATAATGGGAAAATATCTCTCAAATGATAAACTATCAAGTAGACCAAGAGTGGGGAATGAGAATGCTCCTCTAGGATAACCAAGCCATCATGACTCACTCCAAGAAAAATCTCCTCTATCGGTCCATCATGAACTCACCTACATCTCCCAATACCCATTAATAGCTTTAACTGATCAATACATGCCAAAATCCAAATGCAAAATAGCACTATCATGAAGTAATCAAGAAAATGATCAATGTATTGAATATAAAGAGAACTACCAAGATCAATGTCAAATCTCCAACTGCGGAATTAGGAACCTACCATGAAAACATGATATAACCATCTCCTCCTAGGAGATCACATGCACCAATACATACATATTATTCTCAAGAGAACATGTACCATGCAAAAATATAAACTAGTATCAAGAGTAAACCATGACATGATAAAAAAATACAATCTAAACCAATAAACTATATCTCTAATCACATGAAGATAACCATCACCTATGATGCATCCATGTAATTTCCAACAACTCCCACTAGATTGATATTGAGCTACACATGGCATCATGACAACCATCTCCTCAATGAAGTGTTGGAATCAAGGAACATTGAAAGGGGGGGTGAATCAATGTTTCTATAAAATTTAACTTTATAAACCTGATCTTTAAACCACCTATAGCATTGAACCAAAAGAAAGATTCAATAACACAAAGCAATCAACCACAACACCATAACACAAGGATTTTTACGTGGAAACCCTGTTAGGGGAAAAACCATGGTGGAGGTCAATCCAAAATATGAGTATAATCAAAAAAATTGTTTACAATTTGGGGAATGCACATGCAGGTGCACTACCTAGAGCTCACTACTCAAATACAAAAAGAAGACTCACTATCTTACAAAAACATTTGGATAACATCTAGAGTATTTGAATTGAGAAAATAACATCTGCTAATGCTTGATTATAGTTCTAATTAAGCACATTAATCACATTCTTCACACTCTATTTGATTCTGCTCTTAAAACTATGTCTACTTTAAGTCAGATCACAAATCTTTTTCTGCACAAATGAAACTGTGCACAATCTCTCTACAATCCTTCGGAAGTTTTCATTACACTGTAACACAACACCAAAATGATATGAACAATCGCTTATATATATCCACGACTAGAGATTACATCAAATACATGCCAACTTTAACAAAATATAAAATATTTACAAACTGTCAGCTTAATCCATAAACAATTTTCAATGCATACCAACCAATTTCGGCCACAACATACTAAGGACCAAATCAACATGCTTGAACATGAAACACCTTAAGTAATTTTTTCTTGAAGATCCACAACATGCTACACTCATCGAGACGGTCTTTTTCCCTATTAGATTGAAAATCAATCAACCAAATCTTCTAACTTGCACACCAACCAATACGAGGCTCTATGAATCAAAGATAAGAAAGTTTATACATTGAAAAACCTTCCCTGAGATCCACAACACAAAATGATGAATCAATGTACACAACTATGTCAGATGCTTTGTTCTAGCTTTGATAGTTAATCACAAAAATTCATTTTGACTTTCGGTACGAGCAAATACTGAAGTGCAGATAGGATTACTAACTAGGGTTTCCATTAATGACAACACCAAATGACTTGTGCAGTGTCTCTTGGCAACAATCCTCCCTTTGGCATTGATGGAAAAACTTAGTGAAAAATGACTAAGTGTCAGATTAGTACCAACATGAATACATTGCCATTCTCAAAACTCCTAAACACAACTCCCCCTAAGATGGTTATGAAATTTTTCACTGTCCCACTCTCCCCCTTTGACATCAATGACTAAGGCGGGAATCTACATACCAAAAATAAAACAAAATTGCAATGAACAAACTACATATGTAAAAACATGCTTTTACAACTTATATGAACTTGAATATGTCTGCAAAATTATTCTTCAACAAGCTCAAACTAGTGTCCCAACTCTTTTTGAGACTCTCCAAAATAGTCATGTGACCACAGAACAAGTAGGATTGTATCTCTGCTGACTCAAGATTTTATGAATCACTGACAACCATAGCATCCTATGCTTCCTTCAATTAACTAGGCATTGCCTCCATATTAGGACCAATTAGTCCTCTAAGCTCACATAGCCTTTCAACAATTTTTTCATTTTCATGCTTCAAACTTTTAATTTTGTCAAGGGGTATGACTTAACCTTCTTGCTTTCTCACAGAAATGGTTAGAGGATTAAAGGATTGAAAAATATCTGCTGACTATTTCTCATATTCCTTAATTTTCTTCTCAATGACCTCAGTGAATTTAGACAAAGATAAGCATGACTTATAAATATTTCCACCTTCAAATAATGCACTTTGAATGTTCTTTACCTAGGTAACTAACAAATATTTATCATTAGCAATCATACTCCTTAATCTACTAAACCTATTTACTTCAAATTTTTTTTGAACCTTATCCACAACTGACTTTTCAAGAGACTCAAAGTGAGTACTTACAGAGTTGATAAGTTTCTTCAATTGACCTGAGGGAGAATCAGATGAATCCTTGACATATGTAGGCATGATCTTCTCCAAGATACTGAATGCAAGACTTAGCAGCTCATTGTCCTCAATGTTAGATTTCAGTATCTCCTCCCTTGCCTTGGCTTGAGCAAATGATGCTACCTTTAGCTTTGAATAGGAGATAGAGTGGAAAATTTGATAGGACCTTCAACCAATTAAGGGTCAAACTCCTCCTATTGTTCTTCTAGAAACTCCTTTACTGCCTTTGCATGTCTCTTGCTTCCACAACAACTTCTTTTACTTCAACCTTCCTTTTTTCAACCACAGATTCTTGCTTGGCTTTAGGAATCTCTACTTCTTCAAATGACATATCTTTAGGAGATTCAGTCTCCATAGGAATTTTAGTATCTTTCATATCAAGAGGATTTAGAACTTCCTCAATTGTGTGTAATTTCCTTTCTTCAATTTCCAGACCAGATGGAGCAACTTCATCATGAATTTCTTAAGAAACAACATTGTATGTGTTCTTTAATAGATCTTCCTTAGGAATTTTCTCAGTATATTTTGCAACTTCCTTAGTCTATTCAATAATAATCTCATTCAATCTTTTTTTCTCTTAAAATCCTTTTTAGCATCATTTAGGATATTCTTCATCTCTTCTATTGACATTATTGGACATAGATCAACAAATATGCGCTCTCTCATTTGTTCCTCTTTGGTTCTTGCATTAACTCTCCTCATTTACAAGACTTCATATAACCCTTTAGGTAACTCAAAAATTATTTCTATGAAATTCATATTGAAAATATTCAAATATTTTATTGAAGCATCTTCAAGAGTTCTTTGACCGACACTATCAAAAGTGTCTAAATCCTTAATCAAAGCTTTTTCCACTTCCTCTACAGACATACCTGATTTATCAATTTTCACCTTTTTATTTGCTTTCTCTTCACTAGAGGGCTTGTCCTTAGAGACTTTTGATGCCTTTGTGCCCTTATGTTTGATCTCTCTTACCTCTTCATCAGATTAATTTTCTTCATCATTTGTAACAACAACATAGACTCTTGTGCATTTATCCTTCTTCCTCTTTCCTTCTCTACCGGATGTCTTGAATTGAGCTTTCACAGGGTTTGACCTCTTTGTAGGACCGAATGGGAGAGTAGAGCTCCTTATAGATCTATATTTAGCAGAGGATGTTGCCAAACTAGCTAACTCAGTTCTAGTAGGTTCTCTTTCTTTAGCTTGTTCTCTTTTCTTCCTAGCTTCCCTTACTGCTTTAGTTGATATTCCCATGCTTTTTACAAAATCTACAACTTCCTTTCTTACCTTCTAGAGTATCATAGGCTTCTTCAGTTGTGCATGTACTTCCATATTCTTTTCCTCAAAGGTACCAAACCTTTCTTCTATCGAATACTGAGGTTTACTCAACAGGTGTTGAGCATACAACTCCAAAATGTGTTCTTCAACCTCATAACACATAGTCATTATCCAAATTATTCTAGGATCTTCTACTTCCATCAAACACTAATCAATGTCAACCATGAAGCAAATGGTGTCCTTATATTTCTCCACAATATACTTAAGAATCCTTTCCCTGGCTTGCATTTCATTTTGAAAGTTTTTGAAGTAACCCTAGATAGTAGTTTTCCTTGCTTTGCTATCACCAATTCTATATAGAATGTCTTTGATTTGAACAACTACCAGTTTATCACCTTGCCATTGCACTTTACCAACTCCCAAAACTTCATTCATGAAATAGAAGAATAGGCATAAAAATAGATTACCATACTTGAAAGAGTTCTTCTTATCCTTGATTTTTCCCAGATTTTCAATTAGCTAGCCCCAAAGCAACTCACATAGGTCATATTCTACATTTTCCTTGATCATCTAATAGGCTACATAAATTGCAATACTGGATATAGAGTTATTCTGGCTCAAGTGATAGATTTTGTATCCAATAACCATATAGGAAAATCTAACATCCAACTCAATGATGCCATTTATTGTCATAGCTCTCTTATTGAAAACTAAACTGGTTGTGTCAGTGACTATTTGGTTCTTCACATATTTCAATTTCGGTAACCCACCAGATGAATTTAGACCAATGACAATCCTTATAGCTTCCTTTGTAAGCTTGAATGGATGACTTAACCACATGAACTTGGCATGCACTTTACTTAATATGTATCGAACCAATTCATTTTCATCGAATATGAGAAACTTCACAATTTGTGTGAACTTCTTCTCCTCCAAAGTCTTGAATTAAGGCTTTATAGAGAGATCTTCTCCCACAATGTGATTTGTGTACAAGTTTTACAACTAGGAGCTTCCTAATTCCTCAACATTCACATGAATGTATGTCCTAATATCTTCAATATGCAAAACACCATACGGAACGGAAGAAAATGCACCTAATGGTTCTATCTCGATGGATTTGAACGGGTTCCATTTGAAATTCAGATGGGGTCTATCCTTGATATCAAATACTAATGAAGTAGCCATTTCTAGAAATTTCAAGTTCACAAGTTTTGCAGATAAATACCTTTCACTGGATTAGGGTTTGATCACCAAATTTCCTTCAAACTTGTATCTCACCAAAGTTCACTTGCAAAGCTCTCCAAAATTATTCTTCTTAAAATGAAATGTGAAAAATGAGGGATAGAAGTAACCTTTTATCATTTGCACACCTAACCTTTTATCACAATAAATTATTTTTCCCTAGGTCTTCCAGATACCCTATTTTCATAGATTGTGAAAGAAAATTCTTTTGTATATTTTTAGTTTTGCATAAATTTACTCTATAAGGGATCCCAAAACATTTGTAGATCACCAATACAATTGTTACAATCTGCCACATCCTGGTTCCAACTACCGGCAGGGTGTTAAAATATTTTCTTGATAAATCCCCCTAGGCCAAAGGCCTTAAACTAATTCTCTAAGGAATTTCTAGTACCAGATTCTGGTGCTGACTCATTTCTTGCATCAAAAGGACTCTTCTTCACCCATGTCTTCTTCATTTGTTTCCTGATCTCATTCGTAGTAACTTTTCATTTTCCCTTTTCATCCTTCTGCATATTTTTCCCTTTGTTAACTAGACCCTTCCTACTTCTACATAATCTTGCAATGTGTATGGATTTGTTACAATTATATCACACAAAATTTCTTTGTATAGAATAGTTATTCCATTGATTTTCTCTTGATCTGCACTGGTTAGCAATATGGCCAAATCTATTGTAGGTATAACATCTGACATCTCTATTAAAAAAATTGTTTGACATATTTCTGCATTCAACTAACTTATGACCATACTTATTGCAATTGAAACACTGACCAAAGAATCATGGACCACTTGAATTTACTCTAGTTCTACATTGAGCATCCACATGACCAAATTTATTGTTAAAAAATAGTATCCATTAAAAGTTTGAGCATTAGGTTGTCTTACTGGATACCTTCTAGCTTTTTTCATTTGATTTCCTTGCCTAATTCTCCTTTTCTAGATCTAGAGATTTCTCCTTTCTCATATCCAAGACCTCACTTGTCACTTCCAATTCTCTAACTTTGAATCAGTTCATCAAGCTTGGTTGAGCTAATCTTTAACTTCTCCTTGTATTCATTTACAGTAGCAAGTTCATCTCTGAGAATAACAATTTTCTATTAAAGTTCATTGTTTCTGGATTGTTCCAATTCAAACTCTAACTGATTGAATCCATTATTAATTTGGCTACATTCTTCAGATTTCTCTTTCAAGGACTAAGTAAATTTCTCTTCATTCTTCTTTCTTTCTTCAATCTCCTTGGTCATCCTCATCACAATAGATTCCATCTCATGCTTTAGGACAACATTATCTCTAGTAAAATTTTCACATTCTTCTGTCTTTTCCTTCAAGGTTGACTGAGGTGTTCATCTTCCATGCTTTTACTTTCTTTCTACTTGATCTGATCACGAGATCCTTTCTCTTTTCCCTGGACTTATTGATTTGATCTTTCAATGATTGAATGAATTTTTCATCATTCATGAGGCTTTCTTGCAAATCACAAACTTCAGATTTGGACTAATCAAGATCATCTAGTGCCACCAAAAGTTGTTGTTGAAGACTACTAGAATCCATTGAATCACTTTCCTAAATCTTCCCCAAGATATTAAACTTCTTCCAAGGAACTACGCTCTGATACCAATTATTGGAATCAAGGAACACTAAGAGGGGGGTGAATTAGTGTTCTACAAAATTTAGCTTTATTAACCTGATCTTTAAACCATCTATAGCATTGAGCCAAAAGAAAGATGCAAGAACACAAAGCAATCAACCACAACACCATAACACAAGTATTTTTATGTGGAAACCCTATTAGGGGAAAAACCATGGTGGAGGTCAATACACAATATGAGTATACTCAAGATAAGTGTTTACAATTTGGGGAATGCACATGCATTCAGGTGCACTACCTAGAGCTCATTGCTCAAATACAAAAGGAAGACTCACTATCTTACAATTTTTTTTGGATAGCATCTAGAGGATTTGAACTAAGAAAATAGCATCTACTAATGCCTGATTACAATTCCAGTTAAGCACATTAATCACATTCTTCAAACTGTTTGATTCTACTCTTGAAACTTTGTCTACTTTAATTTGGATCACAAATCTTTTTCTGCACAAGTGAAATTGTGCACAATCACTCTACAATCCTTTTTACTTTCACATCACATCACAACATAACACCAAAATGATATGAACAATCATTTATATATATATATATATATGTGACTAGAGATTACATCAAATACATGTCAACTTTAACAAAATATAAAATATTTATAAATTGTTAGCTCAATCCATATACAATTTTCAATTTGTACCAACCAATGTTGTCCACAACATAGTAAGGACCCAAATCAACATGATTGAACATGAAACACCTTAAGTAATTTCTTCTCGAGGATCCACAACATGCTACACTCACCAAGTCGTCCTTTCTAGACTATTAGACTAAAAATCAATCAACTTGATCTTCTAACTTGCACACCAACTAATATGAGGCTCTATGATTCAAAGATAAGAAAGTTTATACATCAAAAAACCTTCCCTGAGATCCACAACAAAAAATGATGAATTGATGTACACAACTCTATTAGATGCTCTATTTTAGCTTGATAGTTAATCACAAAACTTCATTCTGACTTCTAGTACGAGCAAATACTGAAGTGCAAATATGATTATTGACTAGGATTGCCATCAATGACAACACCAAATCAATTGTGTAGTGTCTCTTGCCAACATGAAGATAATCCAGGTTTGCACACACTAAACTACAATTTCAATAACACACAAGTGAAACCAAGATCTACAAGCCAAGAAGATACACACAATCACCATCAAAACATCACAAACCAAACTAACACAGCCAACTCATCACTGTCAAAAGCTCCCACTAAAAGTGTATAACTAATGAATGTACCATGCTATCATGGAATCATGATCAAACCACATGTTACAAGTCCCAAACACTCGACTAATCAAGTAATCTAATCATCCATCCTCTCAATATCAAAGAAACATACCAAGGTACAAATGACCATAGGCAAGGCCAACTAAGAAAATATGCATCAACACTAAACCAATCCCAAGGATATAGATAGTCCACATCAAGTCATCACATTGTAAGAAAATGGGTAGCTAATCCACAAAGCTACATAGATTGTGATCACAACAATGAAGAAAAAAAACTCATCATCACATCAGTAACCTACAAACCAAGATATCAAAGAAGATAATCTTGTAGACATCAAGACTCAAATACCAAATCAACCATAGATCTAATTTTCCAGTCATGTCCACAAAAGAGTAATCACAGTCGAGGAACCAAATAAGCATCAAGAAGATAAGAGAAATATCCTAATCATCAACCATATCACCAATAAACAACCACATACATGACCATCTCATTCCAATGCATCAAATGTACCTACATATCCATGACACCATGATAATAGCCATCATTGTACCTGCACTCAACTATCATCCATAAAAGACTCCAAGTCTCAAACCATGCTCAATCATGTCTTCAAAATTGACATGTGTACCTGTCACCATAAAAGTACAACTTTGAAAAAGCATGTAAACCTATACTAGTAAGCACCAAACTGATAACTAGTGGGCATGTGCAGGATCATGGTATGCCAAAAAGTGGCAATGGAGAAAAAATACGTGTTTCTATGACTCAAAAACGCGAAAATGGTGAGTTGACTTTTTGGGGCTCGGGTGACTACTAAGGTAGAGGAAAAAATTAGATTTAAGAATCGGATATCCGATCCAAATTGGATATCCGATTTTGTTGACATATATATATAAAAAAATTCGGGCGACCAAAACTCATTCACATTTGCATTCGGCTCAACCGCGGCGGGCGCACAGTGGAAAGCGCAAATCAAATATCCGATTTGAAATCCATCTCCAACAGGTAAAATTCTTGATTTTTTATTTGCTCTAATCAAATTTTCAATTAGATTTGTTTAATTTTAGTTGATTTTTTTCAAAATAGGGTTTTTTGGTAGATTTTTTATGAAAAAGTTGAGTTTAGCATGGATTTTGATGAAAATTGAATGTTTGCAATGGATTTTGATGAAAATTGAATGTTTGCAATGGATTTTCACTTAAAAATAGTTCTTTTTATGTATTTGGATTAAAAATTAGAGAATTTTATTAATTTTTGTTAAAAACTAGGGTTTTTGTTGGATTTTTTAAAAAAACTAGGGTATTTTTATACTATTTTCATTTATATTGTCTGATTTTAATTAGATTGATTTATTTTTATATTTAATCAGGCATTAGCATTAAATTGTTTTGAATCTTGTAGAAAATTTATGAGCTTCATGACCTTGTGTCACTTCACTAATACCCACGTGAGATGTAGTTGTAGACTTATGGCTTCCTATGTTGCAATCATAGCCAATGTTGAGCTTGATTCTTATAACTCTTTCACTCAACGTATAATGTCTACCCAATCCATCTTATCTTCCCTCCCTAGTCCTACATTACCCATGTCTTTTTTGTAACCTAACATTTATGTGGACTTGGCATATGTTATTTCTAAGGTCCCCAATGATAATCTAGAATAATTGGATAAAGACCTACAATGAATTCGACAATTCTTAAGCATTGAACCTTTGGATGGAGAAGCAATCCCTCTTTTGGATAGCATTGGGAAGTTGGTAAATGATTAGGAAGGGATAGAAGTGTTACGTAGCCTAGCTAATATAGTAGATTCTAATATTCCTTTGGTAGCTAGTTTCACGAAATTTTTGACTAATGCTCAAAATCCTTTTGGAAAATAAGTTTCCTCTCCCACAATAATGCCTTCTATTCCCAACTTTACACCTCCAATCATAGTATCAATGATGGAATATAACAATGGTTTAAACTCAAGCTTAGGAATTTCTAGTGGAAATTATAATAGTTTTGTCCCTTCACCTATAACACCTTCATATTCATCACCCCTCCTAAACATGAAATATAATATCCCACCATTCCTCCATACTAGTTCACCATACTTGAAAAACTCTCACAACATGTGGCCCAATGATTTTGTGATAAATCAACTTTTTTATTTAAAGCATGAGATTATTACAACAACAAATTTCAAACTTAAACCAAAATCAAACCAATAGTAAACATCAAAAATACCTTACACATAGTTCATTAATGTTCACTATTTTAAATACACCTATACTACAAAGCATTGAAATACCTCGCTTTGGAAAGTACAATGGTAAAAAATATCCTAATAACCATTTGTTAGTTTTTACTACCTTGTGTAGAGACTTTA
>VDFB02271358.1:385745741-385801392 GCA_007258455.2 Sequoia sempervirens | reverse complement strand
TATAAACTAAATATATTAAAATAAACTATAAACTACAAATGAGATATATTGCATATGTTATAAAGTCTTGACATTTTTTAAAATGCTATGTTAATAGATCGGATATCCGATTCAAATCGGATATCCGATTTAAATCCGATATCTGATATGTCTGACACAAAATTCATTGCCTAGGGAATAGGCTCGGGTTTGCTTTGGTGTTTGGTTAGGAGATACCAATCCTAAAAAGTCAACACAAAAAGCGTGTTTAACAACTTACTTTGTTTTTTCGGACTTCGCCCATGTGGCTGACGACATTATTTTTAGCCAAAATTGATAAAATGAAAAGGGTTTGTAGAGGAGATTCTCAACTTTTTGCCAATATAAATTATGTTTTATTTTGAATTTAATAGATTATTATTATTTATTTTCTACTAGAATTATGACAAAAGTCTTGATTGATAGGCTGATTGTAAAACATTTATAACTTTCAAACGGTATCATATTTTTTTAATCCAAAACATGCGTCACATTCTATGCTTTGCATACTATAGGATTAAAAAAAAAAAAAAATTGAATTTCATGAAATTTTTGACCAAGTTAAGATTAATTAGGACATCACGGTTTATATTTTTAAAAGTTGTAATAAAGGCCATAATTAATTATTTACATGGAAAAAATTACAAAAATATCGTCACATCAGGACATGAGTCCCTCTACCCATCTAAAATCTCATAAAAATATTATCATTTTATTATGGTTAGGGTGGTCAGACAAACACCTACTTCTTAATTTTTTCACGAAATTTAAATATCTTGCATTGAAATTTTAAATTTTCACCAAATAGATTTTGTTTTAAAAAAAATAAACCTAGTGGTTTAGAAACTACATTCAATTTCCGAGAATCTATTCTTACATATTTTTGAAATAATATAGATAACTTATTCAAATTTTTACATCAAGTTGCCTAACTCTAATTGTTCTGAATTTTCATTGCCACTTAAGGGCTTGTTTGGCATACCATGATCCTGCACATACCCTAGTTGTACCATCATAAATATTATATAAAATCATGTACTCCATCAAGGTTTTTCCTCTTGACTCATCTGGATGCTCACACAAGCACACCACGAATCTCAAGCATCTATAAGTGAATAAAAAAGTACCAAACTCATCCTACTCTTCAAATTGATGAAAAATATGAGCCACTATGTAGTACATTGCAAATTCTCTCCAATGGCTCTTGGAAATTGAAAATATGACTACGTATGCAAAATTTATGCTCAAAATAGTGTAATCAATAACAACTAACTTCTAGGCTCTAAAATCTGATCAAAATGGGAAAATAAAGGAATCAAATCTCTACCAATGCATAGTTCTTGGAACCATCTTTCCAATGAGTGTAAGAAGTCGAAAAAATGAGCTTTTGTGTGAAAGTTATGCAAGTTCGAAAAAAGTCTTATTTGGCTATATATGCAACTCCATGTGGGCCCCACTCCAAAAATAAAGGGAAAACATTACAAATTAAGATTTAAAAAGAAGTGGTAGGTATTTTTTTAATGTTTTTAAAATTATGGAAAAAATGGGATGGTTAAGTTTTATTTTTATTTTTAAAAGTTAAAGAGTTTCTCTTATAAAGCATCAACCATATTATATTTTTTTTTAAGAAAAAGTTTCAAACTTTTCAAATGAAGGGCCAACAACTTTAATGATAGGTGGTAAAAAAATATTAAACAACTGACATAATAAGTACACGATGTGATAGGGACTGACGAATTATGAGTATGGGTTTGCAGACTCGTGACCATTGTAATTTTTTGTTTTGTTTTTAAATTAAACTTTTCAATAACCTTTTTAACCCATTTTTTAATTGTTTGCAGGTATTAATAATTTTAAAAGCTTGACTCAATTGTTTTTCTTGTAAATTTTTACAAGTCAGAATTTTCATTTTTTTAATGATTTTTGCACATGGAGAAATTGGGCAGCCAAAATGGTCGTACAGTTTTTTTTTTTCATTTTTTTCAACTTTTCCAAAATTGTTTGAATTTTATGTTATTTTCATTTCTTGGGCTCTTGGATCCAATGGTGAGGCCATTTTTCCCTCAAGAGATCATCCATGAAATTTATCCTACAAAACCCTCATATGAAAACTCAAACCAAGAAATCCTCTTTGACTCAAATTTGGAAAACTTCAAATCTACAGTAAACTGAACAAGTGTTGACAACCCAAAAGCCCAAGTCTACATACAAACACTTGCAACATTTGTTCCATATCTTGCAATGCCTCAAATATTTCATGCATAGCCATGAATTCAAATTTGTAAAAATCTCTCAAATTAGGGTTATAAAAAAAATCCATCAACCATGAAAGCTCTGATACCACTTGTTAGGAAATATTACATTCAACCCAAAAACTTATTTCATTTCCTACATAACCCCATGAGACATAAACATGTATACAAGTAACCATAATGCATAGATCAAATAGACAAGCCATAAGATAACACAAGACATACCTTGGGAAAACTCTCAAGAGGGAAAAACCTAGCCTCCAAAAGCATCCATACTCCATCATATTGTTCAACAATAAAGTAATACAAGAGTTACAATGAATACCTCTGAAGCATCAAGCCTCTCAGTGCATCCCCATGTGTCAAAGCATGAATCCACACAACCCATAGGTGTAGTTGAAAGCATTTTTGGGAAAATAGGCATCAGAGGTCTTGGGGCAATTTTTCCAACTTGGATGAAGCTATTCTTAGATCCTATGGCTACTTCCTAAGCATTAGGAAGTGTTTTTGCACTCATATATTGTATCATTATAGAAATTTCACTATTGAAAGCCCTAAAAAAATATAGGAAACCATGCTAAGTTGAAGGTCTTACTAGTAATTGAATTCTATCACAAGTCTTTTAGAAACAAAAATTGAAGTTTGTCATGTGCTAGTTAGGAGCTCACTTGATGGTTGTCAATTGCTCCACCAAAGATAGGTGATCTAATTTATCTTCAAAAAAAATTTAGAGACTATCTCCAAGTTGACCCCAAGAAGTGATGGAATTTACTACCAACCCTATAAACCATTGTAATGCTTTGTCTCTGAATGAGGCAACTAATAGTCTAAGAGAAACATTTTATTTTGTAATATTATGGACTATGCATAGTGAGGCCACATCTCTAATGTTTTCAATGGGGGTGGTTTGGTCTTCTCCATTAATGAATGAAAGGATCTTCAAAGCAACCATATGAATGTCATCATGTTGTTGTAAATTAAGTGGGCTACTATCATTGAAAGGCACAAAAGGTTGATTTATAGGTGTAACCATATGAAAGAAGGCTATGTTTTTATGGTCAATGGGTACTCTAGATTGAAACAATTTACCCCCATGTGGCATAGATTGAGCCCTAGGAGAAGGGTTTGAGCTTCCTTTTCTCTTGATGGGTGACAAGGATGGTCTATCTCTTCTTCTAGAAGAAAAAGATGGTAAATATGGTAGCTCAATATATTGGAAGTTACCTCTAAAAGATGCTCAAGTATGAATTATGGGCATGAATGCACAACTCTAACTTGTAACCAAGAGTTCTACTAAGCATTTGAGTCACAAAATTTTAATGTAGAGTCCTCCTTTGAATGTAAATTCATTGGGTATTTCTTTTAAATACCTCTTCAAGGATGAATTATTGAGAGAAACACCACTCTCTTAACAAGGTAGAGTGAAACTCTTTCTTTTCCCACTTGGTGTGATAGAAACTATTGTCACTTAGAATTACACCTAGCTTAACAAGGGGTTCAACATTCTGGTGAAACAATGGATCTAACCTCAAGGTGTGGGATCTTGTGAATGAGGTTAGATCTGTAGAGAAGGTTGGCTTCCTTTCAAAACCAATTACAACAAATACTAGTCCAACCCAACAATGTAAAGCTCTACACTAACCCTAATCTATGAATTATAGGGTAAAAGGGGAGAAGGAGAAATGCTAAAAATTGGGTAAAAGGTGATGCACCAAGTTATAGAGTGTTTCTTCCTACTTTTGATGCATAGGGTGTTAACTAAATCATTTAAAAAAATAGCACAATTCTCTACTTTATCATATTTATAGGAGAAACATGAAGGCTAAGAGTCTAAAAGATCATAAGGGGTAGAGGTTACCCACAATCATCACTTTTATAACAAGCTAGTACAATAATGCACCCTACAAAGATGATAAAAATAGCATGCATAGAGGTATCAAATAATACACATGATACAAGAATAAAGAAGAGGTAAAATATATGATTTTTATTGACACAAAGGTATGGAAGTAAATTTTACAATCATAGAAATCTATAGTAGCATAAGCCTATCAGAGAAAATATAGGGAAGAACCCTTGAAAAATATACAAGTGTTACTTTTATAGTTTAGGCATAACTTCGTTGACTCCAACCCAAAACCTAACCCCCACTAGGGTTAGCAAATGAAAAAAATACCATCATATCAGGTTTGAGGTTATTAGATCTTGGAAAATGTGCTAAAGGATGAGCCTTGGATGTGCAAAGACCTACAAATCAACAATCTAGTTATGGGGTAACAAAAGAAGGAAAATAATCAATAATAAATGAGAATGGGTGCCCATGAGATCAACCATAACCATTAGGAAGTACAATAAATGGTATCATTGAGCTTCAAAAATCAAGCAAGCAAGTGAGAAATTCACTCAGGTATTAATGGTGTTAGCTTGAAAAACATGACAAATGTGAAACATCAGGGAATTGGGCCTAAGAGGATCTTTTTTCTTCTCCTGAAATAAATGGTTTGGACCCCAAAAATGTTTCCTTGTTGGAGGTTGAGCATTGTGAATACATCATACCACTTACTGCTTGTTGCTTGTTGAAGACTGGAAGAAGGGATAATGAAGCTGTGAAGTTTGAGAGCTACTCTCCATTGGGCTTCGAGGATTGGGGGTTGGGATGTGGGATTACCTCATACAAATGAATGGTAAGAGGTAAGATGAAACCTCAACCTTTGAAACCCAAATGTCTTGAAACTTAGCCAAATTTTGATGAAAGGAGATGGTGAAGAAGGAGGGGATGAGAAGCTGAAGGCCCAATCATTGAAGACTGAAATGAGCTTTTGGGGATTTTGAGGAAGAGATACCTCCTACCGAGTAAGAGGTAAGAAGAAAGAAGGAAGGAAAAAGTAGGAAGCCCAATCTATGACCACCAAAATGTAAGTTTGGGGAATGGTGGTCATGGGGAGAGGTTACCTCCTACCAAGTAAGAGGTAAGGTGAAACCCTAATGTCTGATGCTTGAAGACATTCATTAAAAAATATAAGATAGAGAAGATGAGATGAGGAAAAAGTAGAAGAATGGTATGTGATAAGAGGGAATCCCAACCTTTGAAGTCCAAAATGAAACACTTAGGAAAATATTTAAAGGACTTAGTTAGACTTCAAGGGTCGAGTGGGAGGCTTAAAACTTTTGAGGAAGGAGCGGTAAGGCCTAAAGGGTAAGTTTAAAGGATGAAAATTGAAAACCTTAGAAGGAAAATGGGAAGAAGGAAGAAAAGGTAGAAGATTGAGGTCAATGAAGGAAGCATGCTAGGAAGGAGGGAAGTAATATCCAAAGGACCCAAAGCACATAGACTTGGCCAATTTTAGGACTTTTTCAAGGGAGACTCATGTAGTATGACCCATGTGAGATCTCTCAAATTGGTTTTCAATGATGAGTCATAAGGATGTCATGAAATGGTGATAGGTCCACAGTTAAACCTAAGGGTATCATTGAGGATTTGGTAAAATGTTGGATTCATGGGAGTACCCTCTAGAATTGATGGTATTGTAGCCAAAAGATAATCTTGCAAGGCTATCCCCTCATTTAAGGAAGATCTTAGTTGACAAAAATAGATGCCTTCATAGGTTGTAGGTCTAGGAATATGATCATTTCTAATGGGAATGTGACTAAGAAATTAGTCCTTTATCCACCAACCCACTCATATGCAAACCTAGAATATACCATTTGGCCTACCATAAATGAAGAAGATCAATACTTCTTGTAAACCTTGATGACTATTGAATGCAATCCCTTGTTAGAAAACCAAGATGAGGATGAATTTATAGTAAACATCATAAAAAATAACTATGGTAGGGACCCACAACATTAAGACTATCTGATATGTTTGTAGGATCTTCTACAAAATTTAATCCATGTCAATTCATCTGAGTGAATTTCCCAAATATTTCACACCTTGTTACCACATAAATGTGTTCCAAACATAGGACTTTACATCTCATTAGTTCAAATAGCATCCAATACTCAAGATAATGTTAAGTAAAATATTGAATGTTAACAGTCAATTGGCTGATATATAATAGACATCACTAATGAATGTGCTACAAGCACACAACAACCTTTGCATGGGATTATCATTATATGAAAGGGATAGACCTAGATTTGTAGATGCATAGGATTTACATCAATGATGGTTTTAAGCCCTTAAGGAAACCCCAAAGGATATTGAACCATGCAGTAAGAAGCATAGTTATATCAAAATCAGAAAAATTTCTTGATATAGGCTTTAGCTACCCTATCTCTGATAGTCAATGGGTGTCACCTCTAGTAATTGTCCCAAAGAAATGAGGACAATGGAGAGTATGTGTAGACTATCAAGAATTAAATACTGAAACAACGAAAGACCACTTTCAAACTCAACTTCATTGACCAAGTAGTTGATTCATTAGCAGACAATAAGTACTCCTTTTCAAATGGATTTAGTGGCTATAATCAAATTAAGATAGCCCTAGAGGATCAAGACAAGACAACTTTTACATGCGCTTGGGGCACATATGCTTATTTTTCTTTCCATTTGGGTTGCACATGATTCCATGGAGCTATACATGGATGATTTCACATCATATGGGAATACATATGATGAAACACTTGGAAATATAAAGAAGGTGTTAGAAATATGTCAAGGACATAACTTATCCCTAAGTCATGAGAAATGTTTCATGATGATGACAAAAGGAATTGTATTGCGGAATTTTTTTTTAAACAAAAGAATTAAAGTGGAACCCAACAAAATTGAAGTGATATCAACACTCTTGTTCCTCAAAGATAAACAAATATGTTAGAATATTCTTAGGAAATGTTGGGTATTATAGAAGATTTATCCAAGAATTTAGCAAACTTGTAGCTCTACTATTTATTTTACTATCCAAAGATATAGAATTTGAGTGGACAACTGCTTGTAAATACTCCTTTGAAGCACTAAAGGAAACATTAACCAAAGCCCCTATCTTGAGAGGACCGATTTCTACCTTACCCTTTCATATCCATACATATGCTTCTAATTTTTCTATAGGGGTTATGCTTGGATAAAAGTAAGGCAACAAAGAGTATGCCATATAGTACATTAGTAAGAATCTACAAGGGGAAAAACTAAATTATATAGTAAGAGAGAAGGAGATGTTGGTAGTAGTGTATACAATAAATAAATTCAAACATTATGTTACAAGCTATCAAGTGTTCATACACACTAACCATCCAACAATAATATATTTGATGAACAAACTAGTGGTTGGTGGCAATCTTGTTAGGTGGTTAGTATTGCTTCAAGAATTTGAGATTACCATTATGGATAAGCCAAGTAAATAAAATGTAGTGGCATATTTTCTATCAAGACTAACAACCAAATCAAAAGAAGATTTTGATGATTCATTCCCAAATGAGAATTTATTTTCTCTATCTCTGCAAGCACCTTGGTATGTAGATATAGCCAACTATCTAGTAGTACGAAAGATACCACCACATTTCTCACCTACATAAAAGAGGCAATTGTTCATAAGAGTTTTACCTACTCATGGATAGCTAGATATTTATCCTACATAGGCCTAGACAACATAATGAGGAGATGCATCAGATAAGATGAGGTATATGATATCCTCAAAGCATGCCATGATGGACCCTATGAGGGACACTTTATAGCAAAGATGGCAAAACTTAAGATTCTTGAAACACTAGATATTATTGGCCAACTCTTCATAAGGATGTAGGGAGCAAGAGAGGGAGAGGGGGTGGGAGAGAGATACTAGAGAGAGAGACAAAGAGATAGAGAGAGAAAGGGACAAAGAGAGATAGAGAGAGACATAGAGAGAGGGAGAGAGAGAGAGAGAGTTATCTAGGTAAGGTTATATAGGGAGAGACTTGAGAGATAGGAAGTGGGAGAGAGATGGAGTGGGAGAGAAAGGGAGTGAGAGAGAGGGAGTGGGGTAGAGAGAGGGAGTGAGAGAGAGAGAGATTAGGGTTTAAGGTTTGAGGGATTAAGGGATTAAGGGATTGAGGGCATAGGGTTGAGGGACTAGGGTTTAATGAATAGTTTCCAAGGCTTAGGGTTGAGGGTTAAGTGAGAGACCTATATGGCTAAGGAGGGATGGACGACTAAGGAGGGAGAGAGAGAGAGAGAGAGAGAGAGAGAGAGAGAGAGAGAGAGGAGAGAGTTATCTAGTTATGTAGGTAGGTTGATTTAGGTAGATAATTAAGAGAGAGGGGGGGTGGGAGGGAGAGACTTGAGAGGGAGAGAGAGGGAGTGGGAGATAGAGAAACAAGAGAGAGATAGAGGGAGTGAGAGATACCTGAGAGAGGGAGAGGGGGTGGGAGGGAGAGACCTGAGAGAGAGGGAGAGAGAGAGAGGGAGTGGAAGAGAGGGTATTGGAGTGAGAGGGAATTATCTATATAGGGTTGGAGGGATAGGGGAGATAGAGAGAAAGAGAGAGGGAGAGAGGGTATGGTGCTGGAGGGAGAGACCTAAGAAAGAGAAAGGGGTGGGAGGGAGAGATATAAGAGATAGGGAGAGAGAGGGAGTGTGAGAGAGTGGGAGTGGGATAGAGAGGAAGTTAGAGAGAGGGAGTGGTAGAGAGAGAGTGGGTAGTAGGGAGATACCTGATAGAGAGAGAGTTATCTAGCTATGTAGGTAGGGTGTCTTAGGGAGAGACTAGAGAGAGAGAAGGGGGTTGAAGTGAGAGGGAATTATCTAGGTAGGGTAGAAGGGATAGAGAGAGGGGGAGAGAGAGGGACAGAGAGAGTTACCTAGGTAGGGTGCTAGAGGGAGAGACCTAAGAGAGAGAGGGGGTGGGAGGGAGAGACCTAAGAGATATGGAGAGAGAGGGAGTGGGAGAGAGAGGGAGTGGGGGAGAGAGGGAGTGAGAGGGAAAGAGAGAGAGAAAGAGAGAGAGAGAGATTAGGATTTAGGATTTAAGGGTTGAGGTATTAAGGGTTTAAGGGTATTGGGTTGAGGGATTAGGGCTTAAGGAATAGTGTCTAGGGTTGAGGGTTTAGGGTTAAGTGAGAGATCTAGATGGCTAAGGAGGCATGGATGGCTAGAGAGAGAGAGAGAGAGAGAGAGAGAGAGAGAGAGAGAGAGAGAGAGAGAGAGAGAGAGAGAGAGAAACCTTTAGAAAACCAAAATTTTCATAATGTGAGCTTGTTTTGAAGAAGTTGACATATAGTTGTTTTGTATAGCAAGATAAAAATTGCTCATGTTATAACATGAGTTTGTTTTGGCTTGCTCTAAAAATGGTAAAAATTTCAACACATCCTCGATCTAGACCTAGACCCACATGCTTTGTTATTATCCTAGTTATGCACATGTTTTGACAAAAAGGAACTTTTTGATGTTGTTGGGAAGTGCACATGCAAATTTTTCACATTCTACCACCTTTTCATGGACTTTCCACCAAATTTTTATGGTTTTCCAACTTAGGAAGGAGGAAATAATAGATTTTTCACATCGAATTTGATATATATATCAATTCAAGACTCAATTTTTATAGTTTTACAATGTTAATAATGATTGAATTGTAGGAATTTAACATTATGCATCGGTTATTTGTATTGTTGTTAGTAATTATATTTGAGTGATATACAATTGAACATTGAAAAGAAAGAAAGCTTGTGAAAAACTCAAATTGTTGAGGAGTTTGATTCAAGAAGTAAAAAATACTACATAATTGGGTAGTTCCTCCATTCAAATCTCCATTTTTTAGGTATGTCAAGTCTCTACACATTTTCTTTACATTTTCCTTAATTCTATTATGATTCTTTATCATCCCTTATCATACATGCTTAATAAAATGCTTTGATTTTGTTATTATGCATATTCCATGTTCATCAAATTGTTTGTTTCTCATTATACCATTAGCCCCTCTTGGCACATTTTAAACTGCACAATTCTTTACACTTTCCAATTACATTTTAAACTACATCTCTTTGAGGAATTTTGTTAAACAATTGACCTACCTTGTGTATGCTTCCACATGTTTTTTATACACATTTATGAGAGTATTTATAACTATGTAATATAATACATAATTTCTCATTCCTTTTTTTATGGATGTGCATACCCCTTTCCAAAGCTTCCATTATGGTATATGATGGGGGATGTTGGAAAATGCTTTGGAATTTGGTTTTACATGTAGAAATTGCATTTTCTTGAAATTTTCTAAAGCCTTTTCAAAAAATACATTTTATACATATCTTGAAATCATTGTAGTCCATGAGGACATATCTCATTGAGGCATTTTGTCAAGCAATTCATGTGCCTTGTCTATACATGTCTACCAAAGCATTTTATCAAACATGTTAGACAAGGAAATGCATTGTTTGAAAAAATGTCTCAAAGAAATGTAGTCTCATGGTGATGGAATGTCATTCCATCACCATGAGACCACATTTATTTGAGGCATTTTTTCAAATATCTCACTACCTTGTCTTTGCTAACACATTTTCCATACATGTCTACCAAAGAATTTTGTCAAACATTTTAGTCAAGGAAATGAATTGTTTGAAAAGGTTCCTCAAATAAATGTGGTCTCATGGTGATGGAAATCACCATGAGACCTCATTCCTTTGAGGCATTTTTTCAAACAAGTCATTCCATTGTCTATGCTACTAAAGTTTCCATACATTTTTCATTTTGTGCATATCTTGCAATCATTGTAGTCCACAAGGACATATCTCATTGAGGAATTTTTTCAAATAGTTCATTTTCCTTTTCTATTCATCCACATTTCACATGTGTCTACTAAGGAAATTGCAACCATAAAAATTATGAAAATCCCCCCCTTTATGTTTTGATAGATGGAATACCCCATTCCAAGGTCCCCATTACAAGGAAGTGAGCTCACTACCTTTTCAATGTGGTACCATTAACAAGGTAGTGATTTTTTTGAAAAAATGCCTCATAGAAATGGGGTCGCACAATGATGTACCTTGTCAAACAGCTCACTACCTTGTCAATGCTACCACATTTTTCATACATGTCTACCAAAAAAAATTGTCAAACAATTCACATGCCTTGTCCATGCTTCCATTGTGTGCCTATCTTGAAATCATGGAATTCCATGAGACTACATTTATTTAATGAATTCCATCAAAAAATTCACGTGAGATTTTTCTATGCTATAAATACTTTAAAAAAAAATAGCTTTGTCTACTAAGGAAATTGCAACCATAACACTCATGAAAATCCCCCCTTTTATGTTTTGATAGATTTCATACCCCATTCCAAGGTCCCCATTACAAGATAGTGAGTTTTTTGGAAAAAAATGCCTCATAGTGATCTATGCATTGAAAAGCTAGTGAGCTCACTAGTTTGTCAGTGCGGTTAGTGAGCTCGCTTATTACCTTGTCTATGCTACCAAATTTTGAATACATGTCTACCAAAAAAAATTGTCAAACAATTCACATTCCTTGTCCATGCTTCGATTTTGTGCCTATATTACAATCATGGCATTTCACAAGACCACATTTCTTTAAGGAATTCCATCAAAAAAATCATGTGAGCTTTGTCTATACTAGAAATACTTAAAAAAAATTAGCTTTCCATTTTCCTTGTGTTCTTATTACACTTGTTTATTCATCATGGTTGAGTGGCATTTACTCTTCTACATGATGAATGTAAGTATTTTGTATGAAGGGTTGAATGACATATATTTCATTTATTTGTATGGATTCATCTTTTAGGAACTAATATTTTTCTCTTTATCATGTTATAGATAAAATTATCCATCATGTCAAGGAAATGATCAAGGACTAAACCAACACAAGAAGATATAGAAGCTAAGAATTCAATAAAAACAACATGGATGAGGGAACATTGTGAGAATAAGAAATTGGAAATGATTGATGAAGACATGCCAATTGAAGAGGAACCTCAATCATCAAGAAGAGATATGGAATTGGTGAGACAAAGGGAATGAATACAAAACCTTCATCCTAAGAGAGATTTGAATACCATACTTGGAGACACACCCTCTACTGCAAGTGAATATGGAGGGACACTATCTACTGCATCTCAAGTTGATAGTACATCATCACTCACATTTGAGGAAGGAGGTATGCCATCATTCCCATCTCAACCTCAAGGTACATCATCTATTCCATACTCAATTGAAGGTACACCATCTAGCTCATCTCATTTAAATATTGATGAAATTACTAATTTTGAGATGAATTTACCTTTGAGAACACCACATATAATTTTTCATAGAAAGCCAAAGTTTTTTATTAATATTTATGATAATATTTTGCGGCCAATGGAAGGTAAGATTCCAAAACACACTTGTAGAAGATATGCTCATAATATTTGGAGAGTTTTCTTTGAAAAGTTAAATAAGACCACAAGATTTCAACTATTTGTTGAAATGATGTGAAGTATAAAGTATAGGTCCATCATGAAGATTCTTGGGTTGAGAACATTAGATGCTTCAAGTGAAAAAACTATTATGAAGATTCTAGTGGATGCATATGAGAGTGTGGGTAAGACCTCACGCTCAAAATATAGTAATGCCACACATGTCATTACATCAAAAATAGTAAGTAATCAAATAGGGAAAGCTCGTCTTATTAGAAAGAGGAGTCAAGAATTAAGAATTAATAGAAAAACTTTATCAAGAGCCATTCAAAGGCGCCAAAGAATTGAGGACACTGAATCTATTGAATTATGGAAATTCTTAGGGAGACTACCATGAAAATATAAACTAGTTGTTAAAGAATTGAGATCACTAATTGAAGACTTTTGGAAGAATAAAACAAAGGTGTCTCTGGATCAAAGGGATGTGGTAAGAAGGAGAATTGTTAGTTGAAATTGTGAGCCACACCTAAAGCATTTTTCAGATATGACTCAAACACAGTTTTTTCATAAATTTCTAGAGGAATATCCTCAAATTAAAATTTTTCAAAGATATTTTGAAATTCTTAAACCTTTTATGTCAAGATAAATCACACATACACTACTTGTTATTAAAATTTCTAACCATCTTGATATTTATCGTTCTATATGTTTAGACTTGCATACTCACAATGTTTTGGATGGAACATGTCAGCATTTTGGTGGCTTGCAACGTATGCCAATATGTGAACATATGGAAAGAACACATGTGGTTGGAAAGGAACTAGTAGAGTTTAGAAAGTATAAAATAGTAACCCTTAATACAAAAGATGTTAATCAAGCAAAAAGGTGTGATTTGGTTATTCAAAAGATTCCACTGTATCAGTTTAATTTTACATTTCATGATAGTATAGTGTATGAGTATGCAAGACATACCCATAGAGCTTGATGGTTGGATTCACAATTCAAGTTATGCAAGAACACCTTTCCACTTGGTAGCATTGTTTCAGTGGTCGACTTTGTAGAGAAACACACTCTATAGCAACAACATGAGGTTCAATCACAATATTACAACTCCACATAGGTTTCTATATTTGTGCACATAGCATTCATTCATGTAGTTGATAGTATAGAGGATAATAGGAAGGTATTGAGGGAGTGCCACTTTTACATTAGTGATGATTGCACACATTCTACAAAGTTTTTGAAAGGTTTCTTTCAGTTGTTCTACAATGATTTTTCTAGGAGGGTCATATCATACATCCAACTTATAATATGGTTGGAAAAATGTGCATCACAATTCAAGAACTCACAGATGTTCTATTGGTTGAGCAGGATGCATGCTATTACAGGTGTTCGACATATGTGAAACTTTTGTGAGGCCTAGAATGGAAAAGGGGAACATGATGGTGCAAGAGCATGTATCAAAACAACATTAGCATTAGAAGAGTTAAAGTATAAAGACAATGCAATGTTTACAAATGCAAAATCAATCGTTGAGTGGTGTAATGATTTGATGGGTCTAGGAAATGAAGGAAAGTCTTTAGCTCATAGATTTTTTTGGTTGATAGATGATACTAACATTGCACCATATGAGGATTTTTGTACACTAACATGATTAATTTAGCTGCACTCTTTATTTAGCTCAAATGTAGGTTCATGGAGTATCCATACATGGAAGATGGCATGATTTTGTTCTTCATGTTAGAAGTCAAGCCTAGAATGAGTGCGAGTCAACGAAGTGGGTTGACGAATGATGGTTAAGCTATCTTATCCCACTTGACACATGTCAACCCTCAATGGCATTGGAGCTGACATAGATGGAATCATCATTTGAATTTGACCACATATAAGATCTAGTTCAACTAGGTAATATATCTACTTGCATAGTTTTTTAAATTCCTATTGTTATATTACTTTGTAGTGTATTTGTAATGTTGACTAATTTCATCTAATTTGCTGCACATATCAGTGTAGGGCATGTCTATGTAGTTATTACAAATGAAGACAATGAAGAGGCAATGGATTATTACTTGTGTCGTTATGTTGAGGCCAAAAATAAATTGGAGGCCCTAGTTATAGATGTAGAAAACATCGAATACCTTATAGGGTCAATGGTTGTTATTGGAACATGGCTAGAAGGTACCCACATAAGAGTGTTAATGTTTAGCTATTTCAGGACTTTGAAACACATTAGAAGATTCTTCATTACTCAAACCTTATCATGGAATCCAATATTCATTTGATTAAATATGGGGGTATACCTTTGAACAAGACCTTGTGGAAGGTGTGTGAGTCTAACCATGAGGCAATATTTGACAAAATAAAGAGTAGAGTAGACCTGGATGGTTTGTTGGAAAAATTTGTAAGTATGCACATTAATTTTTATTAAAATTTCTAAGTATGCACACCAAGATTAGTTGATATTTAGACCTTTTTTTCTATATTTCAAGTTTACATATGTTTTGGTTCCAAGTTTGTACATATTTTTTGGTTCAATGCGCAACATAGACAAGGTAGTGAGAATTGACAAGCTCACTACATTGTCAATGTGGTAGCATAGACAAGGTAGTGAGCATTGATAGCTCACTACATTGTCAATGTGGTAGCATAGACAAGGTAGTGGGCATTGACAAGCTCACTACATTGTCAATGTGGTAGCATAGACAAGGTAGTGAGTTGTTTGAAAAATATCCTCAAAGAAATGGGGTCTCCTAGTGATGTACATCACTAGGAGTACATCACTAGGAGACCCCATTTCTTTGAGGATATTTTTCAGACAACTCACTACCTTGTCAATGTGGTAGCATTGGCAAGGTAGTGAGCTCAATACCTTGTTAATGTGGTAGCATTGGCAAGGTAGTGAGCTCAATACCTTGTTAATGTGGTAGCATTGGCAAGGTAGTGAGATCAATACCTTATCAATGTGGATGCATTGACAAGGTAGTGAGCACTATAAAAAAAATGCCTCAAAGAAATGGGGTCTCATGGTGATGTACATCCCCATGAGATCCCATTTCTTTGAGGCATTTTTTCTTACAATGCTTACTACCTTGTCAATGCATCCACATTGACCATGAGGACATATCTCATTGATGCATTTTATCAAATAGTTTGTATGCCTTGTCTATGCACATCCATATTTCTTATGTGTCTACTAAGGAAATTGCAACCATAACACTCATGAAAATCCCCCCATTTATGTTTTGACAGATGTCATACCCCATTCCAAGGTCCCCTTGTTGCTATAGCTAAAAGCCTAAAACATGTGTGTTCGACCAAACTATGGATTCATGGAAAAAATATATCAAAGCATAAACAAGGTATTGAATTGTTTGAAAAAATGTGTTAAAGAAATGTGGTCTCATGGTTATGTCCATCACCATGAGACCACATTTCTTTGAGGAATTTTTTCAAGCAACTCATTGCCTTGTCTATGCTACCAAATTTTCCATACATTTTCCATTTTGGGCATATCTTGCAATCATTCCAATCTTTATGGGAAGAATGAAAAATGAACAAATGGAGTCAAAGATTCTTGAACTTAAGACTTCCATGGAGAAAATACAACTAGAAATAGATGATAAGGAAGAAGCAATATGAAATGTAAGTGAAAAAAAGGAGAATTGGTGAGATAGACACCTCAAATTCTTATCTATAAAGGTAGAGAAGTTCTTTAAAGAACTTTCTAAAAGAAACATTCGCATTCTATAATCAGAAAAAACACTTCCAAAGATGATAAAAATAGTTGTAGATAGAAAGGCAATAGTTGGAAGTGTTGAAATTGAAGTAAAACAACTGAAGACTAAAATTAACCACTTAGAAAAGGAATTAAAAGACAAGAAGAATATTTTATCATCAATGAAATGGAGGTTAGTCTACTCTAAAAACCCTTGAAAAAGAAGTAGACCAAATTGAGTGAGATACATAATGTATTCAATGAAGAGATTCTTCCTACTCTCGAGAAATTGAGGAATGTGCATGTGTAGATTATTCTCTTTTTATCATCGACCAAATAGACTATTCCAACACAGCTATATGGATGGGTTTATGCTAGGAAAGGTCCTCATTCACACCCAAACACACCAAAATAGTCTAAGCCACATTCTACCAATGGAGTTTCCTAAGAGACTAAAGTGCAAAGGGGAAGCAAACTTCGATGAGAGATTACTCAGAAACCATGCCACGTGGAAAAATTCCATCTGAGGTTACAAGATAACATAGAGCCCCTTTACAATAAATCTCTTTGTTTTTGATAGCTCCAAGTCGCTTTCCCATGGTGAACGAATTTCAATTGATGGAAAATGGGTCAGTTGCATGTAGTGTAAAGTGGGAAAGTGGTATAACTTTCATTTTGTTCATCATACAACCACACTGACTATTCCAACATGTCTATATGGGTTTATTTATGCTAGGAAAGTTCCTCTTTCACACCCAAACATGTTGAAACAATATGAACCACATCCAACCAACGAAGTCTCTTAAGAGACCAAAGTACAAAAGGCCAAAAAACTTCGATGAGCGATTATTCAAAAACTATGGCATTTGGAATTTTTTTTTGAGGCTATAGGATCATGTAGGGAACCTCTATAATAACCTATCTCCATTTTTGATAGATCCATGTTGTTTGCCCGAGGTGTGAACAAATTTCAGTTGATGGAAAACGAGTTAGTTGCATGTAGTGTAAAGTTGGAAAGTGGTGTAACTATTGTTTTGTTCATCATACGAACAAACCGGTTGTTCCAAAACATCCATATGGGTGGATTTACACTAGGAAAGGTTCTCTTTTGCACCCAAACACATCAAAACAGTCTAAGCCACATTCTATCAGTGAAGTCTCTTAAGAGACCAAAGTGTAAAGGGGAAACAAGCTTTGACAAGTGATTACTCAAAAATCGTGGCACTTGGAAACATTTTTCTGAGGCTTTGAGATCATGTAGAGCCCCTATACAATAACCTCTCTCAATTTTTAATATCTCCAAGTTTCTTTCTCATGGTGAATAAATTTCAGTTGATGAAAAATAGGTCAGTTGCATGTAGTGTAAAGTTGGAAAGTGGTGTAACTTTCTTTCTGTTTATCATACAATTGAAAAAATTGTCCCAACAAATTTGTATGGGTTGGTTTATGCTAGGAAAGGTCCTCTTCTACACCCAATCATGTTGAAATAGTTCAAGCCACATTTTGTTGGCAAAAAAAGGATGAACAATTGAGAGGGGGGTGAATTAGTTGTCACAAAATATTCAAACTTATCCAACTTAAATTAACTTAATCTCAGATCTAATGAGTGAACAATAAACCATAAACAATCAACACATCAGAAACACATAGAACACCAATATTTTTTATGTGGAAACCTTGTTAGGGAAAAAATCATGGTGGAGGTCAGTCCACAATATTAAACCCTACTAAAAGTATAAAGAAGTATCAATAGGAATGCACATGCATTTAGGCACACTACCTAGAGCTCACTGCTCAATTACAAGAGGGATCACTACCCAAGAGAGATTTAGATTAAAACCATCTAGATTGTGAACTAAGAAAATAGCATCTACTAATGCCTGATTATAGTTCCAGTTAAGCACATGAACACTTCTTCAACATTCTTCACTCTTCTTCACACTCTACTTTGCCTTTGATTAATCTGAACAATATTCACACATAGGAGACACACACCACACACTTCAATCATTCATCCAAATGATAAAACAATTTTCTCTTCTATATCCACAACATGGAATTACATCGTTACCAATTAGCCACAAAGAAATAATAAAATAATTACAAATAGTTGGCCCAAAATACATAAAGATTTTTCATGCGAATCCACCAAGGTTGGCCACAACATAGTGGAGACCCAAAACAACAACTCCAACACAAAAATACTCCAATTAGTTTCTCCTCTAAGATCCACAACACACTTCAACACCTAGTTGGCCATGAACATGAAAAACATGAATGTGCAATACAAAATCTTGGATCACGAGCACAAGAATCAACATAGAAATGCACCATAGATAGAGCACCAACTAGAAACATCCAAAGCCACCATGAAACACCAAAGAAACATCCACAACTGAATTAACATAAATCATATGATCTTCCTTCAGGAACACAAACTAAAGTGAGAAAAATTGTTAGAATACAGATCACAACTTGACCAAAACTTTGCGTGGATCTCTGAAACTTCATGTGGATAATATAGATACACTTAGCAAGAAACCCTTTAGTCCACAACAACTAATCATTAATGTTTTGATCACACTGACATACTGATCTTTGCTACTCCACTGACAACCTAGAGCACTTCTTATTATAAAATTCTCAATACCCTTGACATATGCAACTTCTAACACACCAATGCTAATATTGTTGACATCAATAACAATAACATATCAACAACAAACAATCTCCCCCTTTGGAATTGATGGCAACACATGATGTGAAAAATACCATCAACACAAAAACACTTACTCCTCCTTGACTCTTCTCCTCAACTCTTCTCTTCTAGAAATATTTTACACATTTCTCTTCTCCCAAAAATATTTTTCACACTTCTCTTCTCCCCCTTTGACATCAATTTTAAAGATCTCTTCTATGCAAGATCTGAAACACATATTTGCACACCTGAACATCTGACTACTCCCCCTGAGTAGTAGGCACCACAACGTCAATCCGAATCAGAATATGATCATGAAGCACATATATTGATGCAAATCAATGCATCTTTAGGTCATATCAGGAGGGGTAATTAACCCTAGCATCCCTTTGAGATACTCAAAAGTATCCTTTGGCAACGACTTGGTAAAAATGTCTACAATTTGCTCTTTGTTAGGCACATACTCCATTCTAAATTCTTTCTCACTCACTTTCTCCCTCAAGAAGTGGAACTTGATTGATATATGCTTGGTCTTAGAGTGCAGCATCATATTCTTTGATATTTTTATAGAACTCAAGTTGTCACAGTCTATGAAAATAGGCTCATCATAAACTACGTTGATATCTTTCAGCATTTGCTTCATCCACAACACTTGAGTACAATTATTTGTAGTAGCAATATATTTTGGAGACCAAAGTCCAAATCAATAGTTCCTTTCAGATATCTAAAAATTCTCTTCACAGCAGTGACATGAGATTCTTTTGGATTAGCTAGAAATCTAGCGACCATACACACAAGATTCATGATGTCTGGTTTGGTTTGAGTCAAATAAAACAATCTGCCACTCATTGTCCTATATCTTGTTTGATTTTCCTTGGGAGAATCATCATTATGTGTCAACTTGCATCTAGTTACCATGGGTGTACCCACAGACTTTGAATCTTCTATTCCAAACTTCTTCAACAACTCTCACATAGTTGGACTGAGATATGAAAATTCCTTTGTCCAACTAAGTAAATTGGAATCCCAGAAATAATTTCATCTCTCCAATCATACTCATCTCAAATTCACTTTTCATTTCATCAGCAAATTTCATACATAGATCATCATCTCCTCCAAAAATAATATCATCGACAACAAATTCAATAATCAACTCTTTATCATGATCCAACTTAAAATACAAGTTGTTTTCAGCAGTACCTTTATTGAATCCAAGCTTCAGTAAGTATTTGTCTAGTCTAGCATACTAGGCTTTGGGGGATTGCTTGAGTCTGTACAAAGCTTTCTTCAATCGACAAGCCATGTATTCCTTATCAGTAAGTTGAAATCCATCTGGCTGTTCAACATATACCTCTTCTTCTAATTCACCATTCAAAAAAGCATATTTCACATCCATTTGATAGACCTTGTAATTCTTGTATGTAGCATAAGCAAGAAATAATCTTATAGCTTCAATTTTGGCAATAGGGGAAAATGTTTCTTCAAAATCAATACCTTCCATTTGTGAATACCCTTTGCATACCAGTCTTGCTTTATTCTAGACCACTTCACCTCGTTCATTCAACTTATTCCAAAAGATCCACTTACAACCAATCACATTTTAATCTGTAGGTCTAGGAACAATAATCCATGTATCATTCTTTTCAATTTTCTTTAGTTCTTCCTTCATAGCTTTCATCCAGTATTTCATCATTGCAAGCTTCATTGACATTATTAGGATCAGTCTTGGAAATCAGACAATACTCCTCTACAATTCTTCTTCTAGTTTGAACACCTTTATTCTTATCTCCTATAATTTGATCTTCAGAATGATTTAACCTAACATACCTCAGATTTTTTGGATTCACTCTCACTTCTTGTTCTTCTAGTCTTTCTTCTACACTTCCACTTGTCTCTCCTTCCCAACTTTCTTGATTCACTGGAAAAATTTGAACTTGACTCTATGTATGAGCATTCTTCCCTTGGTTTTTACTAAATTTTTGGTCATTTGAATCATATTCACAGTATTTGGATGATCTAACAGAGTTCTCATCAATTTAACTTTCAACCATTTTTCTCAATCTTCTATTATAGCACCAATAAGCCTTGCTTTTAGTAGAGTAACCTAGAAATATTCCTTCATCACTTCTTGCATCAAACTTTCCTATGTCCTCATCTCTTTTAATATAACACTTGCTTCCAAAGATCTTGAAATATTTAACAGTACAGGCTTATAACCAAACCATAACTCAAAAGGAGTCTTACCAGAAATATCATTGACATTTACCCAGTTTAAAGTGTACATAGCAGTGCTTACAACTTTCTAATAGATGTGAGGAACATTTCCATCTAACATCATTGTTCTAGTAGCATCCATAATTGTTTTGTTCTTTCTCCCAACAACTCCATTCTATTGAGGGGTTTGGGGAGCAGATAATTTCCTTTTTACTCCATGCTCTTCACAGAAAGAATTGAATTTCCAGGAGGTGAACTCACCACCCATATTTGACCTTAGGCATTTGATCTTTGAGCTTGTCTCATTCTCTACCATAGCTTTGAAAATTTTGAACTTCTGTAATGATTCACATTTTTCTCTTAAGAAAGCAACCCATATCATCCTAGAGTAATCATCAATAAGTAGCATAAAGTACCTTTCTCCTTGTAGACTTCTGATTCTAGAGGGACCACATAGATCAGTGTGTACCATATTCAGTATTCCAATAGAATGATGTTGTTTACTCTGAAAGGAAACCCTAGTCTATTTTCCCATCTGACATTGCTTGCATATTGTGTTAGTAAGCTTCACTAGCTTAGGTAGATCTCTTATTGCTTGAGTGGAGCTTACCTTGACAATGTTATCAAAATTCACATGACACAACCTCCTATGCCATAACCAACTTTCATCCATATGAGAAATTAGACAACTTACATCACCACTCAGGTGAAAAATATTACCTTTTGTCTTTGTACCTAAAGAAATCTCACTTCCAAAACTTCCAAGCATCCTGCATCTTCCATCTTTGAACTAAAGATCATAACCCTTGTCCACCATCTTCCAGACACTCAGTAGATTATGCTTTAAGCCTTCAAAATAAATAACATCATCAATGTTATGTTTACCACCAAGACAAATAGATCCTCTGCCATGAATCACACCAAAAAAATTATCTCCAAATCTTACAACCCCACCATCATATTTCTTTAGACTTACAAATATTATTTTGTCACCAGTCATATGATGTGATGATCCATTGTCAATGAACCACTCATCCTTTTCTTCAATTCAGGCTACAAGAGCTTTCTCAACTTTAGTAGACTCACTAGCCACTAGACCATTTTCCTTGACAGCAATGAAAACCCATTCATCTTCATTTCCATTCTCTTTATCAGATTCTTCATTAGTCACACCTTCTTCAACAAAATAACATTTCTTTTTAAATTTAGTTTTGTAAGGGTTAGACCTAGGAACTCTTTTAGGACATCTTGAAGCAAAATGACCTATTTTACTAAAAGAGAAACATTTTATAGGCAACTTTCCTTTGTACTTACCTTGTCCTCTTCCTTCTTTCTTCACAATCAATTCTTCTAGCTCTTCTACCTCTCTTTCTTCATCTTCAAGATATTTCATCCCTTCCTCATATTTGAATTTATTTTTAGAACTTTCTCCTAGATCATATATTTTCTTGTTTCTTCTAGATATAGAAGCCTTAAATGTAGATTTAGTCTTAGGGGTAGAATCACAAAATTCACTTAACTCAAATGCAACAAGTTTCCCAATCAACATATCTCTTGTCATAGTTGTTACTATTATGAGCTCTTAAATAGCATGAGCCTTTTATTTGTAAGAAGGAGGAAATGATCTAAGCACTTTAGCTACAATTTATTATTCATCTAGGGTACCAACGACACATCTAATACCCATCACAAGTTCATTTACTCTTTGCATATAAGGAAATATTTTCATCTTCACCCATCTTCAAGGTTTCATACTTTCCTTTCAAACTTGTTAGCTTAGTGACCTTCACAAGAGTATCTCCTTCATACAAAGTCTCCAACTTCTTCTATATCTCATGAGCTATCGTTAGATCCATCACATTTTTCATTTCCAAATCTGTCAAAGCACTCAACAAAGCTTCAATAGCCCTGATATTAATTTCAACTTTTTTAACCTCACTAGGAGTGGAAGGACCATTCTAAGGAATAACATTTCTATTCTTTGTAATCTTCTAGAAGGGTTCACCAATACACCACAAATCACATTCCATTCTAGCTTTCCACAGTTGGTAAATCACATTCCATTCTAGCTTTCCACAGTTGGTAATTTTTTCCATCGAATCTAGGAATGTCATTCTTGTATGATGTCATCTTAGATCATGCCAAGATTTTAAACTTATTTAGAGGAACCTCCTCTGATACTAATTTTTGGAAAAACAATGATAAACAACTGAGAGGGGGGGTGAATCAGTTGTCACAAAATATTCAAACTTATCCAACTTAAATTAACTTAATCTCAGATTTAATGAATGAACAATAAACCATAAACAATCAACACATCAAAAAAACAAAGAACACTATGATTTTTTATGTGGAAACCCTGTTAGGGGAAAAACCATGGTGGATGTTAGTCCAAAATATTATACCTTGCTAAAAGTATAAAGAAGTATCAATAGGAATGCACATGCATTTAGGAACACTACCTAGAGCTCACTGCTCAATTATAAGAGGGATCATTGCCCAAGAGAGATTAGGATTAAAACCATCTGGATTGTGAACTGAGAAAATAACATTTGCTAATGCCTGATTATAGTTACAGTTAAGCACATGAACACTTCTTCAACCTTCTTCACTCTTCTTCATACTTTTCTCTGCCTTCTATTCATTTGAAAAATATTCACACACAAGAGTTGCACACCACACACTTCAATCATTCATCCAAATGATAAAACAATTCACTCTTATATATCTGCAACATGGAATTACATTGCTACCAGTCGGCCACAAAGAAATAATAAAATAATTACAAACAATTAGCAGAAAATACATAAATATTTTTCATTTGAATCTACCAAGGTTGGCCACAACATAGTGGAGACCCAAAACAACAACTCCAACACAAAAATACTCCAATTAATTTCTCCTCGAAGATCCACAACATGCTTCAACACCTAGTTGGCCATGAACATGAAAAACATGAACACACAAGACAAAATCTTGGATCACGAGCACAATGATCAACATGGAAATGCACCATAGATACAGAACCCACTAGAAATATCCACAACCACCATGAAACACCAAAGAAACATCCACAAAAACTAAATTAATAGAAATCACATGATCTTCCTTTAGGAACACAAACTGAAATAATAGAAAAATTGTTAGAATATAGATCTTCACAACTCGACAAAAACTTCACGTGGATCTCTGAAACTTGATGTGGATAAGCTAGATACACTCAACAAGAAACCCTTTGGTCCATAGAAACTGATCATCAAGTTGTTGATCACATCGACAGATTGATCTTCGCTACTCCACTGACAACCTGGAGCACTTCTTATTATAATTTTCTCAATATCCTTGACATATTCAACTTCTAACACACCAATGCTAATAGTGTTGAAATCAATGAAAACAACATATCAGTAACACAACCACAACATCCAACACATTCTACTAGTGAAGTCTCTTAAGAGACCAAAGTACAAAAAGGGAAACATTCTTTGACGAGTGATTACTCAGAAATCATGGCACTTGGAAACATTATGTTTGAGACTATAGGATTACGTACGACCCATCTACAATAGCCTCTTTTATTTTTTGATAGACCCAAGTCATTTGAACCCGGGGTGAACAAACTTAAGTTGATGGAAAACAGGTCAATTACATGTAGTGTAAAGTTGGAATGTGGTGTAACTTTCATTCTATTCATCATACAACCAAATAAACTATTACAAAACATCTATATGGGTGGGTTTATGCTAGGAAACACCCTCTTTTATACCCAAACACACTGAAAAAGTCTGAGCCACATTGTACCGACGAAGTCTCTTAAGAGACCAAAGTGTAAAAGGGAAACATACTTCGATAAGCGATTACTCAAAAATTGTTGCACTTGAAAATGTTTTGTTAAAGGATACAAGATCACGTAGGGTCCTTGTACAATAACCTCTCTTGGTTTTTGATGGATCTAAGTCATTGTCCCATGCTAAATAGATTTTAGTTGATGGAAAATGAGTCAGTTGCATGTAGTGTAAAGTTGGAAAGTGGTGTAACTTTCATTCTATTCATCATATAGCTGAACCAACTATTCAAACACATCCATATGGGTGGGTTTATGTTAGAAAAGGTCCTCTTTGCACTCAAACATGCCGAAATAGTTTGAGCCACATTCTACCAATGAAGTGTCTTAAGAGACCAAAGTGCAAAAGGGTAGAAAACTTTGACGAGTGATTACACGGAAATCATGGCACTTGGAAACATTTTTTCTAACCCTATGAGATCATGCAGGGCCTATCTACAATAACCTCTCTCAATTTTTGATAGCTCCAAGTTGTTTTCCTGTGGTGAATAGATTTTAGTTGATGGAAAATAGGTTAGTTGCATGTAGTGTAAATTTGGAAAGTCATGTAACTTTTGTTATGTTCATCATATGACTGAACCGACTAATCCAACACATCCATATGGGTTCTTTTATGCTAGGAAAGGTCCTATTTTGCACCTAAACATTCCAAAATAGCATGACCCACATTCTATTGGTGAGGTCCCTTAAGAGACCAAAGTGAAAAAGGGCAGCAAACTTTGGCAAGTGATTACTCAGAAACCATGGCACTTGGAAATGTTTTGTATGAGGATACAAGAACACGTAGGGCCCATATAAAATAATCTCTCTTAGTTTTTTATAGCTCCAAGTCATTTTCCCGTGGTGAACATATTTTAGTTGATGGAAAACAAGTTAGTTGCATGTAGTGTAAAGTTCCAAGGTAGGCTCCTTTTTTGTTTTGTTCTTCGTGGGGCCAAATAGTTAGTACCAACACATCTAGGTAGGGACATCTATGTTAGGCATTGTCACCTTACTTCATTATAAATAGGTTTGTAGTCTTTCCTACTTGATGGGTCACAACTTTTTGCCTTTGAAAAGTCACAACCAAATTCATATCATCACTATTTGTGAGAACCTATATTGATTTATTTACTATTTTTTCAGATATTCTTAGGGAAAATGCAATTCTTGAACTTTCAGTTGGTTTTGTTTCTGTCATGCACATCTCTGGAAGTTGTTTATTGACTATTGTAAACATGAAATTTTAACTTTGAAAGTTGCATTCTTCTAATTATTGGGTTTGAATTCATGTTTAGAAATAGGATGAATATCTATGAAGTTTGTTGTTGGGAAGGTTAATTCATGGTCTGTTAATTTCCAATAATCCAATTCCCTCATGATCTTTAATAAGACTTGCATTCATTGAGGTTTTTTTTGTGAGACTTAGTTGTTACTTTCAATTTTCTTTTGTCAATAGTTTTACGATGTTTTCTTTATCTATGTAACACATGAACCATAAAGTATACAAGTGAATGGTAGAATCAAGCATACATGTGGAATGGTATATGTCTTCCTCAATGATATAAAGCATGAATCATACACATGAAGCATCAAGCATACACATGAATTTCCTCTGTGAAGCACATGAAGAATGAAGCATGAAGCATTACTATATTCATATGATTGATTTAATGTTCAATAATTTATAGGAAAATAATGTTTAAACTTTATTATATATTTACAATTATAGAAAACAAGAGTGCATGGAAAACACTTGGATTTTAAATATTTGAAGTTAAACATGTACAAATATATATTGAAGCATGGATTTATATTAAAAATATGGACACCATCAATAAAAATGATTTGTATTAACCAAATAGCCATGTAGGTATACATCAATATATGTTGATATAAGTATAAAATATATACAAAATAGCCATATAGGCTTACAAGAATGTCATATAGGCATACAATGTCAAGTGTATGCAATACAAAATATGTCCAAAAATTTCATATAGGCATAAAATGAAGGACCCCAATGAAAAGTCATTTTCCTCCAGGTGAATGAAACAAATGGGTGCTCTTTGTTGGTCAGGTGGATGGTGATGTATATGATACTCATTTACTATGAACTCAAGGGTTACTCCTCCTAGATTTAGTTCCTCATCAAGCTTTATTTGTTACAATAACAAGTAAATACATTAATATATATAATTACATTATAAAAAATGATATATTTAACAAAATAATCACTTACTGCCACTACATGATCTCTCCCCTCAATCGAAAGTTTTGCATGCTCATGTTTTGGTATGCCCAAGTCCTATAGAAACAATCCAAATAGAATTAAACTATGAATCAATAATCATTTGATTTTTCACTAACTAATAGCTATAACAGTGAATGTAAAAATTTACTAATCTTCCTCATACCCCCATGAGAGGCATCGAGTTGTATATTACAGAAGATACACCTTGCTTCATTACCCTATATACATCTGGAGGAGTTTTTGCTTCCATCATCTGAAAATTAAAAAACAAATTATTCAATCATGAAAAGTAGAATAGTGATGTAGGTCATGGCTTATAATGCATGAGATAATCAACATAATTTTGAGTACTTATTGAACTATGTATTTCTTACTATTATGCATATTATTTTACCTATCCATAGCCTATTTGAAAGCACCTATTTTAGGCTTTTATCCATAGAAGCAAGGTGGTGAACTATTTGATAAAATGCTTTGGTAGACATGTACAAAAAATGTGGTAGCATAAACAAGGAAATGAACTATTTGAAAAAATGTCTCAATGAAATGTGGTTTCATGGTGATGGGATGCCATGACAAACAAATTTTTCATGGCATTCCATCACCATGAGACCACATTTCTTTGAGCTATTTTTTCAAATAGTTCATTTCCTTCTCTATACTATTATGTTGGGATGGGGTGGATGGTATAGTGGGGTCTTGGTTGTGAGATGGAGGGGGATCATGAGATGAAGAGGGATGGGTTTTTTTATCATGAGGGAAAGAGGGTCATTAGATGCGGTGGAAGGTGTACTTTGAGACCACATTTCAAAAGCGATCATACAATGGAGTGGAAGAATTACTTTTATTTGGACACGAAAGGATGTCATTAGATGAAGTGGGGGAGAGGGGATTGTGAGAGGGGGGATGAAGGAATATATTTTTTGAGATGGAAAGATATCATTAGATGAGATGGAAGGGATATGTTGTTCTTGATTGGAAATGGGACCATGAGATGGAAGGGGATCACATGATGGAGGAGAAGGGTTTCCTTGATCTTTATATAGAGGGGAGTCTATGTTAGCATTCTTTGGATTAGGATATGGACATAGTTTAGTTGATATGGATGGTGTCATGAGGGAGGAAGGTTTTATAGACTCTTCAACTTGGATAGATGGATTGATAGGGAATTCATTTAAGGGTATCAGGGTTTATCTTGATGAGGGGGTGATGAAGGTGGATTCACGATATGGGAAGATTGTGCCACTTTTTTTTTACATGGGGAAATAACCACCTTTGAAAATAGTCCTTGGAGGAAGTTATTATGAGATACATGAGATGAATTTTCTTGGTATTAGTGGGGTGATGTGGATTTTAAAGATTTGGGATATGAAAGTGGAATAAGAGGTGGAAGCTTCCATGGATTGGTAAATTGAGGATGAGGATGAGGACCTTGAAAAGGATTTGGAGGGGAATTTTGGCTAAAGTATTGGTTTTCGTTGTCAAAGGAAGGGGAAGGATAAGCAAGAGGAGATGTATTAGGATTGGATGAAGGTAGGGAAGATGGAAGCTTAGCACTAATGCCAAGGAGACATCTAAGCATGGAATCCTTATAATTATGGAAGTAGTAGGTGAGGATAAAATTAGTGGTAGTGGATGGGGATGATATGGATGGTACTTAAGGGGAGCTTTGGATGGGGGATTGTTGGAAAATTGGAGCATTCTATCTATTGGAAATGGATTCAAAGTGATCCACAATTCTCTCATCATCATCATTTGGATTATATTCGAGTTGGTCAAAAATGCTATCCTCATCATCATCGATATGGTTGGGGTTGGTTGGAATGGATGAAGTTATATTGGAATAGATTAGGTTGGAAGGGGGATAGATTAGATGGTTAGACACATTGTAGGATTGATTGGAAGAAATATTGGTATTGATTTTGGATGAGGATGGAAATTATTATAATGGATTAGAAATGAACTTGTGGATTGGAAGAATAGGATATAAGGATGAAGATGGAGGATGGGATCAAATTAGTTATCCTATGTGAAGTAATTACATCACTGCTTATGTTGACTTTCTAAAAAACTATATTGTAATTGAAATTTTATCATCTATCAACATCTAGTTATTAGTTATGCAATGTGAAATAATTCTTTGAGTTTGAAATATGTACAATGCAATGAAATCAATGATATGAATATAAAATACACAAATCGATTAAGTACAATTCATTATTTAAACTCTATTCTATTATCTGAGTGAAGGTTTGAACTCCACTGCCACTGGGAGGTGTTGCCATGAAATCTCCAATATTAACCTATTCAACATCCAAAATCAAATATTAGAATACCATTCATATAAAAATTCTATTCACATGTAATATTTATAATTATTTACTAGTTACATACCTTGATAGTAGATGCAATAGAGTAAAAAGCAGGTGGAGGGCCGGTGAAAATAGTATGAACACTATGACCCTAAAAATTTATTACAATCATTACACTAAATTATTTAATCTTTCATTTCAAAAATTAAATTAATAAATTAAATTTAATGAAAATGTTATCATTTACCTGAGTATCAAGTCTGAAAGCCTCATTCAAAATTGCATTTGTCATCACTAACTAGTTAGCTGTAGATGTGGACTACGCACTAGCCCCCTGACTATCTATGGGGTCATATGTATAGGTGGACCCACAAGCCTGATAAATATGAGGTGGAACCCTACCTCTTGAAGTCTCCCCTAACTCATGTTGTATTGCAAGACTCACATACTAGATGATACTCTGGGTCAGAGAACTAATAGACTGTAGAGTATCCACCTCAACACTCACCTTCATGATGGAAGGGATAGAAATGTGCTCATAAATTGTTCTAGTGAGTGCTCATCTCGTTGGCCACTAAGGATAGAGACATGCACCTGGTCTATCCTATGCCAAACCACCACCTCTCTCCTAAAAGTCTTGCATATCAAAATAGTTGGGGATTTTGTTGAGGACAAACTCATAGTAGAGTTTCCTCAAGAAATATTGGGAGACCTAATTATTGTTGCATGGAGGATGGTCAAAAACCATCCACCACCTCTTCCAAAAATTGTTCTTTATCCTTGATGGTTGTACTAGTGGATAGGAAACCTCTTTCTTGTAAAGTCAAGAGGTTGATTTGTACATGGGTTAGTGAATAGTGAACACAATTCATATTTTGTAATTTTGTATTTTTTTACTTATTTATAAGATAGTTTATATGCATAAAAATATTTGTACTCCCACCTCTTATCTGCCCAACTACTTAATTTCTTGTTAATTGCATCTACATGTGTTAACATAGCTTGAAGTGAATTTACAAGCATGGTTCTTTCCGAGGTTGAACTTATAGGATTGTTCAACCTCACAATTAACTCCTCAAATTTTTTTTCTGAGTTTGTTTCTTTGGTTTTTCATCAGGATGTTTTTGGTGTTCATGAGGAGAAGGATTTTGAGGAGGAGAATCAAGCAAATTTTCAACTCCTAAAAAATAAAGAAATTAACATCAAAAACATAGTAAATCTATCTATTTGACAAAAAAATGCACAAAAAAACAATAAAATCTTACTCCTTGGAGATCCCCATTGATGTGGTGGCATTTTGGCCAAGAAATAGCAATGAATCAGTGAAGAAATTGATGAATTTTGGGTCTCCACAATGCGAGTGTGCCTTGGAAGGGTTTGCAGGCCATGGATTAAGGAAATATGATAGTCTAAAAATGATTTCAATTTTCTTTCTTTTTTTCTTATAACAACTCATAATGCACTCGAGTTATAGGTTCTGTGTGACCAAGTCTTAGGCTTGGTCACACCAATCCATAACACGAGCATGTTATAATGCACTTGCATTATGGCTTTTCAAATTTTCTAAAAGAAGTTGGCCACTTTTTGGCCCCCAAATTTTTGCATCCACCCTTCACTAAATTAATAAGTGATTTACCAATTGACATGAATAAGAAATTTGTGTTTTTAGATACTTTCTCTGACTCTACACCAGACATGCAAGACCAATTATGTGAGTTTTGCTAGCATAACTTTGTTCTCTCAAATTAAATAGAATGAAATCCACTAATGTTTGTGCGAGACCTACAAATTAGAGCATTGGCCTCTTACATAAGGAATGAACAATAAATGGAAAAGGTATTACAAGCATAGAGTACACGAAAAAAAATCCATTGCTTTGTAGGTCCAAAAAGAATCAAAAGATACCAAAGCAGTTATGAAACAATGGTCAGATCTCCTAGATTACAAAGGTGTAGGAAGAAAGACAATGAGCATCATGGAAAATGACTATATCAGAATGAAGCAACTAGCCACATGACCTATCAATAAAGCCTTTAAGTTTGTACAAGAGAGGTGGAAAGAGTTAACCCATGAGTTGAAGAAAAACAACCACACTCCCTATATAATTTTGTAGCCATTATCAAAAGGTCTCAATAATACATAGATATTTCAAGGGATAATGGAATTAGATGGTTTCCACTTACCTTTCATTGACCCTTCCTTTTTCCAGTACCACATTGGACAAGGAAGAAGCGTGGGGAAGAGGAAGTGATAGAGAATATCAAATTTGCAAAGCTTTCATGTTACCAAGGGCACTATTTGAGACAGACAAAGGGAATTGATGTTGTAGTAAATTTTAGGGAAATAGATCTGTAGTATAACCTCTAGCCTTAAAAATTCTTGAGGACAAGTAAATTCTTTAGTTGGGGGAATGATGGGTGTAGTTAACAACTAGTTTTCTTCTACTTAGTTCATATCTTTTAACATTTCAAGCTGCTCATTTCACAAACATTCTTGAAACTTATATATCTTTTCTACCTTTTATGGATCCTAAATCAAACTTTGATATGTGGAAATATAATTATGATGTGATGATGTCCGCATGGATAAATGTGTGGATGTGTATGAATTTCAATATGATTTTTTTTTAATTTGTTGGCCCTCATAGTCGTTTCCCTTGATGTCAAAGACACACAACTAGCACTTGATGGGTATTTGATAGGAATACAGACATTTTAGTTAATATGTCAATGCACACTTGATGGGTATTTGATAGGAATCCAAAAAAATTGGTCAGTATGTCAATGCATTATAAAGTTTATGACATATTCTCTTCATTTGTGACATGTTTGATTTTAGTATGAATCTATGTTTGGCATTGGTTTGGTTTGTTACAATGATAGCTTGGTTGGATTATTTAGTCATTATTACAATGACATATATGATTAGAAAAGATGATGAAAGGACTATATGAGCATCATATTATGTTTTTTGATTTCACAAGATTTGTTTTTGACAAGTATCTTTATAATGAAATGTGAGAAATACACATCATTATATTTAATTTTAAGGCATATACATGGTTTTTTATTTCTAATGGAATATTATTTTTGAATACATTATTACAATTTAAAGTGTTTTTACAAAAGACATACTTACTAATAGCTAGGCATTATGAGGTTTAATGTTGTCATACAATAATGTCTAATACTGAGACAATGATAATTGTTTTGTTTTGAGAAGGGGCAACATCGACATCATTATTTGGGTCAAAGTGAATCTATATTTTTGACACCATAATTATGCCCTAAATATCATTATTTAGCAAACACAAAGCATTGTACAACTGACCTAGGTCTTGGTAGGATTTGAGGAAATTCAATGGTTTTGTAGCTGATAAAATGCAGAGAATGGTTTCTAGGTTGCACAGGCAGTTAGGTTTCAAGATGAAGTAGTGGTATTCGACTTTGTCTAGTAATTTTTCAAGTCTTCATCATGGTAATTTCATTCTTTGGAACCATTTTTTAGTTTATTTGGAGTTTGAAAATGATTAAATGGCTAAGTTCTTCTTTGAATGTATTAATTGTAAGATAATGGCAGTCAGGTTTCTTTATTGGAAATGTTGTTAACTTTTTGTTTTTTGAATTCATGGTGTTAGCAAGAATTTTCTCAATATTATGGGGTTATTTCTTTTGAGTTCTTCAAACCCTTTTTCTAGGGCACACCATTGAAAAGGTTTTTGCATTAAGTGATTATATTGAGGGATTTTGCATGGTCTTATTTTTTGGTTTCTTATGTTTATTCTTTGAGTTTAGTGTGTCTACCATACACCGACATAGCAAGAAGTTAAGAGGAATTTTTGAAAGTAGTCTAAACTCTTACAAAGATTACTCCACGTTGAATGATGAAAGTAGTTATGGAAACTTTCTTCGAACAGCTTGTAAAAGTTTACATTTGATGGTTATGACAAGAGACAAATGGCAACATATGTGAAATTTTGTATACTTATATAAACAATGGTTTATCATTGTTTTGTGTTTGGTGCTTTTAATAGACTTATCATGCTAAATGTGTAAAAAAAAATTCTGTAATTGAAGTTTTGCAAACATGATGCAAAACATAGTGTATAATTGATATATTTGATATTTTAGAGATTCCAGTGAATGAATCTATACAATATTAAGTGTATTATATTAGAGGTGAAATATGATTTTTAGAGAAACAAAGTGATCCTTTGTAGTTGAATTCTTTATTGGGAAATGTATGATGAAGTTAAAATGATCAAGTTAGTGAGATATATTGATCATTGCTAGTGAGATAGATGTTTGTATGCTAGTGAGGCAAATGTGTGTATGCCAATGAGGCATTCTTCTAACCAGTGAGGTTCTTTGGTTAGTGAGGCCATTTTTTCTAGTGAGGCATTTTTTGAATAAGCCAATGAGGAAAAAAAATTGAGTGGTTTTTCTACCCCATGAGGGTTTTCCACTCAGGAAAAAAATAGTTTTATAATCTTGTTGTCTTGGCATGATGATCTTATGTGTTTCATTTATTTAATGTTTCTCATTTCAGTTTTATGATTGCACTCAGTTCATGAATGTTTTAATCATTGAAATATTAAGAGTATATATTACTTTTAATTTTAGTAAAAGAAAAAATTAATCTAAGACACTGATTCACTCCCCCTCTCAGTGTCTTCACCACTCAAACAAAGTGGTATCAAAGCCAAACCCTTCATTTAACAAGCCTATTCAGCTTAAGGATCGTTGGTATTGGAGTGTTGTGTCTGATATGGTAAAAAGTAAAAGGAATAAGGGAAAAATAATTTCACAACAAAATTCTAACCATCAAGCTCTACCTAAACTTAATATAAGGAGTAATGAAGAAGAAAAGAAGTCTAATATAGAATTTGATGAATTTGTAGTAGACATGAATGATTCTGATATAGAATCATGTGTTAGTGACCCTAAAGGAGAAGTTGATTTTGAGAATGAACTAATTAGTGCCCTAAATGAACTAAAAATTGTTAGAAAGAAGAATCAATACTTACAGAAGAAACTCCAAGAAGAAAGGGAGTTTAAGCTTAAAAGTATTTCAGCCCTTGAGCATGAAGAAAGACTAGTTACAGATTGTAAGGTTCAACTAGAAGAAGTTAAAAGAAAAGAAGAAGATATAGATAATATGTTAAAAGTCAAGGAATTAGAGATAGAATCCTTAAAAAGGGCATCTTCTAAGTTAGATAGAAATCTGCATTTGAAAAAGAACACTAAATGTTCTAATGAAAAATTTGTAGTAGACTTGAAGTTGTAGCTTGCAAAATCATAGAAAATGGAAGAAGACACTAGTTAGCCTTAAACTGAAGAGCACAATAGAATTATGTCAAAATTTGAAGTTAGAAGTTAAAGAAAATAAGAGAATAGTAGAAGTAACTAAATCAGATTTGGAAATTAAAACAAGTGAGTGCCAAAAGCTTGAAGGTGAAATAATCTCCTTGAGAAAAGATCTTGCAAGCTACAAGATTTAGAAATCTAAGAAAGGTATTGATGCATTGAATAACATATTGAGAAGTCAAAAGAGGCACAAAGATTACTTTGGTTTGGGATATGAAAAAGGACAAAGCTTTGGAGTTCAAGATGATTCTAAACATGAAATAGTGTTTGCAACAAAAGATGGAAAGAGTTTCAAAGTAAGGAAACTCCAAGAAAGAAGATAGACTTGAACTATTGTACTGCTCTTGAAACAAAAAATAAGGCTGCAAATGACAAAAAACAACAAGGCTTTGAACAAAATTGGAAGAAGACAAAACTAGTTCATAGGATCTACATCTTTCAAACATCATTTAATTAGGTACAATTATTCTCATTTTCAAGGTTATTGTTATATTTGTAACACTTATGGTCATAAGGCTGCATCTTGTAAGTTTGTTGATAAAAGGTGGTTTGGGTTTTCAAGAAGAAACTCTTTTGTTTCAAAGAATCAAATGTGTTTCAATTGTCATAATTTTGTTCATAAGGTTGCGCATTGTAGAAGGCTGCAAATTTTCTTAAGAAAAGTATGTTGTTGAAAGATAAGAATATAAGATGTTTTAAATGTAATCATCTTGGGCTTATAGCACACTTTTGTAGAAACAGTGTTGAAATACTACTTAGAGATCAAGACAAAAAGAAAGGATCGCATATGGTTTGGAGAAGAAAGCATAATGAATCTAGTGATAAAGATGAAGCCATGAAAATGTACTATGCACTCCATGCAAAAGTGATGCTTTCCAGGTCTTGAGAAGAAGCAAAGACTTAGGGGGATTTTATCATGGTAGTATCTCTTACTCCTATGAAGAAGAGAGTAAGTAAGGATAACAATCATGGTTTCATGAGCATAAATCATACCATTACAGATGTAATGGTGGTTCACTTTGTCTTCAATAGATTTGATGTCAATGCTGCTAATGGAATTTTGGACAAGAATATGCAATGTTAGTTTGACAAGGGTTGATGGATGACAAGTGTATGGTGGGTAAGACTTGGTATATATTATAACAAGTTTGAAGTCTATATACTTTGAATACTTTCTTCATATGTTTTGTCCTGACAATATCATGATTATGACAAAAGTTGAAATGATAAAATTGTCTGAGTGGCATTTCGAGCAAAAGAGTAAAGTTGTTTCATTGATTGAATTGTTAAAACTTCATCCAATTGGTTGGTCCTTAAAGATAAGTGTTTATAATTGGTTTTGGTTGTACTCATGATCCTTGACTTGAAGTTTGTAGATTCAGGATAAGTTCAGAAGAAGTGATTTGAAAGGGTAGTCTTATTTGAAGAAATCAAGATTCACAGAGGTATGAATAACTAGACGACAACAACCAAGATACTTTCATGAAAAGAGAGGAGCGTAGAGTAGTCATGTCATGAAGAGTGTGGAAATGTAGAACCAAGTAATGCACTTATCAAAGTAGTAACAATGAATGCAATACCACACAATAGATTTGTTGAATTTAGGTTTTGGGAAACATTCTAGAAAATGCAGTTAGCAAGTGTATTATTGGTCCTTGCTAGCCTTCTTTGGATCAGGGTATATAAAGTTGTTGGTGTTGCAAGTGCCATGATAAACATATAAACTTGCATGCAACATGTAGAAGCATAGATAAGTCTCATGAAATTTAGAAGAAATAGCATATTTTCTATGATTCAACATGGGTTTGAAATAAGGATATAGAAGCTAGTGTTTGTCAAGATTCACACTCTGCGAATAGGAGAAAGATTTGAAAAGGGAAGTACCTTTGAGAAGTGCTTGTATTTAATGACAGTGTTATGATACTTTGATAATGGTAATGCACTCTATTTGATTGAAATGAACGATGCTAATTAAAGACAACAAGTTATCATAATTATTAGGGTATAGTGTTATGCATGAATAAGGTTTGTTGATACTGATCTTTGACAGTTGACAATAGTGAACCATTTTAGTAAATGTCAGCTTCTCCTCAAGACACTATCATACGTTAATTGAAAATTTGCAGATGTTTTGCAGTGCTTATAGTGGTGTATACCTGATTTGATGTTCTTGCTACTAGGATAGTAGTCTTTTCACTATGTAACAACAAATGTTCCTTGAAACAAGTGTTGGTAGATATGTTGTAAAGTGTTTGAGATAGGGTAGTACAGTGGACACTTCATAAGTTGCAGAGAAGGGTGGTAAGTGATACTTGGTATTGTAGTTTGAAACGACTACTTATTAGAGCTATTGGTCTTGACATTGACAATCATTGATGGTGGCATTTGTAAGAACTGTGTTAATGGATTTTGAAGGTCTTCTTGACAAGGGGAGTGTGTGCAAAATAGTAAGCCCCTGATTTCACATTTCACTTCATTTGTTTTTGGTGCAAATTGAAATTTGCATGTTTTGATAGGGTAGATCTTGTGCTCATTATTGTTCCTTTTCAGTACAAAATACTTCTTTATAACATGGATTTTCAACTTCGTAATAGTGATCATACATATAGAATTGTGACAAATAGATTTGTGGCATTTATATCTCATTAGAGATAACAGGGACAACTCTTCATGCTCATTATTTTGGTTATTTTGTGGTGATCAGATTTTAATGAGGTAGCTTGTAGTTGTTGCCCTTCATGATGGATATGAGGATTACTTATGTATTGTTTTTGAAACTATATATTATGGGTATACTCATGGAATGTTTTTGTTTCATGATTTGTGTTCAATCAAAAAGTTTTGTTGACTCTACATTTGAGGTTATAGATTTTTGGTAACCATATATTAGTTGTTTTAGCCTTCATATTTATCCACTATATTTGAGTCACTGTTGGTGCACATAGAGTGTCTATTACAAGATCTATTGTTCCATTTCTTGATATGTTACATTTGATTCAACTATTTTTTTTGCAACCCTTTGTCTCTTGATGCAAAAAGTGGGAGAGAGCTTTGGTGTTTTGTCATCAAGGCCAAAGGGGGAGTTTTTTGGCCCTCATAGTTGTTTCCCTTGATGTGAAAGACACATAACTAGCATTTGATGTGTATTTGATAGGAATACAAACATTTTGATCAGTATATCAATGCACACTTGATTGGTATTTGACAAGAATACAAACATTTTGGTTAGTATGTCAATGCACACTTGATGGCTATTTGAAAGTAATATATACATTTTAGTCAGTATGTCAATGCATTATAACGTTGATGACATATTCTCTTCATTTGTGACATGTTTGGTTTCAGTATGAATCTATGTTTGGAATTAGTTTGGTTTTTTATAGTGACAAATTGGTTGGATTCTTCAGTCACTATTACAATGACATATGTGATTAGCAAAGCTAGTGAAAGGTCTATATGAGCACCATATTATGTTTGTTGATTTCGCAAGATTTGTTTTTGACAAGTATTTTTATAAGCACATTATGGTGCACACTACCTTGTGTGGCAATGTGAAAAAGACACATTTGCATTATGTTTTATTTTATGGAATATACATGGTTTTTATTTCTAAGGGAATTTTTGAATACATTATTACAATTTTAAGTGTCTTTACAAAAGACATACTTATGAATAACTAGGATTTATGAGGTTTAATGTGGTCATACAATAATGTCTAATACCGACACAATGATAATTGTTTTATTTTGAGAAGGAGAAACATCGACATCATTATTTGGTTCAAAGTGAATCTATGTTTTCGACACCATCATTATACCCTAAATATCATTGTTTAGAAAACACAAAGCATTGTGTAGCTGACTTAGGTCTTGGCAGGATTTGACGAATTTTAATGGTTTTGTGGCTGATAAAATGTAGAGAATGGTTTTTCAGGTTGCACAACTAGTTAGGTTTCAAGATGACAAATTGGTATTTGACTTTTTCTAGTAGTTTAAGTCTTCATCGTGGTAATTTCATTTTTTGGAACCCTTGTTTAGTTTGTTTGGAGTTTGAAAGTGATTAAATGGTTGAATTCTTCTTTAAATTTCTTAATTGCAAGATAATGGTAGTCGAGTTTCTTTGTTGAGAATGTTGTTGACTTTGTGGCTTTCAAATTCATGGTGTTAGCAAGAACTTTCTCAATATTATGGGGTTATTTCTTTTCAGTTCTTCAAACACTTTTGCTAGGGCACACCATTGAAAAGGTTTGTGCATTAAGTGATTATATTGAGGGTTTTTGCATGGTCTTATCTGTCGGTTCCTTGTGTTTATTCTTTGAGTTTAGTGTGTCTACCATACACTGACATAGCAAGAAGTTAAGAGGAATTTTTGACAACAATGTAAACTCTTACAAATATTACTCCACGTAATGATGAAAGTAGTTATGGAAACTTTCTTCGAATAGTTTGTAAAAGGTTACATTTGACGGTTATGACAAGAGACAGGTGGCAACATATGTGAACTTTTGTATAATTTTATAAACAATGGTTTATCACTTTTTTGTGTTTGGTGCTTTTAACAAAGTTATCATGCTAAATGTGTAAACATAATTCTATAATTAAATTTTTGAAAACATGATGCAAAATAGAGTGTATAACTAATATATTTGATATTTTAGAGATTTCAGTGAATGAATCTTTAAGATATTAATTGTATTAGATTAGAGGTGAAATATGATTTGTAGAGAAAATGAGTGATCCTTTGTAGTTAAATTCTTTATTGAGAAATGTATGATGGAGTTAAAATGACCAAGTCAATGAGACAGATTGATCATTGCCAATGAGGCAGATGTTTGTATGCTAGTGAGGAAAATGTGTGTATGCCAGTGAGGCATTCTTGTAACCAATGAGGTTCTTTAGTCAATGAGGCCATTTTTGCCAATGAGGCGAATTTGTTGAGTGGTTTTTCTACCCCATGAGGGTTTTCCACTTAGGACAAAAACAGTGTTATAATCTTGTTGTCTTGACATGATGATCTTATATGTTTAATTGCTTTAATGTTTCTCATTTCAATTTTATGATTGCATTCAGTTCATGAATGTTTTAATCATTGAAATATTAAGAGCATATATTACTTTTAATTTTAGTAAAAAAAAAATTAATCTAAGACATTGATTCACCCCCCTCTCAGTGTCTTCACCACTCCAACATAATCTATGGTTATTAATGTTGTGTATACTTTAGATGAAACTAACCTTTTACAACCAAAGAAACTATAACCCACTACAACTAGATTGACCACCTTGCAGCTAAAGGATTTTAGGTAGATTGCAAGGGAGAGTCCAGAATGCTAAAAACATGATAGTTACATAAATTGATGGAAGCGACCATTGAAGTGGTCAAACATGAGTCACCAGATCTTCCAATAAGATGACAGGAGGAAGAAGTCCATACTGATAAGGAATTTGATGGGACAATTTTCATAGAGCACGTCTCTGTCAAACCATTAGGTCAAAATTTCAATTCTATTTCTCTTATTTTATCTTTTCCAATTATGATTTTAGTTTGAAAGACTAGTGCTCTCCCTATTCTATAGGAGAGCGGACATATGCATTTGATTTCTATTTGTAGTCCTTGTTTGAATAAAACTCCTCTCAAGCCTATATATTTGGATTAGTGGTTGAGGAGCAGTTCTAGTTAGAAGATACAATTGCTAGCTCTAATTATTTTTAGCAAAAAATATTTCATTGTTATTTTTATGTTATTTTGCAAATTGATATGCACTCATGAATGAGATATCTAGAGAGATTCTTATCATATTGTAACTCATTCAATTTCCATGCAATAAAGATGTTTTAGTTTACTATTGTGGGGCGGGTGCACAAATTTGGTCATACTTTTGTGGCCAAATTGGAAAAAAATGGGGAAACACATAATGCGCTCGCATTATAACGTGAGCACGTTATGCGCTTTTAAAAGAAATAAAAAAAGTGAAATGTGTATCATTTGCTTTTGACTGTTTCTCAGCTCTGCCCGTGGCCAAAAACCTTCAATTTCGCTCTCGCATTCTAGGAGGAAGTAATTCTACAAATTTCATCAAGAACAGTTGGATTTTTTTGCAAATATGGTGCCACGACGATGAAGAGATGCAAGAGGTAAGTATTGTTTACTATTTGTTTTGAATTTGTTAGTTTGAAATTGATTTTGTTTTTTTAGGTTAGATTTGATTTTTTTTTTAAATCTGTAAGAAATCCTGCAAATCCTCAATAGAGAAATCCTCAACAAAATCAACCTCAACAACAAAATCAACCTCCCCCACCATTCTCTCAATTCTCTTATGGCACTCAAGAAAATTTAAGGAGTGAAATTGAGAACAATAGAAAACAACTTGAGGATCTTATTAGTAGGTTGAGTGATCCAAATGCTTCAACCACAAAAAGAATGCTTCTAGCAAATTCATTGAAAGAGATGTTAAAAAATGTAAATGCAATCACCTAACAAATATCTGGATGGCAAGATAGGAGGCAGACAGCTAGGGCATATTATGCAGACAAATTATCATATAAACAAGTAAAAGATTTAAAAATTACTAAAAGTGATTTGTGCTCTCTATTCACTAACCCTAAAAAAAATCAAAATCTTACCCTCAATGCAAAGAGGTTTCCTATTCATTGGTGCCACCACCAAGAGATTAAGAACCATTTTTATGAAAGATGGTATATGGTCTTTGATTACCCACCGTACAATAATTGTGAAGTCCCCCAATATTTTCTTAGGAAATTATACAATGAGTTTGTATTGAACCAAATCCCAAATTATTTTGATATGAGGGAGTTCTAGGTGAGAGGTGGGGGGTCAGCTTAGGATAGGCCCGGTGCACAGCTGGATCTTATGCGGCAAGGGAGATGACCTCTCGCTAGGCCACCTCGTGAGCAGATTGTGATGTTTTCCATTGCGAAGGAGAGTGCCGAAATAGAGACATTGCAGGCGATCACAACTTTGACCCAGAGTGTCACCCATCACACTAGCCCTATTGTACAACACCATCCAAGGGAGTCTTTAGGTGGTTGCCTTCGAACCCATGTGTGTCAATCTTGCGGGGTGACTTGTTCATATGGCCCTACTGGCACTCAAGAGGGTGCTACACAAGATCCATATGCATCTATGGGGATGGAGAGGATGACTGACATTTTGCATGATGCATATGGCATTGACACTCAGGTGAAATTCAGCATGTTCATTGAATTTAATTTATTAAATTTTGATTGTGAAATGCAAGATTAACTAATTTAGTTTTATTATTTTAATAAAATTGCAGGGTCACAGTGTAGAGACTGGATACACCAGCATCCACCTACTTATTTTTGCAGTACACCTATCGGTGAGGTATGTAAAGTTAGTAAACAATTATAAATTTATTACATGTGTTAATAGCATTGTTTTACGAATGGTATTTTAATATGTGATTTTGGATGTTGAACAAGGTACTGTTGGAGGTTTCAAGGAAACACCTCCAAGTGCCAGTACATTTGATCAAACGTTCACAGAGGTAATATAGAATTTAAAGAGAACTTAAGTAATGAATTCTAAGTTTAATAGATTTGTGTAGTTTATATTCATATTATTGACCTTACGTTACATTACACAGATCATTCAAAATCAAAGCATTACTTCAAATTCAATAACTAATAATCAAAAATATATTTGTTTAATACTTGTACTCAAAATTTTGTTCATTAGATCTCATACATTATAAGTCATCACATGGATCGCTATTGTAACTTTTTTGTGATTGAATAATTTGTTGTTTTATTTTTAGATGTTGGTGATAGAAACACTGCCAAATGTTACAAGGGAAATGGATATTGGTGTTTCCTCCACTATACAATCATCGATGGCTCTGATAGGGGAGGTATGAGGCAAATTACTAAATTTCAATTTACATTCATTATTATAGATGAACTAGTTCTAGTGAAAAATCAAACCATTATTGATTTGTAGTTTAATTCCTATTTGGATGGTTTATACAGGGCTTGAGCACGCCTGAGCATCGGCGTGCAAATATTTCCATCGAGGAGAGTGATTTTGAGATGGTCGTAAGTGATTATTTTGTTAAATATATTAATTTTTATAATGTAATTTCTATATATTAATGTCTTTACTTCTTATTGTAATAGTTGAAACTTCACCAGAAGCTAAACACTAGGAGGAGTAGCAGGAGCACTCCTCGAGCACAACAGAAATGGGTGACAGAGTTATCGTCATCGGATCACCCAACAAAGGGAAAGAAAATTGTATTTGAACCAAAGCATGGAGAGAAATGAATTTTGAATGCACATAGCCCTTTGTTGTATGTCTACATGGCAATTTTGTTCAAATTTTGTATTGGATATATTTGACATTGAATTCCTATATGGCATTCTCGTAAGCCTATATGGCTATTTTGTAACTATATTTTATACTTATATCGACATATATTGATGTATGCGTACATGGCTATTAGCTTAATACAAATCTTTTTATCGATGGTGTCCATATTTGCAAATTATAAATTCATGGTTCAATAGATATGAGTTACGTGTATTAAAGTGTATACTTTACAACTTATGCACATATATTTTTTGACTTACGTGTGAACATCGAAAAGTGTGAAAATTTTTGTTTTTGGAAGTAAAATGTAAGCCATTTTTGCAATTCTCAGTTCTTACATACTCGATCTTATGGACTTATTCCTTCCTAGCACATATTGTGAATATTTCTCATTTGGTGCAGAAGACAAATTCCTCATTTTTGAACCACTCATAGCAAAGAGATTCACAATAAGACTTTAGCATTGGAACACTACTCCATACTTCTCTTGTCTAGACCATAAAGGATTGAAAATTCTTAATTTGATGCAATGATATTCATGAGATGAGAATTTATATAACCATGCCTATTTTGAAACTTCGCATCTAATACTGCATCAACAAGAACTTAAGAAGTGTTGCATAAGAGTGTTAGATTTGATAGGCCTTCTCTTCCCTAAGGGAGGAGAGCCCGCATCTTGAATTTTGAACAAAATTTTAAGAAGAAAACATTTTATCTAAAAGCTTCAAACCTAGATGACATATTTGGCTAATTCTATCTTGAAAATTATCAATGCGTTCAAACTCTAAAGGAGATTCTCCTTGAAAAACAAACTTTACCCTTTTTCCCAAGGAAAGAAATTGCAACAAGTTGCATGTGATTTATCTTATTTCTTTCTCATAGTTCTCGGTCAATCATTCATGGCTTAGGATAGTTCCATTCCAAGGCAAGGACACCCAAAAAATCACTGAGATTCTTCTACGATCTGTAAGAAAAAGGTTTTGTCTCTTTCACAATGTAAATAATTATGTAACATTGTTTCTTTTGTTTTCCTTCCACACGTGCCTGTCACATTCTCATTGGATCAATGATCAATAATGGCCGATTGTAAACACTTGACATTTTATGTTTGAAATTTAATTTATAATTTTGGATCATGACATTCGAGTAGATCACTAATATTTCTAATATTTCCCTCACTATGAAAGTGGTGGTGTATTTTTGCTATGTTATTTGACTATTAATATGGTGGTGTATTCTCAACTTGATTACCGCTGCAAATATGTATATATTTCTGATTTTTATATGTTTTTGTATGACCTAACCCAAAAACTAAATCTAACCCTTAAAAATTTAACCGGGCAAACCAAAATTCTCGAACCCGATCCCGAACCCAAAACTGAACCGGTAACTTAGTAAAAATTAGATTTTTGTAGTTTATATTCATAATGATGATTACATTGCATTGCACATCTTTCAAACTGAAAGCATTGCTTCACGTTTCATAACTAATAACTAAATGCTGATAGATGACAAAATTTCAATTACAATATAGTTTTTACAAAGTCAACCTAAGCAGTTATGCAATTACTTCACATTGCATAACAAATAACTAGGAGCAGCTGCCAATTGCATTTGGTTGTCATGGAATTCTATGAGACCACATTTCTTTGAGGCATTTTTTCAAACAGTTCACTGCCTTGTCTATACTACCACATTTTTCATACATGTCTACCAAAGCATTTTGTCAAATAGTTCAAGTGTTGCCTTGTTGTTATGGCTGAAAGCCTAAAACAAGTGCTTTCGAACAAGCTATGGATGCTTGGAAAAAATCTATCAAAAGCATAATAGTAAGCAATATCATAGACAAGCGCGCGAACTCTTTGAGGGTTTTCAAAGAGAAATGAGGTTCGACTGATGGAATGCCATGACAATCAAATGATTTTGATTTTCATGGCATTCCATCACCATGAGACCTCATTTCTTTGAGGCATTTTTCAAAGAGTTCATTGCCTTGTATATGCTAACACATTTTTCATACATGTCTATCAAAGAATTTAGCCAAACAGTTCATTGCCTTGTTGCTATGGCTAAAAGCCTAAAACAGGTGCTTTCGAACAAGCTATGGATGCTTAGAAAAAATCTATCATATCATAATAGTAAGCAATAGCATAGACAAGGGAATGAACTATTTGAAAAAATGCTTCAAAGAAATGTGGTCTCATGTTGGTGGAATTCCATGACAAGCAAATTGTTGTGGATTGTCATGGCATTCCATCACCATGAGACCACATTTCTTTGAGGCATTTTTTCAAACAGTTCCCTGCATTGTCTATGCTACTACATTTATCATACATGTTTACCAAAGCATTTTATCAAATAGTTTGCTTCCTTGTTGCTATGGCTAAAAGCCTAAAATAGGTGCTTCCAAAAAAGCTATGGATGCTTGTGGAAAAAATCTATCAAAGCATACTAATAAGCAATAGCATAGAAAGGGAAGAACTATTTGAGGGGCATCAAAGAAATGTGGTCTAGATAGAATGCCATGACAATCCATAGCAATTTTCTTTGTCATGGCATTCACACATCCATCACCATGAGACCTCATTTCTTTGAGGCATTTTTTCAAAGAGTTCACTGCCTTGTCTATGCTAACACATTTTTCATACATGTCTATCAAAGCATTTAGCCAAATAGTTCATTTCCTTGCTGCTATGGCTAAAATCCTAAAATAGGTGCTTTCAAACAAGCTATGGATGCTTAGAAAAAATCTATTATAGCATAATAGTAAGCAATAGCATAGACAAGGGAATGAATTGTTTGAAAAAAATGCCTCAAAGAAATGTGGTCTCATGGTGGTGGAATGCCATGAAGGTGCAGGAGCACCCAAGCTCCTTGAGGATCATTTGGAGAGTCAAGAGATGGAAGGGGTCTTGAAGGCCTATAAACCTTTCCAGAGCATCAATTATAGCATTTTGAAGCCTATAATGGCATTTGGCATGGATGAGTGTAACAGGAAGATCAAAAGTCCTAAGGGTCCTGATAAGGACCATAGGACCAAATTGACTTATAATTCTAGGAGTTTAAATAGGTATATTATGTTTTAATTAGGTTAAATAAGGTTGAATGATGAGATGTAATAGTTTTGGAAGCTTTATAGTTAATAGGAGTTAATAAATTGCAACGTTGGAAATTCAAATATTTGAAATCCAACTTTGGGTGGAAAAGTGAGTTTTAGGAGTTTTAATCACAATAATGTAATAAAATCAATTCTAATCAATTGGTACAGTTGTAGGATGATTTTATAAGCCTAGATAAAGCATTTGTATGGAGGGTTGGCTAATATTGCAAGTGTTGTACGAACTGCTACAAAAAATCAATAAAAACTTCAATCTTTTTGCATTTTCTTGAGTTTTTTTGATGAATCTCTGATTCCTTTTGGTGTCATGCTCATTTGGATGGTTTAAGAACTTTTATTTACATGCATTTACCCTTTTTAATGACCTGAATAATGTTGGGAATCAGTTTCTTGTGTTATATTGTTGATTGTCCTCAAAAAGTATAGATTTTTCACTAGTTTTGAGAGTCTTCATGAATAAATGATCCATTTTATGGGAGAGTGTGACTGAAAACTTGTGAAATGGATCATATATAACTTTTATTATACAGATATAACAATTTATTGTGCAGGAAAGAGTGATTCTTGGGTGTACACCGAGTTTTAGCAAGGAAAAGGGCATGAAAATGGTGCCTAAAGTGTAGCAGCGGGAGATCTACCTTAATAAGGGGTATATTTCTGAGTTTAAGGTGTTTATATATGTTGATTTATTGGTGAAAATTCTAAGAGAAGGTTCTGGAAGTGTTGGGAAAGCTAATTTTCAAGAGGCCCTAGGTTTGGAGCAATTTATTGAGGGTTTTGTGATTTAGGGTGTTGAGGGTGTCAAAGAAGACTAATACCTTGAAAATATTTGGTTTGGGAACATTTTAAAACATTTTTGAAAGTTTCATAGTCAGGGGATAAGTTTAGAGAGGGGTTGCTTTGAAAAAGTGGGCTAATTAGGCCTTAAATTTGAGGAAACAACATATTTTGGTAGGGTTGATCCAGAACAAGTGCCATAAATGATTTGATATGTTGTGTACCATCATGAATCACATCTGAATCAGTCATTATATTGAGGATTCCTTTGGGGAAGTTGAGTGAAAAGTCAAAAAACCGTCGCTAGAAGCCTAGTCAAGGTGCAAAAAGTGAGTTTTGTCTAAGACAAAGGTTTGGGACTTTGAAACCATTCAAGAAAAGTTTTTTTAGTTCCTTGAGATCACTCCAAGGGTTTGGGTCCATTAGTAAAGCATCTAAGTTATAAGTGCACTATTGAGGCTTGTCTCCATCAGGGTGCCTGGAAGAGTGTTTGAGATTGCATCATTGTAATCCTTGAAAATTTGAGTTTTGACTAAAGTCCCATCCCCTCTGCATCACATGACAAGAAAATTGTTGTGGATTTTCATGGCATTCCATCACCATGAGACCACATTTCTTTGAGGCATTTTTTCAAATAGTTCGCTACCTTCTCTATGCTAGTACATTTATCATACATGTTTACCAAAGCATTCTATCAAACAGTTTGCTTCCTTGTTGCTATGGCTAAAAGCATAAAATAGGTGCTTCCAAAAAAGCTATGGGTGCTTGGAAAAAATCTATCAAAGCATACTAATAAGCAATAGCATAGAAAAGGCAGCAAACTGTTTGAAAAAAAGCCTCAAAGAAATGTGGTCTCAATGGTGATGGAATGCCATGACAATCCACAACAATTTGCTTGTCATGGCATTCATCATGCTATTCCATCACCATGAGACCACATTTCTTTGAGGCATTTTTCAAACAGTTCACTGCCTTTTCTATGCTCTTATGAATATAATTTATTGAAATTCGAGATGCTCTTATACTGTCTACATCATAGGTGGTCATGATAAGGTTAAATTAAAATGAATAACTTGAAATTGCCTCATCAAGCTTCACACGCACTTTTTAATGGCTTAAAATCATAATTGAGATTTGTCAAGATCATCAAAATAAGGATGTTGCATTGCTTTTCTGCTTGAGATTCTCTTGGATGGCTCATAAATCTGCATTTTATGCAAGGGGACACCAATCAATGTTTGCTTAGTTACATACAGATACACAAAGTAAAATAAGATGATAGCATTGGCATCAACCAAACTGACGTGGATACAAGTATAAATTAATAAGAACCATTTTGCATATACTTACAAATTAATCCAATGAACCATCTAGGTCTGCTCTACTCTTTATTGTGTCAAGTATTGCCTCATGGTCAGACTCACGGACCTTCCACAAGGTCTTGTTCAAAGGTCTACCCCCATATTTGCTCAAACAAACATTGGATGCCACGACAAGGTTTGAGTAATTAAGAATCTTACGATGTGTGTCAAATTCCTCAAACAACCAATGTTTAACACTCTTATGTGGGTAACTTCTCAGCCACGTTCCAGTAACAACAACTGAGCCTGTAGGGTATTCAATGTTTTCTCCATCTATAATTGGGGCTTCAAATTTCCTTTTTTCCTCAACACAAGGACACAAGTAATAGTCAGTACCTTCTTCGTTATCTTCATCTACAATAACTGCATAAACATGCCCTGCATTTATATGTGCAACATATCTCTTGAAATTAGTCAACATTATGAATACAGTACAAAGTAAGATAACAATATGGAATTTCAAATACTAAGAAAGTAGATATATTACCTGGTTGAACTAGATCCAATTCATGGTCAAAGTCGACTGATGATTCCATCTGTGTTAGTTCCAATGCCATTAGAGGGCGATACATGTGAAGTGGGCTAAGATAACTTGTCAACCATTTGTCAACCCACTCCCCTAACTCACAATCATTCCAGGCTTGCATTGTACATGAAGAACAAAAGCATCCCATCTTACGTGTATCAATACTCCATGAACCTGCATTTGAGCTAAGGAAAGAGTGCAACTCACTCAATCCTATTAGTGTACAACAATCCTCATATGGTGCAATGTTAGTATCATCCATCAACAAAAAAATCTACAAACTGAAGACATACCTTCATTACCTGGACCCATCGAACCATTACACCACTCGACGATTGACCTTGCATCTATCAACTGTGCACTATCTTTATACTTTAACTCTTCTTGTGCTAATGCTCTTTTCACGCATGCTCCTACACCATCATGCTCTCCCTTTCCATGTTCGGCCTCACAAAAGTTCCACATATGTTGAACACGTGTAGTGAGATGCATCCTGCACAACCAGTAGAACATGAGCGTGTTCTTGAACTGTGTTGCACAGTTATCTGACCATATTATATACCGATCATATGATGTGCCCCTCTGAGCCAAATGATTGTAGAAAATTTGGAAGCAACCTTGCATGAACTCTGGAGAATGCGTGCGATCATCACTAATATAAAAGTGATACTCCCTCAATACCTTCCTCTCATCCTCTGTACTTTCAGTTGCATGTATGAATGATATGTGCACAAATATCAAAACCTATGTGGAGTTTTAATACTGTGACTACACCTCATGCTATGGCTATAGAGTGTAGTTCTCTGCAAATTCAACCACTGATACTATGCTACCAAGTGGAAAGGTTTCCTTGCATAGCTTGAATTGTGTGTCCAGCCATCAGGCTCTATGGGTATGCCTTGTATACTCATACACTAGATTCTCATGAAACATGGACATGAACTGATCCACTAGAATCTTCTAAATAACCAACTCACACCTTTTTGCTTCAAACCCATCTTTTGTAGCATATGCCACTATTTTATACTTCTCGAACTCTACTAGTTTTTGTCCCGCCTCATGTGTGCTTTCCATATGTTGACATACTAGCATTCGTTGCAAGCCACCGCAACGCTCGCATGAACCATCCAAGCATGTTGTCCTATAGAATATTTGGCCATCCTCTATTTCACATAAAAAAATTTATAAGAACTTTCTTGAAGATTTTGGTGGGGCTTCAATGCCACAATCCTACAAAACATTGTTAGTATGTAAATGTAAACATATAGAATGATAAACATCATAATGGTTAGATAATTCAATATGTAGTTTACAACAAGTAGTGTGTGTGTGATTTATCTTGACATAAAAAGGTTTAATCATTTCAAAAAATCTTTGAGAAATACTAATTTGAGGATAAGAATTTTGAAATTTATGAAAAAATTGGGTTTGAGTCGTATCCAAAAAATGCTTTGAATGTGGCTCACGGCTCAACCATGATTCTCCTTCTTATGACATCCCTTTGATTCAGAGATGGCCTTGTATTATTCTTCCAATAATCTTCAATTAGTGTTCTCAATGCTTCAACAACTTTTTTTATCTTTGTGTGGCAGTCTCCCCGAGAATGCCCATAATTCATTTGAATCGGTGCCCTCAATTCTTTGCCACCTTTGAACGGCGTTTGATAAAGTTTTTATACTAATTCACATTTGTTCACTTCTCTTTTTAATGAGGTGAGATCTCTTTGTTTGATAGCTTACCAAAGTCGATGTAATGACACGTCAGGTGACATTACTATCCTTTAAGCGTGAGGTCTTACCCACACTTTCATAAGCATCCATTAGATTCTTCACAATAGTGTTTTCACTTGATGCATTTGATATTCTCAACCCAAGAGTCTTCATGATGTTTCTGTACTTTAAACCCTGCATCATTTGAATAAATAGTTGACATCTTACAGTCTCATTTATCCTTTCAAAGAACATTTTCCAAATCTTATCAGCATATCTTCTACAAGTGTGTTCTAGAATCTTACCTTCCATGTGCTGCAAAATATCCTTATCAATATTATTTGAAAACTTTGGCTTTCTACACAAAATCCTAGGTGGTGTTCTCTTAGGTACATACATCTCAACATTAGCAATTTCATCAATATTTAATTAAGGTGGGCTAGATTGCATACCTTCAATTGAGGGTGGAATAGAAGACATACCTTGTTCCTCAACTCTAAGTGATGATGTACTCTCAACTTCAGATGTGGTGGATGGCGTCCAACCATACTCACTTGTGGTAGATGGTGTCCCTCCATATTCACTTGTCCTTAATGATGTCCCTTCATATTCACTTGCGGTAGATGGTGTGTCTCCAACTACAATATCTGCATCTCCCCTAGCATGACTCTTTCGCATTCATGCCCTTTGTGCTGCCAATTTATTTTCTCTTTTTGATAGTTGAGGTTCCTCTTCAACTGGCTTGTTTTCATCAATTGTTCCCAATTTCAGTTTTTCACGAAATTCCCTCATTCATTTTTTCTCTTTATCTTTGATGGCTTGGAGCTGATCATCTATTAGTTTTTTCCTTTTAACAGTTCGTTTCTTCGGCATGACGAATAATTTTACTTGTGCAAAAAGTGCTAAGTTGTCAAATTAACTAATTGAAAACTTTGGAAGCATAACTCAATGAAAGCTTTGAAAGCATACAGAAAGAAAGTCAATGAAAGCTAGTTTATATAACTATTTGACAAAATAACTCAATGATAGCTTTGGAAGCATACACAAAGAAAGTCAATTGTTAAATTTAACAAAATGCCTCAAAGAGATGTGGTTTAAAAATGTAATAGGAAAGTGTATCAAATTGTGTGATTTAAAATGTCCATTGACAACGTAAGGTTGTAACATGACAAACTGGTGCAGGAGCACCTAGGTCATGAAATTCCTTCAAAAGGCTAATTTGTTCAATTTGTAATGTTCAAGTAAATATGATGAGTGAAGGTCATTAAATGATGAATTTCAATGTATTTGCACCATGAAATAGGTCACTAGGTGATATTATTGAAAAGTTGCTTTTTATAACAAAAGTTGTCAATTATTGTAAAAATGTAAAATTGCACAAAAGCAGGAAGGTGAAGAGTCTTTTTTGTGGAAGGGCAAGGATGGATTGATGAAGATGAAGAGGTAGTTATTTCAACTGATTTAGACACATTTAAAAATAATTGTAAGCTCAAGAAAGGAAGATCTTTTATCCCAAAAATCCATAAAAATTAATAAAAAAACATCTGCTCAGTTATTTTGGAAACCTTTTCTATTCTTGTTTTCAAGTTGTATAGTGATTCAAGCATGTTCTAAGATTTGATTTTTGTCAGGGAAAGAGACTTCCTTCATTCTTGAAAGTTGTAGGAATTGTAATTCAAATAATCAATCTAATCTGAACTTAGTTTCCTAAGTCTCGGTCTGTGGTTTCCTTAGAATTGTTTAGAGAGTCTAAAAAGTGATTCTTAGCCGTTCCACCGATGTAGGGCTAGTAAGTCAATGGAATGGATCATATTTAGTGTCTTTTCAATGTGAATATGTGTGTGGCAGGGGTAAATAGAAATAAGAAGTCGGGATACTGTTGCATGAACAAAATTCTGAATTTTCTCATTCAAAAAAATGGTATTTTCAAGTAGGGTTTGAGGAAACAACTTGTAGAGGAGCCTAGAAACGATTTCAAAATAATTTGCAGACATAATGAAGCATGTTTCAATTTTTGGTCAGCGTAGTAGAGGTTTTGCAAATGTTTCATTAAAGAAACCCTCATGGTTGGTGTGTTTTCACCCTATAATCAAATGTTTACTGATTTTGTGTATTGATGGGAATTTCCCATCTTGAAACTTGTTTATTTGTGAGTTTCTACACATGGACTAAACCGCTTTTGCGTGTTTGCGGATTAGTGAGTAGTCTCTATGATGACTTGCTTTGATAAATTGGACCTATTTATGGCTTTTACCAAAGAGACAACATGTTACCCTACTCTATTTTGTGAAATAAGTGTATAAAATTTTATAGTATGTTGAAGCGACTTCAAATAGGCCTCGAGAATCTGTGTATTAATGTGTAAAATGTGCATTATGATAGAAAAGGAATCAATCTCGGAATAGATGGAATGTTGGCCTCCCTAGAGATATTTTGCAGCATTGTTTGCTAAAAACAGAGAATATGTAGAAACAAGAAAGGAATGTTGTTAAGTGCTTGGGAGCAGCCTCATTTGTGATGTACTACTGTGTGTCTATGCTTAAAATTTTTGAAGGTAGATTGTGAAAGATTTGATGATTTGGGCATATGTTTCCAATATATGGCAATGGTTCGAATGCCAGTCGTGAAAGTAAGTAATTCATAATCATATATTGGGGGATATTACAATCAAAACATGATGAAATTGGTATCTTTAAAGGTCTAGTGGGGATAGTGTTAAACTAATGTTGCTTGTTGTTGTTACAAATGGTGTTTAAGTGAAGATAGGATGATGGATGTGTTGATTTGAGCAAAGATATCTTAAATGGTTGGGATGATGTTTGATTGTAGGTCTAAGGAACAGAGGCATGTTTGATTGTTTTTTCCTTGAAGGGGTAAATTGAGTTGATGAGTGATTGTTGTATTGTTTATGACAAGAACAAAGTTGAAAGTTGATTCTAAAAATGGTTTGCTATATGGAGGTGGTGAATTGGCTACTGATAGCCTTATAACTTGAAATGAAATAAATGGATTTTGGTTGAATGAAAAGTAGTTTTGGATGAATTTGACGAAGTTTGTATAAATTGATCTTTTACTCTTTATTGATTTGGGAAGGAAGTTCCCTAACGAAATGATGTTGAGTGGCTTGGCAGTCTGATATTGCATCACAAACAAACAATTTGATCAACATGGAATAAGCTAAACAACAAAAATGAAAGCAAGACATAATAGAATGAAAGAAAATGTACAAAGATTTCACATACCTAAAAAAGAAAAGTTTCAAATAGAGGAGTTCTACCCAATTATGCAGCCTTTGCTTCTTCCTTCCTCAAACTCCTCAAAAATTTGACTTCTTCAAAAGGTTGTTCGCCTCCAAATTTGAATTGTATATCAATTATCACTATAATTTAAACTTGAATTGATATTATATGCCTCTCAACATGAAAACTCTGCTATTTCATGCAAAGGTGATGGAATCTCAAAATCATGCATGCACAATTCACTCAATCACCAAAAAGCTACTTTTTATCAGAGCACGCACAAAACCAGGAGAATATGCAGAATTTGGGCCGACATCATGGGTATACTATGATTTTTTACCATTTTAGTGATAACGTGAGCGCGTTATTTAATCCTAAATGAACATATCTCTACTAGTTAATAACGTGCTTGCGTTATGATAACCATGTCAAGTTGTGTTGGCATATCGGTGAGACATTGTCCGTGTCTCCCCGATGCCAACATAGTCAGCATTCGATATCGCCAAGAGTCCTTACAATTGACAAGAGGTTATATCAAGTTCACCTATTGCATCGACTTTAGTTTTCCCTTCGGCAAGACTATCACTCTCGCCAGGACCTCACGCCGAGCCTTCATGTTAATCCGTGTGCAACCACAAATCAGCGAGACTCATCGCTTTCGCTAGGACTTCATACCGAGGTTTAAAAGTCACATAGACAATAGAACTTAGATCGGCGAGACTATCATCTTTCACCAAGAGATCATACCGAGGTTCAAATACTTTCTCTGAAGTGATCAACAGTTGGCAAGACTTTCATTCATCACTGAGACTTCACACCGAGACCCCTTTAGTTACATCAAGCACCGTATGGTTGGAAAGACTTCACACATCGGTAAGACTTCTTATCGAGCCATCACATGTTACTTCGAGGACACCAAGAAAATGCTATTAGCGAGACATACTACTCTTCGCTAAGATTTCTTACCGAGTTCTCCAAGTTACCCCAAGACCACCATTCACCAGAAGTTATACCAAAGACCCCTCATCATTGGCGAGACTCTCCACCGGCTGCTGAGACTTCATACCGAAGTCATTATGTCACCATGAAGACTCCAAGATTTCCCCCATTGTCGAGACCTTTCTTCATCACTGAGGCCTCTTCTCGAACTAACCCTTTCAGCCAAGGGTCTCCCTAATAAACGATATGTATGGCTTGTCGGCCATAAATCTCCACGTGGTAAGAGAACATACTGAACACAACATGTCACACCAAAGACTCCAATGTGTAACTATTCGGCAAGACTTCTGAAAGGTCACATCAACCTATACAAAACATAAGGATATAAATTTTCTCGTTGGCCAGACATAGAATATGTCACACCGACTTCGCTCCAATAAAGGTTTCAGCTTGTGGGATTGAGACATATTTTTCCAACATAGGAGGGACAGGGTTGAGAGAGAGGGAGAGGGGGTAGAAGGGAGAGAGTTGAGAGGGAGACAGAGACCTAACAAAGGGAGAGGGGGTAGGAGGGAGAGGGTTGAGAGAGAGAGAGAGACCTAAGAGAGGGAGAGGGAGTAGGAGGGAGAGGGGGTAAGAGGGATAGGTTTGAGAGAGAGAGAGA
>VDFB02271358.1:385705534-385745641 GCA_007258455.2 Sequoia sempervirens | reverse complement strand
GTGGCCACTTAAGCCCCCCTTTTGGGAATCATCTTGGTGCACTGTGATTGGTTGATTCAAATGGTGTACAATTGTTTTTTCTTTGTGGGCACAACAACTTGAGCAAGGGCCACTCATGGTACTGTTCATCCACTTTGATTTTTGTTATTAACTAGGTGATCTCACAATACTAGTTTACAATTTTTTTGGCCAAACTGGACATTAAATTTATTTTTTCTAACTAAATCTTCACTTTCAAGCACCTATAGTGCCTAAACTGTAAGGAATTTGGAGATGATGCAAACTAGTGATTTGTGACATTTTTTCTGTAGATTCTAAATACATTTTTTTAATTTTTTTTGGAATTAGATTGCACTTATTTTTTCACCTCCTTCAAAAACTATTTTTTCTGTGAACACCATTTTTAACTAGTGACACTCACTATATACAACATAACTTTTTTTCCAGTAAGGATAAAATTCTAATTTTTTCAAATTTAGATTTGTGACTATGATATCTAGTGCTTCCAATTGGTTTCATAGTTTTTTATTGAATAGTTTTTCCTTAATCAAGTTTCAAAATTAAACCAATTACAATTCAGACATAGATAGACTATATACAACATAACTTTGTTTGTATGTATCAAAATTCAATATTTTTTTTTGTTGGATCAAGGACTTCAATATCTAATGCACTCATATTTTTCAATTATTTTTTTGATAATTTGCTATTTTTCCACATGTGCAGAATAGTGAGCTTGATTTTCAGTGAAAAACCTACGTTTAATCAAACTAAAAAAAAAAATACATAATAAAACCAAAACATATTAAAATTATATTCATTGGATAGCTTGTTTTAAGGACTACCATCATCTAGTTGGGTCTCTGAAGTCTCCTCCATTTTCATTCTCAACTCGAGCTTTGAAGGGAAAAATTTTGGAGTTTTTTGGTGCCAAAGGGGGAGAAGGGGGGTTCAAGTGAACCCCCCTTGGAGGTTTGCTCGAACCTAGGTTTGAGTGAACCCCCTTTCCACAAAACTTTTATTTTGGTTTTTTCTTGGGAATGGTGGGACCCATCATTTAATGGGTTTGTTTGAAGGGGGGTTCTAGCGAATCCTCTTTAGGTTTGCTCAAACCCCCAAAAACCAACCATGGGGGCATTTTTTGCAACTTTTCCTTCCTCACTGGAATTGTAAACCAGTTTTGTGGGTTTACCCAACTTAGATGTTTATATTGTTGCATTCATTTCAAGTAAGTTCTTAATTACATGCACATGATTGATATTTTGTATCATGAACTACGATCTATAATATTTCCCTGAATCATTCTCAAGAGAAGTTAAGTAGGTTAGAAGTTGGAGTTAGTAGTGTTTGTGAATTGTAGAATTCATATTTGGTAGTTCAGTTACAACATTAAGCTGAAGGTACCTATAGCATAGAAAGTAGATTAAGTTATTTCCCTTGTTTTGTAAGTTAATGCTTTATTTATGTTTCCAGCATTTACTATTTTCTTGTACATGTGTAAGCATCCTATATTCACTAATATAGGCCGTGTAGAGTTCATGGATGTACATACAGTGCCAACAATATCAAAAGCTTATGAAGCCTTAGTTGATAATTAAATGAAGCCTTAGCAAGGGTTTAGTGAATTGTTCAGTTAGGAACCTCTCCTCTGAATTGTGTGTGACAGCAAGTTGACTAAGCATTAGTGAGGTCTTACACCTCCAATCTAACAATTAAGACCCAAGGATTGAAGATCATCACCTAAATCATTGGATGAAGAAGTAATTGTATGAATGACAATCACATGATCTCCAAGACAGGAAACCTTCATCTCTATCCATGATAGCAACTCCCTACTAGATGTAGCCAACTTCACTCCCACTACAAGAATTCGCCCCTTCTTCTCCACCCCTTCTCTAATTTCATCCTTAATGATCAACTCTCCTTGTAGGATTTGTTGATGAGTAGCTAAATGGATGAACCACACTGCGCTGTCCAACATACATCAAAATATTACAAAATTTGAAAACTTAGTGTCAAGAAAAAAAAAAAAGGTTGTAATGCTTAGAAAGGAGCCCAACTAAACGTGTTATACCTAGAAGACATGCAACTCCAAACATGGCTGCCATGCAGTCTGTTTAGGGACGTGGCAATAGAAAGTCAAACTTGATTGCTTGTGGAATGACCACCCTACTAATGTGTGTTTCTTCAATAAAATGAGGCATGGCATATAAAATACTAAAGATATCTTGTGAGATGAAAAGGCAATCGGCAAGATAGGAATAGGGCGAAGCAAAATAATGTTATAAACTGGTCATTAGACAATAGTTAGTGTAGGAATTAAAGCAATAGTCATTAGGCAATAGTCACACTAACTTTTCATTAGGCAATAGTTAGCATAGGCATCGACACACCCTAACTAGACACCTTTTAAACAGTTATAGCATATCTTAAATATATCAAAAAGATGCAAAGATATTACTTTATGATATCTATAGTCAACTTATTATATTAATGAACTAAACAGAGAAATAGATAAGCTATAAAGAACCAACATAATTGATGTCAGACTAAGTTGAAGAATCTAGCTTGTTAGAGACAGCTTATAATTGCTAATTTGAGAACTGACGAGCCAAGGGGCGCTCCCATTACGCTAACCTTAGTTTGGAGAAAGCCGAGAGGAAGATGAACATTGCTAAAGCATATGAGAGAAAGATAATGAAGTATTCAAGATGAATAAGTGTTGGTGTTTGTAAAACTCAACTTTAGTTTAAAAATGTTAAATGGCGGACGAGTTCCTTAAGAAAGCTAGAGAAAAGTTGATTGAAATAAATAAGCGATAATCTTAGGGAGAAGAAGTGACTAAGAAGGTTGTAGACAAAATTGAATGAGACAACCACCTAGATACTATAAGGACAAGGAATGATTAAATTAGGCACATGCCTCTTTAGGAGGCACAAAAGTTCAAACTTGAAGTTAAACAAATGAATTTTTTGGTTGTAGGAAATTAAATATTTAAATTTGAGGCAATGTGTCGTGAGGGATAGGAAGGGTCCTACTGAACAATGGGCTTTCAAGAACAAGAATGGTGATTCATTATTTGACAGGGTAGCTCCTACTAAGGATTGCCATTTCCCTGATCAAGCCGCAACTGCCCCCATTAAACTAGATGGGCCAAGCCAAGTGAAATACTAAACTACTCTCCAAGCCCTGTGGATAGTAGGGCCCCCCTACTATAGATGGCCAGGGGTAGGGCGCCATCTATAGTAGGGAACTATCCAAGCCAAGTGAACTGTCACACCTACAATTCTTCTCCTTAACACCTACTTTCACATTTGTGTACAACTTGTATCATTTACATAAAATCAATTGTGCAAATATGATGTATGTTCGCTAACTTCTTTTATAATTGTGTAGGAGCAAAATAGATTCACATCCAAAAAACCATGTGGAAGGGCACTTCATTCTAGCACATGGAATCATCAACTACACAATCGCCACAAACAAAATAAGTACAAATCTTTCACTCACATTACTATCACCAAATATATATTACAAACATTTTGTAACTTTTACAAACAAAATCGCATATAATTCAAACTATACCTCCTTACCATATTTATTTTTAGTAACCCTTGCACCCCCGGGTGGAAATGCTAATATAGCAACAAAATTGTCTAGAGTTAAGAAAATAAGTGTTGATCTTGTAACAGCGATGGTATGGATGCAGGGTCCGGAGATGTCCAGCTTCTTGATCAACGGCTGGCGAGCCCTTAAAAGTCAAGGGATGTAATCGGTGACGTTGACAGGCTTGAATGGGGCCTGAATAGACATCCTCGAACCATACATCTGGTGGTGGAGGAATCTCCATCTCTGTGGAAAGCATGACTAAAACTTGAGACACTGATGGCCGTAGATTGGGATCATGTTGAACGCACCACATTGCTGTCAACATAGTCCTTAAAACGTTTTCCTCTTCAAACCCTCTCATTTTCTCTAATTCAGGATCTATTAATTCCACAAGCCTCTTCTCTCTGTGCAAAGCAAAGGCCTGCGAATTAAGAAAAATAATCTGTCAATCCAAACAGTTATGATGAAATGATAAGGAGAAAAGAAATTTTTACTGTACTAAACATAAAATATAGATCTTACCTGCTCCGTCAGCGTATACATGCCTTCAGCTAAGCTTGTGAATTCTAAGCATTTTTTGCCAGACACCAAATTCAACAGCAGCAGTCCAAAATTGTAAATGTCCGCCTTTCTTGTCACATGACCGGTCAGTAAGCACTCTGGAGGTATGTAACCACTGCCAAATAAGTCCTTTATTAAAATGAGGAAAGAAGATTCATTCACCTCTAATCAAAATAAACATAAGATTTTCACAGTTCATAAAAATGAAATCTTCTTGAATCAATCATGTAATTGTAATAATAATACATGGTAGAGTGATCCAAAACTTTGATATAAACAAAATTCATATAAATAATTCTAAAAATATTTCAATCATTTTTTTAGCTAGGGTCAGAGCAAGGGCCAGCTTACGTTGTTCCACGGAGCTCGGTAGTATAAAATTCAGAATTTTGTTCTATTACTGTGGCATCCAGAGTAGCGATTTGTTCATAGGCTCCAAAAATCGGGGCAGATTTCATGTTGCCAAGTGTTCTTGCAAGTCCGAAATCTGAAACCCTGGCATTAAAATTCTCATCCAAAAGAATGTTTGATGGCTTAATGTCTCTGTGCACGATACACACATCCGCACCCTCCTGAAGATAAACCAATGCATTGATCATTCCCTCTATAATCTTCCATCTGGTGGGCCAGTCAAGAGCTCGACTGTTTGTTGGATCTGTCATTTGACATTTGGTTATATGTCAGGTTTCTACTTTAATTAAGATAGTGGAAAAACCGTGTAGATGATTGATCCATCATCAAAATGTAAGCAACCAGGTTATTATATTTTCAAGCTGGGGGACTTAGTGGCAAGCTGGATCAATAAGATAGGGGGCCTGGTGATCCCCCATGTGTTGAGGGCATAGGACTCGTTGAATTTAAATACCATGCACGTTTGCAGTGTTTTGACTTCAAATATGACATATTTAAGCTGGGCACACCTCATCTTAAATATCATGTGTATATGCAGTCAAACACTTGCAGCAAGGTTATGAGTCCATTGGGGGAATACATAACAGGGCCATGAGCCAAAACCGAATGGCAGAGCCGTCAAACAGAGTGTATGGCAGGGCCGTAAGAAAAGACAAGTTAGGGGACTTGGAATTAGAATACTAGACTGCAGAAAGAAAAAACAACAGAGGACAGAATAATAGAAGAATTCCATGTACTATTCATAGATATATTACAGATATATAGTTTCAGATATCTCTTTAACATCCTATAATTCTGTTAAGTAAGATGACAGCTAGATGAAACTGTTACATCAAACTGTGACTATTGACAACAAACTGGATCTACTGACAGTAAATTGGGACTCTTGACAACTTTGTACAATTCTGTTATTGACTTATTCATTTATGTTGGAGTATTAATTCCAACACCCCTTCTTAATGCTACAACACTAAACTGATTAACTACCAAATAATAAGAAATACATTTTTGAAAACAGTTTTTGGACCAGTAGGACATCTTCGAGTTGTTCCCAAACTGCAGGTATAGTCACCTACCTATCATCCAATTTCCCAACATTATTAGACACCATTTGCACATGAAGTCTCTCATCACCCTTCTAAAGGTATAATATTGAACTTCCAGATTTTTTAATCTCCCCTGAACTGTTGGACACCAATCCTCACATATATGTCTCATAGCCCCAATGAGGTATAACTTCTCGGATCCACCAGCACTTCAGACTATTGAGCATCTATCTAACTTTTACTTTATCCTTCTGTTTTCAAAATGTTTGCCTCTTCAAAATAGGACAAGTACTTCGTGTTCAATGAAATCATCATCACTATCATCTAATGATCTTCAACAATGGTTGACATTCTCTCAGTTTTTACAGCTCAGTAGCAACAAACTTCACTACAGCAGCAACAAACTTACACTCTGACACAAACTGGCAGTTTCTTTCTCCAATTAATTTATGCATTGGCTACTACAACCTCATCCCTGTAAAATCCGTGGAGGGGCCAACGTCTATGGACAGATCAACATACACAGAGCCTTTCAATATTTATTTGTGAGCAACATATTTTTATCCCCATAACTGATGTGTAAAGCAACATAGACAGATATACAAATACAAGGCTTTGATACCAAATTAGAATACTAGACTGCAGAAAGAGAAAAAAAAAGAAGCAGAAGAATCACAAAAGACGGAACAATAGAAGAATTTCATGTATTATTTATCAATATAATATAAATATATAGTTTCAGATATCTTTAACATCTTATAATTCTGCTAAATAAGATGACAGTTAGCTGAAACTGTTAAACCAAACCATGGCTATTTGACAGCAAACTAGATCTAGTTTATCTAGTGACAGCAAACTGGGACTCTTGACAGATGCGCACAATTCTGTTATTGAATTATTCGTTTGTATTGGAACATTAATTCTAATTCCAACACCTCGTTGCGAGCTGGATCAATGAGATAGAGGGCTTGATGATCAATGTAGGTCGTGAGTTCAGGCAGTAAGACTTGGCGGCAAGGTCGTGGCTCCAAGGAAGAAATACATGACAGGGCTATGAAGCAGAACCGATTGGCAGAGCAGCGAAACAAAACTGAGTGGCAGGGTCATAACGAAAGACAAGTTGGGGGACTTGGTTGCGAGCCGAATTAATGAAACAGAGGGCTTGGTGATTGGTGGAGTTATGAGTTCAGGACATAAGACTTGTTACCAAGCTTGTGTGAGGAAAAAATACATGTTGGGACCATGAAGCAGTCCTACAAATTTGAGAGATCAAAATTACAATATAAAGAATTGACCTATAGTGCTTACTGAAGAGAAGATTTGAAAGATTTCCATTGCACATATAATCAGACACCAGAAGTAACTCTTTTCCTGTAATGCAAAATCCTACAAGCTTCAAAATGTTTCGATGATGTAGATTCGCCATGTAGATCAACTCCCGCGCTAGGTCGTCATTTCTTTGCCGGGATCTTTTTATGGCTACTTGCCTCCCATTGGACAATGTTCCCTGAAAAATAGTATAATAAAAATTTTCTTTCACATTTTTTTTTCTTCTTCCTGTTTTATTCACTTTAAAATGCATTTGATTGAGATTTGAAATACAAGTAAAATAATTACCAACTATGTACTGCCAAATCCCCCCTTTCCCAACTCTGAGCCCTGAAACTCATTTGTTGCGAGCAGCAATTCTTGAATGGTGAATCGAATTGGTTGCCATCCCAAACCCAACTCTATTGCGAATTTAGACAGTCGGTCATCGTTCAGTGGCATACCCAAATCTGTGGCGGCTTGCTTCCATGAAAGTGTATGCACAAGTTTTTGGCATCCTTGAAATTTATGCCTAGCAATTCTTTTAAGCCCATTTGCAGTATATTTTAGATATCTAGCAAATATGGAATTGGTGGGGGAAGGAATTTCTTGTGGTCGGTCCCCATTTTTCTTACTGGAATTGTCATCACGTGTCAAACTTCTCTGATTATTGGGTTCTGGTAAGCGGTTTTCTTACATAACGCACTGAAGCTGAGACTCTGATATAGAAAGCTCTGTTTCATATGCATCTGCCCTTTCACCTGCTAGTGTAAAATCAACTTCTCAACATTATATTATATAAAAATTAAAATAGAACTAGTGCAATTGCCGATAAACTCTCTAAGCCAAATCAACATCTTACACTAATTTGTATTCAACGTTGAATTCAAACAAAACTTTGATGGTAACAGAGAATACAATCACCTGTATACTCAGTCTGTTGATGCTGTAGCCTTCCATCAGAATCATCACTACAAGGTTGATTCCTTGGGAAAGTAATTGAGGTCATGATTATATAATTCATTTGCAGACCAAAATCGGTTTTCATTCTGTCCACTTTTCCACGTACATAAACAAGTTCTTCAGAGATCTTCTTCGTCAGCAGGAACCTTTTTTTGTTTTTTTGTTTTTTAATTTTAACAGTTTCAGATTACCAAACAAATGTCAGTCAAGTTTTCTGATATCTGGTAAAACCATGGACTTTTAAACTTATTTCTTCACCATATACCCCCCAAGAAAACATGTACAACCACAGGTAAGAGAAGAGGGGCAATCAGAATTCATTACATGGATATTTTATTGCATCTGATAAAGGAATGGCACAAAATTGCACCACTAACTATCAAGTGAAGAGCTTCTGACATTTTTCCCAAAATTGCTCCGTGGAAATCAGCATTGATATCTTTTAGCATCTTGATAAATTTAGCCAAGTCCAGCATGCCTTTCAGAAGGTCTATGCAATCCCTATCATTTGTAGAAATCTTGTCAAATCTTTCTAACACATTGGCTATTGCCAAAAGCCCCACTGCAGCCCAATGAGCATTACCCACTCCCTTTAACACATCCAAGGCCACTGTGTGTGCTTCACTAGACAGGTTGCTTGTCAAGGATTTCTAGTCCACAGAAAAACAACAGAATATAAACATTTATATGACAAGTAGAAATAGAGTCTACAAATTTTATCTCAATTGCTTCAAAAATACTATTTGCTCACATGACAAGATTACCTGATCTGAAAACATCTTTGCACCTTGTGAAATAGCTTCACACAATTTTGAGAAATCTGACGCAATTGGCTCCACCATATCTTTTAATTTCATACCACTGTCAACCATTTTAGAACGCAGGCTCTGTAGACATCTTGGAATATATATATTAGGCTATCATTCTCGAAAGTTTAACAGTAAACTATTGAGATCCAATGGGTGGGCAATCAAATAGATATTTTTTTTACCTCATTAGTAATAGCAGACAGAACGTCATCGATATAAGCGATAACTAAATCAAAGGAGAATTTAGAAGGACCACTGTAAATAACAACGCTAGTGGAAGAAGAGGTGGAGGCTTCGTGGCCATTCCCAAAACTTGTGGCAGTAGTTTGGGATGAAGAGAAGGAGACGGCTTCAAAGTTGTTCATATTAATAAATTGTGGAGATTGACGCTCACGAGCTCTTTAAATCAAAGGCTGCCAATAAAGAAGACGCTCCTAAACAACCATAAAAAGTATAGATATACATTTCATTAAACAAACAAAAAAGCAGATTACCTTTACAATCCTTCGTATTCCCTGGATATTCACCTCCTCTGTATTTGTGATCTTGGAAAAGTTGTTTGAAGGAACTGTTGGGAGAATCCGTCCCTTAAAGAGAGATGTGCACTTGTCAATAAACAGTAGAAATACGCGTTTTGGTATTGACTCCGTGCATTTTCGAGGAATGATGAACTCCTCCTTCAAAGGAAATTTAAACTTCAAGAAGGGAGAAAGAACCTCTGAGGGAGTGTGTAAGTTTTTCTTTAATATATATTGAATCAAAGCAGATTACAAAGAATATGAGCTATTAACAAGTAGCTGAAGAAATATATTTCTGCAAGCATCATCTAGATGAAATGGGTGCTAAGTGGACCATTCATTATCATGAGAGATGGATTCTTGTAAACCACTACTCATGAAACATGGGAATCAATGAGTTTGACTCGAAAAACTACACAGTTCGTGATAGCAATATCATAATTTGACATGCTTTAGAAAATACCTCCTATTTATCAATTGATGAGCTAAAAGGGCTCTATAATGAATGGTTCATAAGGCATAACACTTGTTGAAGGTTTTGCAGATAGGGTTGAAAACTAAGTGGGCTTAACCTTGGGGAAATCTCCATGGTTAAGCGTGCTTGAGTTGGAGTAGTACTAGGATGGATGACCTCTCAGGAAGGCCCAATGCTTCACCTCTGCGAGCATCACCTAGATGCAATGAGTGATGAGTGGATCATTCATTATCATGAGAGCTGGGTTCTTGTGAACCACTACTAATGAAACATGGGTCAATGAGTTTGACTAAAAAAACTACACTATTGAATCCTAATAGCAATATCATAATTTGACATGCTGTGGAAAATACATCCTACTTATCAATATACATAGTCTGACCATTAGTATAAAGTAGTTGTTAGATGGTTGAAAGAAACATTCCTTTAATATATTGTACAATTTTGCTTTGACAAACATTGTTAACAAACTGAAATTGAAGCACTTGTTCTTTAATTTGTTGAAGTTGATCAATGACTTTCATATTCTTCTTGTATAAAACTTGAGGGTATGTGCAAGATCATCATGGACAAAACAGGCCCTTAAGTGGCAAAAAATTTAGAAAAATTAGTGTTAGGAAACTTGACATAAAAATTTGAATAAGTGATCTATATTATTTCAAAAATATGTAAGAATAGAATTTGTAGAAAATTGAATGTATTTTCTAAGCTACTAGGTTTATTTAAAAATAGATAAAATCTATTTGGTGAAAATTTGAAATTTCAATGTAGTAGTACTTAAATTTTAGGGGAAAAAATAAGAAGTAGGTGTCTGTCTGACCACCCTAACCATAATAAAATGATACTATTTTTTTATAATATTTTATATATAAGTAGAGGACTCATGTCTAGATGTGATGCATATTTTTTTGTAATTTTTTTCCTAGTAAATAATTAATTATGATTTTTTTATTACAACTTTTCAAAAATATAAAAAACTCGTATGTCTAACCACCTTAACTTGGTCAAAACTTCATGAAATTTAATTTTTCTTTTTCTAATCCTATAGTATGTGAAGCATAGAATGTGATGCATGTTTCGTATTAAAAAAATATGATACCGTTTGAAAGTTATAGATGTTTTTCAATCAGCCTATTGATTAGGACTTTAATCGTAATTCTAATAGAAAATGAATAATAACTATTTATTAAATTCAAATTAAAGCATAATTTATATTGGTGAAAATTTGAGAATTTTCTCTAAAAATCCTTTTTGTTTCATCAATTTTGGGTAAAAAAAAGGTCGTTAGCCACATACCCTGCAAATACCCATAATATTGCCCCTTTTTGGCCCATCATGATCCTGCACGTACCTTTGAAGTTGTGAAAACAAAAAAGGTCACTTGAAGAAAAATGTCAGAGTAAAGCCTTAAAGTTTTAATTGTCTAATGATAATTTTTAGAAAACACTGTAAAACATCTAGCCTTCCATATATGCCTTGAAATAACCTTTCTAATAGAATCAATAATAACATTGTTATGCATACCAAAACCAAAGAAAGCTTCTTCTCAATTTAGCTCATGAAGGATAATAGGTCCAGAAAGTTTTTAAACACAGATGTCCATTGCTTCTTAAAAAAAATGCAGTCCCAAAATATATGTTTCATATTCTCAACACATAGGCAAAAGGGGCAATTGTTTGGCTAAACCATCATACATTTCAATCTATCCCTGACAGGTATCTTGCAATGTAAAATTTTCCAAGCAACACTTGCATATCAAAATCAAATTTTGGCTTCCATATATGAGCACTAATTTTGATCCAAAATTTGGAGTTGAATTTGCATTTCCACTTATGATTAAGAAGAGGAGTAATAGGCCAACAAGGAAGGATCTGAGAATAAACATTTTCAAACAAAAATAGTTGAACAAACTAATTGACGTGCCATTTTAAATCTTTGAAAAAATTACAATCTCTAGAAGTACAAAGCTTCATAGAGAGATCAAGAGGGACTAAGGACTGTACAAAAAAAAATGTTTAATTTCTCACTCATCCCATACTGCTCTTTGATATAATGTCAAGAAGCCCAATGAAATGATTTTGAATTCCTTTTTAAATAGATAATAGGCATGTCTTGGAAAGCTAATAGTAAGTGGCCAGCTATGATAATTAATAAGTCTATTCCACCAAATTGAAGTTGAGGAAAAACTAAAACCATGTTGCAAGGAAGAGTTATTCCATTCTAAAAAGTTACAAACTTGTTGCCAAGCTTTTCAAATAGACTGAAGAGGAAAATAAGCTCTCATTTTAAAGAAGGGAGACATTAACATCTTATCCAAACAACTAACATCTTTCCCTTTCTTTTTTATTGAATCTTTCATGATTCTCTGACAAACTACAATTTTCCATGATTCATCTCCACTGGTAGCCCGAACAATCCATTTTTCCACAAGGCAAAGCCCTTGAGTTTTGGGGTCTATGAGGCCAAGGCCACCTTTAGTTTTTGGTTGAATTCAATGAGACAAAGAAGATGCAATATAAAACCAATATTACCCTCCCACTTAGACCAAATATTTTTGAATTATTCATTAAAATCTTCATATCCTTGCTTGGAAGGCATCCAACAGGATGAGTAACAAACATGAGCAACAATAAGACCTTGTTAGCAACTTTCATCTTACCTACTAAGGACAATAATTTGTTACCCCAATTGAACAACTTATTTTTTAGTCTATTTAAGAACCAACCCCACATTTTAGAAAGAGAGACCCTTATACCAAAAGGAATACCCAAATATCTTGTTATCTCCCTATGTTAAATAAGCTTCCATTCTTTAGTAATCCAATGAGGAACTTGTTGTGCATGTTTTGCACACACACCCCGTTGTAGGTAGGGACCCCTTTTTTTCACTCCTGACAGGCTGCTTTGCTCCTGTCTTATTTTGTGTGCCCCATTTTCCAAGCCCAAATTGGTCATGTGCCACCAAACGATCAAATTCCCCTTACCAAATTCACCTATTTAGGGTATTCAAATCCGCTAAGAAATAAAGTCACACGTCCCCTTTCTGCCTTTTGTCTTGTTCTTGCTGTTTTGGAAACATCTGTGGACCCCTGTTGGTCCGGTTTCCACATTTTTGACTTTGGGGCTAACTTTTTGGTGGATTTGGGATGTGTTTGGGGTCCCTAAATGAACTGACAAGGTTTCGTCAACATTCCGTTAAGTTTTGATGGTTTTAGAACTTTCCCTCCGGAATTCCCTTCCTCCTTGGCTGTTTGGAAACATCCATGGACCCCCATTGCTTCGGTTTCCACATTTTTTACTTTGGGGCCAACCTTTTTTGGATCTAGGATGTGTTTGATGTGCTTAAATGAACTGCCAAGGTTTTGTCAACATTCGGTTAAGTTTCGGTGGTTCCGGAGCTTTGTCCCCCTTTGGCTATTTTGGAACATCCGTGGAGCCCCGGCGGCCTGGCCTTCGAAGCCTGGCCCCTTCAAGGCCATTTCTGGGACTCCGTCCCTCCGTGGCCGTTTCCGGAACTCTGTCTCTCCGTGGCCCTTTTGAGCTTCCAGTTTTTGTAAAATGAGTCCAATCTTAAGGAAGTTTTCTAGGGACTCTTCCTTCCCTTTTTTTCATGTGCTATAATTGAAAAATCTTGGTTTTCCTATATTTTGTGAGGTCCAGGAACTTCTCTTTCGGTTTGCTGTCCCTCGTTCGTTGCCCGCCCCCTTGGGCCCTTATTAATGTTTATGATCCAAATGAGCTCCAAATATGAATATTATGATCTTTTGATGATGCATGGATGAATCTAACAAGGTTTTTGCAAGATTTGACTAATGTTTTCCTTATTTTTTGTATGAAATCAATTACGGTGTTTCGTGTACGCAAGATTCAAGGAGCCTACTGCACGTCTGTCAGGAGACCCATCAAGAAAGTTGAACAAGGAATGTGCATAGCTCCTGTCACCATTCATTTCATGATCACCTTTTCTCGTAGCACCCATCATCAGGGTCGGCGTTAGAAGAAGTCTTGTGCCAAGGAAGTCAAGGACAAGAATGCAAGGGGGTGGCCTTGAAGAAAGCATAAGGGAGTTGTCCGCTCGAATCAGGGGCAACCAATCAATTGATGCCAATTGTCGACGGGATCATTTGATCCAAGGAAGAACACTGCAAACACATCAAGTAAGAAGGAAGCTTTCAACCAGTTTCAGCTACAATAAAAGGGCAATCAACTAAATGACAAAATTGCTATAGCACCTGGGCACTAGATGACAAAACAAGGAAAAAACAAAGATGTTTTTTAAATTGCTGAATATTGTGGGGTAGGTGAAACCCTAATGTAATTGAATCTGAGCCACTCATTGTGAATTAATCCTAGCCATTCATTCGAGCCTTGGAAAATTGTAAATAGGGGCTTGCCCCTCATTTGTAAGGGTTGGAGAGCTATTGTAAAAAGCATTTGTAGCAATAGAAGATAACACTAGATGGTTTTATGGATGTTCTTTTTTATTTTGCTCATCTTGCATGCATGGTTTTTTCCTTCTATGTTAGTTTTAGTATTAGTTTTTTGAATGGTTGTTATGATGGTGTTGTTGTTATAGTATTTGATGAGCTTCCAGCCCATACTTTTAGCACTTGTTGATGACAAGTTGTGCAAAGTTAGCCTGGGCTTCTTTCTATCATTGTTGCAATCTAGTTCAATTGCATGTTCATGATGTGTATGTGTAATTTGAAAATCAGTAGACCTTAGAAGATTGTACTGGTTTTGTGTAGCTGTAGGTTTCTCTTGGTCAAGCAAAACTCAGTTTAGGAAGTATGTCTATTTTAGTAGCCACCATTGTTACTGTTCATTCGTAGCTTAGGATTAGAATAGCTTTCTTAACCCTTCTCCTTTTGTTGCTTCTTTTAATCCTTGGTTAGAGTAGGATCCAAAGCATCACCATGAAGCCAAATCAGATGAACTTGATGAGTTTCAGCTTGCTGGTTTGAGTGGACAGCATTTGTTCATTCACTTCCAGCACTTTGAAACTGCATTTGCAAACCCAACTTCCCATGCTTTGTAACTCATCTGTAAGACCGCCTTGTGATTCCAGCAAATCACATCAAACAATTGAGATATTCCAAGCACTATCAAGACCTGACATTAGAGACCTTGGGATAGTGTTCTGCAATTTGATTGTGGAAGATTGTCTTTCAAGAGAGGTAGTGCACCTACGCACTGCCTATGTTGAGAAGTGCATAAAAAACACATCAACATAACTAAGCAATTCTAGGACATGAGAAATTTAGTTTTTTTATGAGCTAGTTGAGAACTAGAAACATCATAGTACATATTTAGGATGCCAAAGGTGTGGTTTAGTTCCTCTTCAAAATTTTGAAGCAACATGTTGTCATCAGCATTGAAGTGTGAGTTGATCACCACCTTGTTCTAAGGAATGGATATACCTTTAATAAGCTTCATTTGATTAGTCTTTTAAGAAGATGCCCCAAAGCATTAGCAGTGAGAACATATAGAAAAGGAGATAAAGGAAACCATTTCCTTATAGAATGTTGTAGCTCAAAGGAGGCTAATATAGAATTATTAATAACAAGGTGTGTATTAGCATCTTTAAATGAAATTTGAACATGATTTTGGATCTTTGGACCAAATCCCAACCACTGCAACATTTTAAGAATGAAGCATCAATGAATTCTATCATAATATTCATCAAAATCCAACTTGATCACTAAAGCATTTTGACATGATTGTTGAGCTCACTCCATAGTCTCCCAAGCCAACATTAGATTGTCAAGTATAAATCTACCTTTTATAAATCATATCTATCTATCTCTCTCCCACCCTACCTCTCCCTCCCTCTTTCCCTCTCTCTCCCTCTCTCTCTGTCTCTCAATCTCTCCACCTTCCCCCTCCCCTCTCTACTTCTCTCTTTATCACCTCTCTCTCTCTCTTCTTTCCTCCCACCTTCCCTCTTTACTTCTCTCCATCTCACCTATCCCTCTCTACCTCTCCCTCCTTCTCTCCCCCTTTCTCTCTCTCCTTCTTGCTCTCTCCATCCCTCTCTACTTCTCTCTATATCACTTATCCCTCTCTACCTCTCCCTTCCTCCCTCCCCCCTCTCTCTCTCACTCTCTCCTTCCCTCTCTAATTCTCTTTGTCTCACCTCTCGCTCTCCCCACTTCCCTCTCTACTCCTATCTATCTCACCTCTATCTCTCCCTCCTTACCTTTCTACCTCCTTCCATCTCCACTTCTCTTTATCTCACTTATCCCTATCTACCTCACACTCTCTCACACTCTCTCCTTCCCCATCTACTTATCTCTATCTCACCTATCCCTCTCTACCTCTCCCTCACTCTCTCACTCTCTTTAACTCTCCCCTTCCTTCTCCACTTCTCTCTATCCCACCTCTATCTCGCCTATCCCTCTCTACCTCTTCCTCCCTTCCTCCCTCCATCCCTCCCTTTTCTCTCCTCTCTCTTTCACTCTCTCCTTTGTATCTATCTCTCCCTCCATGCTTCCATCTCTCTCAAACTCTCCCCTTCATTTGTCCCTCTCTACTTATCTCTATATCATCTACCCCTCTCCACCTCTCTCTCTCCCTCTCTCCTTCCCCCTCTACTTATGTTTATCCCACCTCTCTCTCTCCTTCCCCCCTCTCTCTACTTATCTCTATCTCACCTAGCTCTCCCCCTCCATCCTCTATAGATACTTCTCTATATCACTCCTCTCCCTCTCTCTCTACCTATCTATCCCCTCACTCTCTCCCTACCTCCCTCCCTCCTTCCTATCTACTCTCTATCTCCCCTCTCCCTATCTACATGCATCTTCCTCCCATACCTCTTCATATCTCTCACTCACTACCTCTCTCTGTACTTACCTCTTCTTACCTGAAGAGAGACATGGATGGAGGGATGGAGAGTGGAGATAGAGATAAGTAGAGATGGAGAGAGGTAGAGAGAGGGAGGGAGAGGTAGGTAGAGAGAGGGAGAGGAGAGATACATAGAAGTAGAGAGAGGAGGGAGGGAGGGAGAGGTAGGGAAGGGGAGAGAGAGGTGAGATAGATAGAAGTAGAGCGAGATAGAGAGAGAGGGAAGGAGGGATACAAGGAGGGAGCAAGATGGAGAGAGAGGAGGGAGAGGGAGATGTAGAGACAGATAGGTGAGATGGAGAGAAGTAGAGAGAGATCTTGAGCTCAAGGGAGAGATAGGTAGAGAAAGGTATGGAGATAGGGAGAGAAAGAGAGATAGGTCTAGAGTGTAGAGAGAAAAATATAATGGGATCCTACAATTGATTACTAAAATTTGACTTTCTAAAAAATTATAAGATCTTCCAAAACCTAGAATCTACATTATAACTCCTAGAGGTCTGAAACCATTCCTAAACATCCTGAAACTATATACATGAAATATAAATTAAATTATAAGAAATTAATCTCCATATATAAATTTTTATTTCATGTATATAGTTTCATCGAAATAGAAAGAGATTTTTTCAAAGCAAACAATAATGCGAGCATGTTATAACTCGTTTGTGTTATTTTTTGCTTTGGAAATTTCCAAGCCTTTGGCTTCAATTTTCCTTGGGCTTCCAACACAAAGGTTTGAGTGACTTTTCAACATCCTAAGACGTGTTTTTGTACATATTAAAAAATTGATGTAATCTCAAGCATGCTCTCTATCAAGTTTTCACGTGTTTCAATGTCAATTCAAAAATACTATGTGTAGACACGTAAAAAGTATTGATTGACATTACGCATATGATCCCAACTACTAACACCATCTCATCCTAAATCATCCCTCAGTCTAACCGTTTAATCAGATACCCTCATTTGATTAAATTCATCAATTTTCCCCCCTTAATTAAATAAACATCTTATCTAATTAAGTCATTCTTTCTTGTTAGTTAAATCAATTTATTTGATCTGATTAACCCTATGTCCATATTTAATTAAATAATCAATTTTACTTAATTAAATCTCTAAAGTCTATCCATTAAGTTAAATAAATTAAAACCTTATTTAATTTAATCTAACTTCATCTCCTTAGTTAAATAAAATCAAAAACCTTTATTTAATTAATCTTAAAATCATATTCTTCTCATATTTGATTTAAATCAATCCATAAATTTAAATCAAATTTGTCACATCGGCTAATATCTCATTAAATTAATTAAACTTGATTAATTTAATCCCTTCTCATGTCCCATCCACCAGCTTTTCCCACTTGCACATGAAAATAGATTTAATTAATTTATTAAATCTCTATTTTCCATCAAAAGGCATAATGAAGGAATATTCTCCAAATTTGAATTCAAAATCTAAGTGGACTTTGTCCTTCCAACAAGGCATTTACTCCACCTGACATGTCCTTTTCCTTGAGCCAAGTGGCATTCAATGCATTTTTCCTTCCCTCTTGCATGTCATTTCAACAATTTCAAATTTGAAATATATACATTTATTGACACTTTCTTCAAAACTTGCACAATCTTCATCCTCTCACATGTTGAAAAGTGGCACAATGCCATTGGTTCATCTTTTATTCCACATCCTTCCTATTTCTCATTCTTCAATCACTCTTTGTTATAAATAGAGAGCTTCTCTATTGTATTGATCATCCACAACTTGAGTCAACTTACTATACTCAAATCTTTAGCAATTTTCATCAATACCATTGAGTTCTTAGCTAGGTTATGTAGGGTTTTAGCTTGGAGCACTCATCACTCTTCATCAAAGTGGATCAATTTTCATCACCAAATCACCATTGCATCATTGGAGTTGGGAAAGGGCCAATTTTCACATCAAATTGGCACCAATTGCCTCAAGAGATTGAGAGTTTACTTTGTTTTAGAATAGGATTAGCTACTTTATTTCAAGTTTGTTGTTTTCTTCATCTTGTTCCTCTTCTTTTACAATTTAAATAAATTTCTTGAGGAATCATGTTTCTAATCTTGCATTGGATCTAATATATTGATTGTTTCTTGTGATTTTGCAGGTTGGGAATCATGGTTCACATTTTGGCGCTAGAAGGAGGGAAAAATCTCACTTTCTAATCATGTTTTTCCAAAAAAATTATGCTTTTTATGTTTACAGGAAAACTCCACCGCTAGACTCTCAGCATCACTGTTCAGCACCGCTGGCACTCCAGCGTCGCTATATTCCACCGCTACAAACTCCAAACTGTGACGCTTCTGTTTCCTGCCCAGATTTTTGAATTTTCAACTGTGCTACTGGACTGTTCTGACTCACTAGAATCTTTTTAAATTTTAAACTACATCGCCAAACGAAATAGCGATGCCTTCATGCTCACTGGTCTGACTGCAGAGTGATGCTGACTAGTAAGCGGCACCATATAGCACCGACAGTTACTTCAAACTATTACGCCTTCATAGATTGCACCGCTAGAGGGGAGTAAAAAGTGAGAATTTATTTTTAGCACATAATTTTTGTCAAATTATGGTTCTTTTGTCTATTTTTTGCTTTTTTGACCTCTGTTTTTGTAGAATCTAACTATTTTTCTTGTAGGTTGGATTGGTCAAAGAAGAAAGCATGATGACTTCACTTCACGATACCAAGTATTTTTAAACACTCTAGTGTTTGTTCAACACTCTTAGAGAACTCATTATTCCTCTTAAGGAAAAAAATTATTATCTTTCTTGCTTAGGACATAGTAATTTCACTTTAGGCTTTAAAAAGAACCTTTTAATTTTTTGTTACAAAAGAGCTTAAAATGAACATTAGGACTCAAATCTACTAGAGTTTGTTTTGGGTTTAAAATTTTGAACAAGGAAAATTATCACATTTCCTTTGGTGCTTAAAACAAAGTCATTATTGCTTTGTGGATCTTAAAATGAATATGTGTCTTTTGTGTTTTGTAATCTTTTTTGCAAAACAATCTCATCTAAAAGGGCGTATGCACTTCTCTCGTGCTTCACAGTGATCTTGAGAATCAAAAGTCTTTTTGATGACATTAAGTTGCATAAAAGATTGCCTCCACATTTCGATTTGGGTTTAAAATTGAACAAAACATTGTGCAAGTGTGAGTAAACCTATTGCATGGGTTCTCCCTTTGTTTCTAAATGAAGGTTGATCGAACTATGAATATGTTTACTCACTATTGTTTATCTTAGAGGGCCTTCCTTGGGAAAATGTACTCACCCAAGGGAACGACTCAACCGGTAACACTCTAAAGCCAAGAGTATTTCCAGTCAGGATATAAATGTGGGTATTGGAGTAAATGCCAATATCACGCGGTTGGCTCCGACGAGATGGATCTGAAAAGGGACTCTCACCATATGGGTCAATCTCCACGAACGAAAAGTCTGAATTAAAACCCTTGTTTTAGAAAGGCCAAAATCCCTATCTATTTGTTGGTGGAAGAATGGTCGTTCTAAAACCGCCCCACACTTTTACGGTCTTTAGTAGAAATGGAAAGCATGCCATGGGAGTTTCATGGGTGTTGATGCTTGGCTGCCCCGAGAAGTGAGTGTCATGGAGGGGAGCTAGTGGGGTCAAGCATCTAACCATTCGCTAAAAATAAGCATAGTTGGACTTGTCCAAGTGGGGACTCAACAAATATAGTCTTTCATATCCTTAGGATTGTGCTTGTTCTTGGTTACAAAACACTTTGCTTGTTCGAAAACAATTGGAAACAAACATTTAACATTTGTCATCAAAACTTCAAACCCTTTAGAAAGCAAATACAATTGACCAAATTCATGCATTATTGCTTTCCCTTGGGATTCTATCCTTAGAGGTTTCTAAACACTTGGATTATATCTCAATTTTCTTGCTAAAGTTAACAATAGGTAACCCTTGCCTTGATTTCATCAAAGTTTCACATGATGTATTTTGTGGAATGAGAAGAAGTTGAGACATTGGACATCTACTTTGAAAAACTTAATCAAGAGAGTGTTTGTAGTAAAAACAATTCATTAATCAAGATGAAATCAATTGAACCCCACACATGTGCTTGTTTTTCTTTTGTCTTATGGTCTTTTGAGAAAACATTGATCTTTTGGTTTGAAGTACTCTTAGGGAAAAGCAGGTTCTTCAAAACCTTGGTCTTGTAAACAAAATTCTTCTTAGGTTCATTTAGGATCAAAATAACCAATCATTCCATCCATGTCAAACATCAATCAAATCCCATCTCACAAACAATTTTTGAACCATTGGAAAAATCATTCATACTAGACTTTTGGAAAAATCCTCTTGAAATCAAAAACAAAATCATCTTGTTTCACTAGGTGTGTGTGGATGAATCCTTCTTCATGCACCTAGTCAAATTATCATCTTGTGGACAAGTTTATTCCAAGACAACATCTAACCTCTTAGAGTTTATGAGTTAATTATCAAATCCAAATCAAAATCAAATCCAAATCAAGTCAAAATCAAAATCCAAATCAAATCAAAAATCAAAAATCAAAAAGTCCCAAAGTCTAGTATCCCTCCAAGGTTCCTAAAAAATCAACACCCACATCATTCACCCCTTTCATCCTTCATCTCATCATTGGTCCTAAACACCTTAGATATCACTTTTGCAACAAGGTCAAAACATAGGAAGAAAATGGAATATAAACTTGATCCATACATCATAAGCGGTCTAAACCAACAAAATTATCAAAGCCTTACAATGCCAATTGATTTTCAAAACTCACATTTATACAATCCATACATGGGACCATTATCTCCTACAAACCTCAATGGTGCAACAAATGTGAGTATACCCAATCTAAATTTTGAAACACCTTTTTAGATGGTGGATTTAATTCCAAGTCCAAACTTACAAATCTATCAACCAAATACTCAATGCATGAGTCTTGAACAAAACAACATTATCCCACCAAATCCATACATGCCAAATGAGAATATACCAAGTACAACTATACCAAAAATGAACATTTCGAATCCACACTTGGTAAACTTTTGGATAGATATGTTTGCAAATCACACAAATGTTGTTCAAAATCCATCACACCCGTATGTCCCCCTCACCTTTCATGATCCAAATGACCCATCATCATCATTTCACGCAACACCTCAAACCTCTCTCCCTATGACTGTGCAAGGAGAGGGTAACTTATTTGGACCAGTGGGAATCTTTGACCCTACATCTTCATCACTTCCTCAAGGGAGTATGTTGCTCACTTTTCCACCACTTCCACAATTGCCATCAATATCTACACCTCTCAGTTTAGGGATTTCCCCTTTACCAAACATCAATCAACAAAATCAAATCAACCCTTCGATCATTAATCAAAGCATCATACTGAATCCCCCCATCTTGTCATCGACATCACAACAATAGATGGCAACCATCCCAATAACGCAAGCCACTACCATCACATCATCAACCATCCCCCAAACACCTCAAAACATGGTCTCACAAGGACCAAGCATATCGATCGCACCATCCACCACTAATATCCCAATCATCATGAATATGATAGTGCCTCTCATCACCACAACAAGCACCATTCCAAACCCACCTCTGCCACCACCACCACCTAATCCAAACACATCAAACCAATACAGCATTGCATTGCAAGCCGCTTAGTAGGTTGCTTATCAGAAGGCACTCCAAAACTGACAAGCTACACAATTAGTTGCTCAACAAGCTACCCAAGCTGCTCAAGTTTCCCAAGCCACACTACAAGCACAACAAGCACAACAGGCTACACAAGTCCAAGCCTTATTGCAACAACAACAACAAGCTACACAAGCCGCACAAGTTGCATAGACTGCACAAGCTACCCAACAAGCACAAGCCCAGGCTCAAGCACAAGCGCAAGCTCAAGCCCAATACCAATCCCAACAAGCAAATGTTGTTCAAAATCCCAACAAAATGTTAATGACTCCATGTATCAATCCAAGTCAACTATCACATGATCAAGACCTATTCATCAATGAGCACATGGAAGATGTTTCTACTTCATCTGATGACCAACTCACCATACATTAAAAGCCACTTTTTAGTGATCCATTCAAAGGAGTGTTAATATCATTTGATCCTATAATCAACGATCCATCAACCCATGATTATGTTGAAAAAGTCTCTACATCATCCAATGAGTTAGAGGACATATCTCAAGAATTTATTCCAAAGCATGATCAACATCTCTCACCAAAGACTAGCAATGGTCCTTTCCAAGACATGTTTGCAAATATTGAAGGAATCTTCAACTCAACATTTGATCCAAGTGCACTCAAAGATAAAGAGGATATAGAGCTATTTCCCATGCCTAAAGAAGATATCCATGAACCCTTTGTAAGTAATCCATGCTTTGAAACTGACCCACATCAAGAACTTGATCCAAAGCATGTTGAAAGGAATTCCAAAATCATTCAAGATCAAGAATTTGTATCCCCAAGCTACTACAATGATCTAATGGACACTCTCCTATCTATACAAGATGATCATATCCATATAGCACATAATCCTCCATCTACCCATGAGATGTTTTTTGTGGATGGACACGTAGATGATCTTCATTCATAACAGGATTTCGTTACACAAAAAGAGCAGGTTATTGATTCCTACAGTCAAACAGAGTTGTCAACATCAGGATCATATATATCCCAAATTCAGACTGAGGACATCATGAATAAATATATCCAACATTATCCACTCAAGGAAACAAGTCAGACAGAACAAGATATTCTAGAGTCAGCAGAGCAACAAATTGAAATAGTGTTATCTGTAGGGGTCATTTATTAGAGAGTGTTTACTGAACAAGACATCTCAAAACAAGAAGAATCAAGGAACAAAGGTGCTACTACCACCATACTGGGGGCAACTATGTCTCAAGCAAACGTCAACATAGGGAGCACGAAGAATCCTTATAATGAAACCAATGTCAATACTACAACTAGCCACGTCATGAATTTTCATCCACCCATCACCCCATCCACAAATTGGGACCAACATCAAAAGAAAGATTTGAATCAAAGCACAAAGAACGTTATCAAAGAAAAATAATCCAAGGAGCACAATGGACAAATCAAATACAAGTGGATACCAAAGAATAGAAAGAAAGATTATCCCTATCAAGCTCCATCAGTCAAAGAAACTATGCGGAAAAATAAAAAAGGGAAAAGTATCCATTGAAGATGTCCACAAAAGAAAAAAAAGGCTTCTCAAGAAATGCATAAAGTATATCAAGCAGTTGGTCTTAATTCCACATACACTTTCGTATGCACCCATCATTGCTCATCTTCCCAAGTTTGGAGAGTCAAACATTCCAAGCTATCAACCAATCCATATTTTATCCCTAAACACACTCTATCCACGCCTCCACACATGACATGATATCTAATTCTCACATTGACCATGTATTGGCAGCGACCCTTCATCATAAGGATTCAGAAGGCACTCTATTGCGATGTACGCACAAAGACAAAGTTAACTCTGGTATCAACAAAGCAGATTAGGAATCTCAAAAGTTGTATTCAAGTGCACATATCTTGGCAAAGCAGCTTCTTCAAGCAGGATATCGATGTAACATTATGATAGGGGCATCTACATCAACATCGCAAGGTGGTTCAACATGAGCTTAAAATCTTTCAGAAAAATACAAAAAAATCAAAAAGTATGAAAACCCAAAAAAAATCAGAAAAAGGATTAAAAACAGTAAAGAAAAAGATCATCCTCTAGTGAAAACCACTACGGTGGCGCTTTGTACAGGTACCATGATGAAAACCTGGCAAATAGGCGTCATGTGTGAAATTGAGCATCCGCGTGCACTATTTCAAGTGAAAGCTTCTCATCCCATCCATAATAAATCTAGCATTCCATCCATCTTAGCCATAATAAATCCATTCATCCATGAACCATTTATCCAATCCATTTTCATCCATCTGCACCCATCATCCAAGTTGTCTTGATCTTGATGAAAGTTTGGGGCACACTTTACACTTGCTTATGGTAAACATCTTGACATGGGTCATTTTCATTGATCCTATCCTACCCAGTGTTATCTAAGCCATGAAAAATTATCCAAATGAGCATCATTTATCTGCGCACCTTATCTTATCGCAAGATAATCCTTGGCATCCTTTTCGTGCTTACCATATCCATCCATCCATACACCTATCCAGGCATCTATTCATGACATTTTGTACATTGCTAAACACTGGGGGAAAATATGTACATCTTGCTTCAGGAATAAATCTTGGCCTATATCCTCCAACTTATGTGGTGATCCGAACATTGGCAAATGTAGAATCAAATTGGTCAAACCACTTGTGAGCTAAATTCCAAATCACTAGCTAATGACGCATTTTGACGAGAACATGTTCCTTATCAAGCTTTCATCAAACATCAATCCAAACAATCACTATCAGTCACATCTAATTTGCATGTCAAACATCACATCAAATCATTCAAACATATTTTTTTCCAAATCAAGCTTCAAAATCCTAATCAATCAAATCCAATCAATCCATCATCATCTTGGGATATCCATACTAATCCTTGCATTGTTGTGAATCCTCAACAATGTTATCATCATCAATCCCTCATCATCTTGGGATATCCATCCTAATCCTTGTGTTTCTTAACACTATCCTTACATTGTTGTGTATCCTCAACAATGTTATCATCATCAATCCATCGATTCGATCAATCAACCCTAGCTTGGTTTTCAAAAAAATCCCAAAATAGAGCACTGATATCATCACACATACCCATATCCAAATCATCAAAATTATGTGAAACACATCAAAACCCAAAAATATCAAAAAATCACAAAATCCAAAAAACATTCAAAACATATCAAAATCCCAAAATAGGTCAAAAAGTCAATCAAAAATTCAAAAAAAAAGTCATCTTGTTGAATTACGAGTCTCTGAGCCTTGAACATAGGCAAGGTTGATCTTTGATCATCCCCCGAGACACTTAGGTCAATCCTTTAGGAGTCTGTCATAATAAACTGACATTTCATCATGTATATCTTCATTTGTAAATCGGTCAAGTCCTCAATCGAACTACATGGTCTCTACGTGTATAACATAGGCAAGGATAATTTTTTGATCATCCCTCGAGGCCCTTAGGATAGGTTAGTATCTTGATCAAAATCTCAGAAAACCCCAAAACATTGGAAAATCAAAAATCAAAACATTTGAAAATCTCAAAAAATACTAAAAAATAGCCTCAAAACAGTTCAAAAAACTCCAAATACATCCAAATATTTGAAAAAATCCATCCATCCCATTTCACTTTCACCCACAATAAACATCGCTCATAATAAATCGATCATCATCTTCAACCTTTGGTAAGACAATCAGAAACAAGTCTAGTAGGTTAAAAGTGAAAACTCAAATGTCAAGTCTCAAGTCTAGGTCAATATGCAAACAAGTTGGTCAACTCTTTGTGTCAATAGCCTATCATCCAATCAATCCCATATCAAATCATCTGATATCATCCGATCCTAGGATCCATCCTTCCTACAATGGACATCAACATCAGGCATCACTGTAGTTTAGTCTTGGCTAGCGGTATTGAATAACATTAGCTTGTTTGTTAAATACTTTATCTTTATCTTGTTGATTTATCTTATTGCACTCATTCCAAGGACCTCTAGATGATGTCTAATCAAAAGACTTAGAGAGATAGGAATGGGGAAATGATAATTATCTTTTTATTTGTTGTTCTTGTTGGATGTCTTTGTAATATAACCTCGGCGAATACTTGTTTTATTAGGTATGTATGTAAGGTGTTTTAGATATCTTGTTGACCACATAGGAAGGCTTGCCTTACTATGTTTTGGCCTGAGATGTCTAAAATACCTAAAGTGCATCCTAGTAAGGTTTCCGTATGTTAGGTGTGAACAAAGATACTCCTATCTGATTGTCAAGTCAAAGTCCATCACACTAAATACAACGCATCATGGTTCTTTATACCTTGATGCATTGTATTTATGTATGTTATCAAAAATAAGGTAATTGGCCCTTTGAAAATCCCAACTCCATGGTAGATATTCATAATCATCATCATCTTTTGTCTTATTGAAATGTCTTCTTTCTCTTCTTCCTTCCTACTTTTCACGCTAACAAGGCACTATGACAGTTAATCATCATCATTAATCCTGCATCCACAAATCATCATCACATCATATAGAAAACATGGATCATATCATATGCATTGCATTTCCATCATCATATAATATAGATTTGTTATAATAAGCATCTCATAAATCATCACATTGCCTTCATTTTGCATAAACATTTCATAAATCATCCCATATCATTATAAGTATTCAGTGCATAATTAAGTGAGGCATAAATAGGTACGTAAACAATATAAACAATCCATTGCATTAAGTGCATACATATCATCCATATCATATAGAACATCTCATAAAAGCATTTATTATGCCATCACATATACATGATATCATTTTGCATATACATCATAAATTAGCATCTCCATACCATTTTGCATATCATATCATTTCATCACATCATGGAAAATTACATACATCCATCATTGCATAACCGCATATCATAATCATTGCATTCGTATCATCATCACCACCATAACAGAAAAATATATTGAAAAAGAAATCATTTCATAAATCATCACATTTGCATTGAAACATACGTAAATCATCATAAAGACCGCACCATCATAAATGCATACATAAAAAGGTACAACAAGAGAAATGTACTATGATAAAATCCATCCATATCCATAATCATCATAGATGCATATCACATGAGGCATAATATAGATCTGTTAGTCGCATAACCATCACATAACATATATATCATCAGAAAGAAATGCATCCTTCATAATACCATAACATTATTGCATCGTATATAGAAATAGGAACATCCATAATGCATAAATAAAAGATAGAACATGCCATATCACATCAAAATCATCATCTCATATATATCATCAAGTAACTATCATTGTACATAATAATCTGATCACTATACATGTGTATATCAATAAGTACAAGGACCCATCGGGCTATAAAAAATGAGCCCATAGGGCACAAAAAAAGAATAGTATTTCGATCAAAAATGAGGTCTAACCCTCTTGCCTGCTTCCCTCGCCACTGCCTCTATCACCATGGCCCTTTGTTGGTCTGTGACTAGTCCTCTATAAAAAATCAGGAGCTCGGGCTACTCTCAGTATGACATCATGGTAACGCATCCGATAATAATACGCCTCCCAGATGGCCTCCCTGTATGAGTGAAGTGACACTGTGGGTCGGGAGGAGAAAGAGGTCACTAGACTCTCCAATTGATGTCTACGGCCCATCTCTGCTGCCACCTATAGCTCTGTGGCCTGCCTCTGAAGGAACACCTGATCTCTCTTAGCATGGACCTAATCCCTCTCTGTTGTCAAGGCCTGAACCTTGCCTTGACTCTATAATATTAGACCGTCTCTCGGATCCAGTTGACCCATGGGCTATACTGGCATAGGCTACGCATGAGGCTACTCCTCACCCCCATCTCAAGGCGGTGTAGTAACTTGATCCTGATGCCCCTCTGGCCCCTGACCCTGGTCCTGCATGTGGACATCTGCATGAGGCTGCTCCATCTAACCCTTGACTACCTGATCCCTGGAAGCCTGGTCCTGTGTTGGCTGCTTTTGTATTGGTTAACCTGCAGGAGGACTGCCACCTCCTCGTCCTTGATCTACCCCTCTACCCCTGGCTCTCCATCGAATGGAGAGAGCACCTAGAACTGTCAAACATAGAGGCGGTCAGAACCAATCTTTGTATGCCTATGTCACTCCTGGATCTACGACACCCTGATCATATTCCCATGGTCAGGCCACTAGCTGTTTGAAACTCTCCACTGCCTCAAAGACAACAATGTATTGCCCCTAGGCACCTTGCAATGTTGTGCGAGAAAAAATGGCCACATAGCCATCATCTAGTCTGTCTTGGACCTCGCCAAGCTGGCATTGAACTCATCCTGGCAGGTACATCTCTAACATAGTATGCTCTCGCCCTTGCATAAGCCAGTCCTGGCAGGCAAAGAATAGCTCTTGTACATCATCAGCCCATCTAGGCTAACCAAGGTATGGGCGCCATGTAAACACTGTCATCTCGTCAAGGACCCTCCTCCAATGAGGAATCCAGTGCTCACTTATCTATGCGAAAGACACACCACCCCTATAGTGCCACACCGTTGGATCATCAGGCTTCATCAGCACTGCAACAACTCATGGCCAAAGAATGGAGATATGATTCCATGCCCACACATGAAGGAGTGTGACACTGACAGTAAGTGCTCTACCATCCAAGTATGCATACTCATGTAAATCATAAAGGGAGGCAAGAAGAATTGGACCCCATGCGAAATGGATTGACCTATCATAAACCATCCGCTCCCAGCAAAGACCCCATCTAGGACTGAAATACTGCCCTCGTCAATCCAGAGCAACAAGACCTAAAATAATCATTGCAATCACCATTCGAAATGGTGATGTGAGTGTCTTGTGGCGCTCCAGTTCTATCTGGACCTCGCAAAAAATAATGTCCTCTATAATAAGGACTGCATGGCAGGCATCCCATCCGACATCCATATCATGAATAACACGCCGACCATGTACGATTATCTAAGGATGCACCACACATCCTCTAGGGTAACAGTGGCCTCGCCAGTGGGAAGATGAAAGGATGACGTCTCATTGTGCCACCTCTCGGCAAGCACAAACATCATGCCAAGATGGGTCTGCATAGGTGTTGTGTAAGCAATGTACCATAACCCCATCTATCGAAGTCGGTCCTACTCCCTGTCAGTCAGATCTCGCAAATAACTAAATATCTCTTGTGATCTATACTCATGAGAATAAATCTCCCTCGCTACCTCCTGCATCAGGAAAGGTCAACATGTTGAAATCATTAGAAAAAATTATCCCGAGCGTTCAAAAAACTAGCCCAGCGGTGCAAATTGTGAAGGCGTCGTAGTTTGAAATTTATAAATGACGCTGGCATCTTCAAATCTCAAACTGCACTGCGGCGGTGCACTTTGTTTAAAGCACCCCGAACCCTAATTCTAAAGTCTGCCACGGCATTGGAGTTTGAAATCCAGCACTACATTTCACATATGCATCAGAGTTTGAGGATTCTTTTCAAACTCCAAACTCCACCGTGGCGGTCCATCTTGAGATGGTGGTTCAGTTTGGAGGACCGAGCGGTCCAGTTTGAAATTTGAGTGGTGCTATATAGTACCTTTGGGAGAGACCTAGTTTTAAATTCATTAAATGAATGCGTAAAAAAAAAAATGAAGCTCAAGTTAGGATGACTTACTGGTGCCCCAATGTCAGGAGGTCGCTGGTACGTTTGGACTCAGTTAGAGATATGCAATGGGAGCTATCGTTGTTCCATCTCGTCAAGTTATTAGAGCTCAAATCACGAAATCTCTTAAGGCTGATGTGTTCAAATGAACTAGAAGTGGCCCCTCGGGGCCTATTTAAGCCTGAAAATTAGGGTTTTTTGACCCCATTCGGCCTTCCTACTAGGGTTTTGGACCCTTGGTTTTGTTTTTGTCTGTTAGAAGGCCGTTTCACACCTTTTTTGGGATTTTACCTCATTTTTTGACCTCCCGGAGCCTTTCTAGACCTGTCAGCCACCTTTTCCTTTTTTTGCGAGATCACCCAAAAAGTAGAATTTCCATCCGATCTCTTGAGTGGGCAATATATTGGCATATTTCCCTTCACTGGGGCAGCAATGGGGCAATTTTTAAAAATTATGAAAAATTTTGGCTTTTGATTGGGATTGTTTATTCTTTGGACCAACGCAACAAGTACATTGCTTCAAAGAGGAGCAAAGTGTAGACACGTAAAAAGTATTAATTGACATTACGCATATGATCTTGACTACTAACACCAATTCATCCTAAATCATCCCTCAGTCTAACCGTTTAATTAGATACCCTCATTTGATTAAATTTATCAATTTTCCTCCCTTAATTAAATAAATCATCTTATCTGATTAAGTCATTCTTTCTTGTTAGTTAAATCAATTTATCTTATTTGATTAACCCTATGTCCATATTTAATTAAATAATCAATTTTATTTAATTAAATCTCTAAAGTCTATCCATTAAATTAAATAAATTAAAACCTTATTTAATTAAATCTAACTTCATTTCCTTAGTTAAATAAAATCAAAAACCTTTATTTAATTAATCTTAAAATCATATTCTTCTCATATTTGATTTAAATCAATCCATAAATTTAAATCAAATTTGTCACATCAACTAATATCTCATTAAATTAATTAAACTTGATTAATTTAATCTCTTCTCATGTCCCATCCTCCAGCTTTTCCCACTTGCACATGAAAATAGATTTAATTGATTTATTAAATCTATATTTTCCATCAAAAGGCATAATGAAGGAATATTCTCCAAATTTGAATTCAAAATCTAAGTGGACTTTGTCCTTCCAACAAGGCATTCACTCCACCTGACATGTCCTTTGCCTTGAGCCAAGTGGCATTCAATGCCCATTTTTCCTTCCCTCTTGCATGTCATTTCAACAATTTCAAATTTGAAATATATGCATTTATTGACACTTTCTTCAAAACTTGTGCAACCTTCATCCTCTCACATGCTGAAAAGTGGCACAATGCCATTGGTTCATCTTTTATCCCACATCCTTCCTATTTCTCATTCTTCAATCACTCTTTCTTATAAATAGAGAGCTTCTCTATTGTATTGATCATCCACAACTTGAGTAAACTTACTATACTCAAATCTTTAGCAATTTTCATCAATACCATTGAGTTCTTAGCTAGGTTATGCAGGGTTTTAGCTTGGAGCACTCATCACTCTTCATCAAAGTGGATCAATTTTCATCACCAAATCACCATTGCATTATTGGAGTAGGGAAAGGGCCAATTTTCACATCAAATTGGCACCAATTCCCTCAAGAGATTGAGAGTTTACTTTGTTTTAGAATAGGATTAGCTACTTTATTTCAAGTTTTTTGTATTCTTCATCTTGTTCCTCTTCTTTTACAATTTAAATGAATTTCTTGAGGAATCATGTTTCTAATCTTGCATTGGATCTAATATATTGATTATTTCTTGTGATTTTGCAGTTTGGGAATCATGGTTCACACTACGATAATGTTAATCTCTCTTAGCTATCTAACCATGTAAGTTTTTTCACATTTTGAGTATGTTATGGTTTTCATCTTTAATTTCTTTTGTTAGTGTATCTATTTTTTTGTCAAAAACCAACTTGTATTTTTTACTTTATTTTTTAACTATTCATTGAAATTTCAAATATATTATGTGCAAGTCAGCTATTTGTGAAAGAAGGCATCAAAGTGGATTGTTAAGGGAAAAAACAAGGTGATGATTAACTCACTATATAAAAACAAAAACCGATTACAACACGCTCACTACCTAGGCTCACTGTCCAAAAAGAGAAAGGCTCATTGCTAAGGGCTCACTGCCCAAGAGGATCACTTCTTCTGGATTACAAAAAAATAGTTATAAGGATGTTCATGTTGACATCCCAAATGGCACAACATTGCAAACAGAATATTGCTACCTTGTTTCTCCTGAAAGGGAAAGGAAACACATGGATGCCTTAGCTCCCAAGGTCTTTGTAGTTGGTTCTCAACTATGTTCATGTCCCTCAGTGGTCAATGTAACAGTAATATTCAAGGGGGATGCTGGTGTTGAGCTTTTGGACTATTATGAAATCAAACATAAACTTAAAACCTATTCTAACCAAGGTTCTAAAGAAATATAAAAAAAAAGATAGATCAGGGCTTTGGAACAGAAAAGAATGATATTTCATCTGAATTAACTAGACCTGTTGCCTTTCAAGGAATTCCTAACTAAGACTGTAGAACAAACTTAACTTGTGACTAACACACAATTTCATTCATTCATAGTGTTGAATTCAATAGCAGATTGTAAATTACCACTCAAGTAAAACATAAAACCAAACTCAATCCTTGAAAGGTTCTCAAATCAAATGATCAACTCAAGACAAACACCATTCTGAAACACAAAATGAAATAGATTTTAATCTGGATGCTTCTATTGTTAGTGAAATAAATAAGCAACATTTACAAAGCTGGCACAATCACCAGTGTACAGATAATCTATGATTTCAAATTGTTTCCATTTACACTAAGAAAGATGAAAGATACATTAGTCTATTATGATTCTAACTCCTAACTGAGAAGACAAAAGAAGCTCTCATTACAAAGAATCAAGATCAACTTCCATCCCCTCTAACTAACTCTACTGGTTCTAACTCTGAATTTCTAACTCTAGAAGTTCTAACCTTTACAAAGAGGCAAGAATGCCTTATATATAGAATGTACCAAAAGGATGTGATGTCCCCTGCACTAGGGTTTACAAAATATCTGCATCCAGGAGTGTCAGCTCCCAGATCTTTTGAAAAGAATCAATGCTGCATTTAATGAGAAGCCCTGCTATCCGAGTCAATGATGAAGGATTTCTTACGTAGGAGAAGCTTTTTTAGATCTTTTGGCAGCTACAACATTAATTCTCCCATCTTCGTGTCCACCCTCAAACTCTGTTGGGGTCACCTTGAATGCTCAGAATATCTACATTAATATTGATCTACCTCTATCAGTAGTGGTCACCACAGGTGCCCCTCTGAGTCATGGTTTCTTATGTCACTCAGCTTCCTTTTTGTTCTGGACTCCTCTACTCGTTGACCGTTCCCTGGAAGCACCATCGAGCTGCCTTGCAGATCTAAACACCATCGCCAAATCAGTCTATTGTCATCTATTCTCAGAAGGAGTCTATCTTACCTGCCTTCTGTTAGCCTTCTCCTCAGGGGCGGTCAATTTTCCAATGGCCCTTCTTGGTTCTCTCTGATTGGACAATCAAATGCAACGCCAGATTCTTGAGCAGTCAAGAGCAGACCATCTTAAATCACATGTCGGTGAGACACCATCAGTGTCTCCTCGATGCGATCTCATTCTATAATAGTTATCGGCATAGCTTGGGTCATTCGGTGAAACATTTCGGTGGGCTACAAAAGTCACATCAAGCTCAAAAAACCTACCGGCAAGACTGCATTCTCTCAGCAAGACATCTCGGCGAACCTCAGGATCCCATGGTGATTTCATTTTCATGTTGGCAAGAGTTTCAGCGAACTCCTTTTCATTCTTGCCAAGCCTACTTTGCATCAGGAAAACCCTATTGGATTGGCAGGATGTCATGCTGAGCTTTTGTTTTATGTCATGGAGACCTCATGGTTTTGGGGAGACCTTATCCCGAATCCCCTTTCTTCTTATCGAGCCCTCCCTTGTCTATCTTCGGCATGACTTTTGATCATCGGTGAGACCTCTCGCCGCATTCATTTCCCTTCGCTAAATTCTGGTATCGCTAAGACCTTCTCGGGTCAGCAGGACATCCTACCAATCCTGTTGCATTCATTCCGAGTCTCCCCAATTTAGAGCCTTTCGGTGTGACTTCTTCCCTTTGGCGAGATTTCTTGCCGAGAGTGTTATCTTTTGGCGATCTCCTATCATTTTGGGGAGACATTTTGTGGTCACCGAGACCTTTTAGCGATCTTAGATCACTATGCCGATGGTGCTTTGTCGCAGGGACCTCATGGCGAAGTCTTACTTACCTCCCGGTGGGCCCATTCTGTATGTCGGGGTAACTTTGATGTTTCGGGGGGACCTTATGGTGAACTCCCCTCTTTCGCCGAACTCTGTTGTCACCAAGACCCCTCTTGTGGTCATACTGATATGCTTTCCTTCTCTCTACTGGTGTCACCATAACATTCCCCTATCAGGGAGATGTCCTATAGATACATTATGCTTTGCTGAAGGATCTCCATAAGCACATATTTTGTCATCGTGACAACCTGATTCTCTTACTGATGAAAATGTGTTGGTGAGACTTTATGGGTCGGCAAGATTGCCAGACCTCACTCTGATAGACTTCCTCTTGTGCTTTATCGGTGTGACCCGAAGATTTTGCTGAGACTTCTTGGCGAAGAAGATGACTCCCACCAAAGTGTTTGCTCATTGTGTGGTAGTCGGTGAGACCTCCTGGATTCATTGAGACATCCTTTTGCCGATGGAAAACTCCTTTTGACACCGATTGGCAAGACTTTAAGATTTCGCCAAGACCACCCCCCGAAGGGAAAAATCATGCCAATAGATGCCTGTATGTAAATTCCACTTGTTGTGACATCTCCGGGGTCTTTCCGACTATTGCCTTAGCTGATTTTCATGACCAACTAAACTGGGGGAATGCATTCCAGCTGAGCTCCCTTGGCAAGTATCATCATGTGTAGGGTTTAATCCAGCATTCAACAAAGAAAACCATAATAAAGATCACACAAATAGAAGTTACTTCATCAAAATCATCATTAAAATGAATTCTATGTCAGTAAGTTGTCGTTAAACCTTCAAACAAAATGATCATACAAACAGCTTGGGTTTCAGGTCGACCCACAGAATCCAAGTCAAGGAGGAATTTCGGAGAATTCTGAGTCAAGCAGGTGCCAGCGAAAAAACATGAAAATACCCATTAAGAAACTTAATCCGATTAATATCAATCAAGGAATAGCATGTAAGACCTCAAAATAGCATCAATTAATCGTAAAACGTGTCATCATTTATTAACTTCCTGTTATTCCATACTTCTTCACATTTCAACAGATCCAAGGGAAATTCGCACAGGATGGATTTCTGTGAAGGAGAAGACATTCTGGCAAACCCGAAAAAAATAGGGAGCAATAGATTTCAGGAAAATCTAGAGAAGAAAGAAATCCGCAAACAAGGTATATCTCCTCGGAGGCCTCGGGGATTTCGGGAAAATCTAATCCACACAAAATTCCACAAAGACCAAAAATCTCTGAACAACAGCGTTCGACTGGAGCTCGAGCGAGATCCGGGAAAATTTGGGGGAGAAAGAAATCTGCAAAAATCTGCCTAACTCGGATTTCTGTGAAGGAGAAGACAAAATCAGGAAAATCTGGTCCATTTGGAATTTCGCGAGGACCACAAATTGCCGAACAACAGTGCCTAGCCAGAGTTCGAGCGAGATCCAGGAAAATCCGAATTGGCTGGAAAATCTCGAACTCAAGAGAAAACCCAAATTCCAACTAAGGCAGAATCAAAATTGAATCGAAAACACACCGCCCTCTTTAAAGTTGGCAGAGGTGGAAACAAGTCGGGATGGGGATGAGAGACAAAATGGATACAGCGGAATCGAGACCGGAACCAAACTTGAACCAGAAACTTTTTCAAGTTTTGGGTTCGGATTCTGTTTCGAGCCCGCCTCTAATGTCATCCGAAAAGTGAAAGAAAGGACAAGGAAAAGAAAGAGAGAAAGGAGGGAAAGCCCCACGACGAAACAAAGAAGAAAAGGAAAATGAAAGAAAGAAACACGCGGAATCGGGATCGGAACGGAACTCGAACCAGAAACTTAAAAAAAGTTTCAAGGTTCGGTTCCTGTTCCGATTCCGAGTCCACTGAACACAAAAAAAAAGAAAAAAAGGTGCACCAGGCCGAAAACACCCAAGGCATAGGAGACGAAAAACCAACAAAGACCAACGAAGAGAGAAAAGGCGAGTCAGACCCGTTATGGGACCCGAAGCAAGTTTAACATCCTAAATCGGACCGGGGCCCGACTCCACGAAAGAACAAAGAACGGAGACAAAGAATAGTCGGAACCAAAATTGGGAATGGAACAAGGCCAGAACTTGGAAGGAAATTCTAAGTTCGGTATTGGTCTCGGTTCCGCCTCTGACAGAACTTTAGAAAGAAAATGCCTAAGGTAGAAAACCAAAGGCCAAAGGGAAAAGACAAAGGGAAAAAAATGGGGTGGTTATGCAAGACATAACAAATGGCGACTTGGCTGGGAAAATGGTTTAACCATTTTCATGAATCTGAAGGATTCAACTACCCAGAATTCTTGGTTCATGAACATCACAACTCCAGTTGGGTCAGTTAAAACAAACAAGGTAGAGGTAGAATCTCAAATGTAAGTCAATCAATGGCTACCCCTGAATCTATGTGTGCTTGATTGTGCATCACCCTTTTGTAAAGTTTCTTCATCTTTTGAATAACAATGTGCAAGATTTGAGTTACGTGAGTTGATTTCCTTTGTGTAATGATATCCTAGGCATTGCTCTACTGCCAGTCAGGCATCGATAGCCCCGACGAAGATACTTCTAGTTCTCTCATAGCATTGCTCTACTACCAGTCAGGCGTCCATTGCCCCAGTAGAGATACTGGAATCACCCACTCATATTGAATCCTCTTTTTCTTTTGATAATTTTTTTTTTTTTGGTTTCAGATATTTCATTTAATTCTCTTTTTCTTTTCAATATGTCAAATATTTAATATCTGATCTGGGTTGAAGACTACCATGGACCTCATAACAACACTTGGAAATTGGATTTTTCACTCAAATCTTACAACATTGTCATCCTAAGACAAATATACCGTTACAAGAGGAGACGATATTATTGATTTGTGACAGATTCAGAGGGAGCTGATGAAGGTTACTTACTTTGCACCTTACTTTCAAGACGTTCCACAACTCTTATTGTCAATGGGCATAAGACAAAAGTTTAGGACAAAATTACCCCATCAGAAAGCCTGAAAATACCTAAACCACCTCTCTCCAAATGACCAAAGTATGCTTCAAATAACAACCACCATTCTAAGATGGGAAAGAACAGGTAAACCCCAAAGGAACAAAAGATCAAAAGAAAGGATAAAAAAACAAACAACAGAGCTATTTACAAGGAAACAAAATACCACAAACAAAGAAACAAACTATCTACAAACAAAACAAAAGGAACAGGAAAAGGAAAACATTAGAACAAAAGAAAACTAGCTAAACCAAAAACTAATACTGATTTATCCTAATCCTAAACTAACTCAAAAGCTAAGCTTTGCAAACACAAAACTATAAAAATTTGTACATTGACCTGACTGATTTTTCATTATATGTAGCAATCTTAACTTACTAGGCACAGTTCTAAGCCTAGCAAATTTATCTTTATACTCAGAAATATGAAGTTTATGTGCAATAATTTCATTCTGAGGGTATAAAGCTTGAAATATTATCAGCTGTGGGTTCTCAGTTTTGTCATGATTTACCCACACACATGTTTCAATATCCCCAACACCATAATCAAACTGAAAATTATTAAAACATAGAGGATAATTAAAGGACACCACCTGATTCTGAAGATTCCTAATTGCCAATACAGGCTTGTGTTGTATGATCTCCTCCTCACAAGGTCTCAACTCATGGAACACCACTGAATCGAGGTTCGTCTTGCAGTCAGGATATTCACTCACCAACATTTCTATATTCATCTCAGGCACAGAGTCAAAAAATTTCTAAATTTCTTGAGATGAAGTCTCAATTTTAACTTTTTCTTGAAACATGTCATCCCCTAGGGGTTGAGAATCTGCTTCCATCTTATCACCATTGATGTTAGGGATACTGGAACATGGTGAACAAGGATTTTCGTCAAGCTCATTTGAACACATAGAGTCAGAGTCAGGAAAGCACTTTCTCAATTCAAATTCTGGAACCTCATAACCCAGAACATGCCACTTAGCATCAAATTCATCGGTGTTAAGAACAAATTGATTAGTGGCTATTAAGCAAGGACTTTCTTCCAACAACACATTTGAGCAATCAAAATCAAAATCAAGAAAATACTCCCTTGTCTCATTCTCTTCATATTGTAGAGATTTGACATTTGAGATAACCTCTTGGTCCTTTTCTTGGCATTCCTCTACTGCATCCAAATGCATCCTGTCATGAACTTCCTCAGGGAGCACTTGACTGATCTGCACATTTACTTGAATTTCTTCCCTTAAGATTTCATCTTGGTATTTCAGTTCTTGTCCTTGACCACCAGGTTCATTGGAAATCTCATCTTAAAGTATGTTGTTTATTCCAATTCGTCCACTACTTAAATCAGCAGAGTCATCTTCTTGCATTAACCCATCAAGGTATGTTTCTTCCTCTCCATTGGGGGGATAGGTACTCCAAAGATCTTCCATAAGTATTCCTTCAATAGTGATCATTTGCTTGAAATACAAATCCATCCTTCCTAGGAAGACATGGCAGTCCATCTGAGAATGTTGATCGGTTCGATGTATCCTACATCAACTTTTCCCAACAAGTTCTAATAGTTTCAGACCTCCCAGCTCTTCTAATTTCTCCCTTATTCAATTTTTCATACAAGGGATATCAATCCAGCATGAACCATGTGTCTTTGTCCATCCCTCATCACCTTGATTCTCATCTTGGTCAGAAGAGTTTACCTCATCTCCTTCAAAGCCATCATTAGTACTAGCGTTCTCAACAAAGCTAGATTCTATCTTGAGATTTCCATTATGCTCTAGATTTACATCCATTTCATGCCTCTTACCAAACAAGTCATCAAAGTTATATTTTGGTGAGTCAAATGTTTCATCCACAACTTCATTGTGATGTAATGGACTATGCTTTGGAAGATGACTAAAAAGAGATGATATGGTCACAACCTCATTGACGAGTGGAGGACCTAACTCTGTGATTGGATTTTCCAGGGATGACTTCTCCCAGTGGTCTCGTGTGTGATTGACCTGATGTGGGGTGTTGGGGAATGTGGTGCTCGGAACCTTAGGAAGGTCATAGCTGCTTGGTGAGAATGATTGCATCTTAGCAGGGATGGTGGGTGAAGCGGCATAAGGCTGCAGATGATGGCAGTTTGCAAGCACAAGAGGATTATAACCCTGAGTTTGGCTATCTGAATTTCTAGTCACATCCAAATTGTGCCAATAAGATAGCTATTTTCAATGCATTATGCAAGGATGTAGCCTCACCACAACTTCTGACTTTGGTTGCAAATGAGGGGTTTAAACCCCAATAGTAATGTTCTATCAGCATATAATCATGAACAACCAAATCTAAGGATTGAACCCTTTGATACATGAACAAAAATATGTGATTAAATTGATAAATTGGTTCTAATAGTATCCTCTTTTTAGTTGCAAATTCATGTAGTGGGTGTAGAGTATTAGGATCAAACTGATCTAAAAATAATATTTCTAGTTCTGTCCATGAATAGATAGATTTTGGTGGAAGACTATCATACCATTGCTTGGCTGTACCTTGAAGTGTTCTGAGGAACAATTGATAGACGACGTCCTCATGCTAAACCTGGAGAAAAGTAAGTACACGCCTGCAAGTTTCGACATGTTCAGAAGCATTTTTCCCATTGTTAGGGAAAAATAATGGAAGTTGATCATACAGGTGATCAGGGATTTCATGAAAAAATCCTGGTATGTGCAAAGGGCTACCCATTGGAGTTGGGTTTTCCAAGACCTGGCCCACTCCAACTCACAATAATCCAAAATTACTCATCGACCCTCCCTCTAGCGCCAATTCCTGTTGACATCCCAAATGGTGCAACAACATTGCAAACAGAATATTGCTACCTTGT
>VDFB02271358.1:385617390-385705434 GCA_007258455.2 Sequoia sempervirens | reverse complement strand
TTTTATTTATGTTTTATATGTGTACAATAATTTTATAATTAGATAATACTTAATTTTAAAATTTACATAGTTTCCCATGGAACAATTCGATGGAACAAATTATATAAGTTTTATATAAGTGTATATAAGTTGTATATAATTGTAATTTAGGAAAAATGATTTTAAAAAACTTCGCTACATTTCAAATAAGGATTGAAAGCATATATTTGGGTTTACATGCAGCCAAAAAAAGTGAGAGATGATGCTATCAAAGATTCTTGAACTTAAGAATTTTCCATGGAACAAATATGTACATATAATTATAATTTAGGCAAAATGATTTTAAAATTTTTTACTATGTTTCACATAAGGATTGAAAGCATATATATGGGTTTACATGCAACCAAAAAAAGTGAGAGATGATGCTATCAAAGATTCTTGAACTTAAGAATTTTCCATGGAACAAATATGTACATATAATTGTAATTTACACAAAATGATTTACAACTATGTACAAGTTACTATAAGTTCTCATTTGAACATGTATAGGGTTACAAGTGAACTTGAAACCATGGATATAATCTAAGTCAAAGATTCAGGTTCAGCCCGCTCTTCAATAACATGTAGAATTTTTGATGATCATCACTATCTAGTCTCCATTTTCTTCACCACGCATGTGGAACTGCATGAAGATGTAGAGTGGTAGCAATTATTAAGTGACTATATTGATATACCTTGTTATTAGGTTGATAGTCAACAAAATGAATCCCATGCTAAACAACTTTGACTTATTTTAGATATGTCCCTTGCACTACAACATAACCTGCATGGTAAACATGAACCTAAGGTAAGACATATGAATGTGTACAACATTTTCATGCTCAAGGTTTGTATAATATATATCTAATGTTTATAATGTAATGTGCACATGTGAATACAATGTTTATAAAATTTTAAATTCAAACTCACATGTAGGAAATGACATTCCATCACTTGTTTCAGGTTCTGTTAGCTTATTCCTCTCTTCTGTGCAACACAATAAATAATAGCTAACACCTTCGATGTTTCTAGGCTCTGCTATGACTGCAAAAACATCTCTTGTACACCAAATTTACACAATTTTTTTTTAAAAAAAATAGAAATGTCTCTAAATATCATTAACTAGATATATATAATATTTAAATTATTGAAAACTTACACGTGTACCTTTTCTAACCAATCCTGAAATATGGTCATAATCAATTGAAATCAAAGGAATGTCTTCAAATCTTTCTTCCTCATTTTCATCATATGTTTATGAAACAACTAGTGGCACTATATCCCATTTACCAACATATCCAAGTTCTTGATTGTTGCATGCATAATCAAAGTTTCCCTCAATGCACTCAGTGCAAAAACAAGAGTAATCCCTTGTGTCTAATATCCATCCATGATGACTATCTGAATTCCTAACACAATGCAAAGATCTTGTTTTTTCTACCCTCTTGCATCCATGCATCGATCTTCTATCCACACCTAGATACATATGTACAACAAAAAACTTATGTGAACAAATATTTATATATATATATATATTTAATTTAAATAAATTCAAATTTTTCATTTAATGTAATTTATACATACCCGATATCTCCCAAAACACTCTATGTGGAATGTGTCGATTTGTTCTTGAAGATGTGCCGACCACATTTGATGCAAAGTGTTTCTTGCACCATTAAACAACATCATGTGCATTATCTAGATGATCTTCTGGATAACTCATTTGATGCTTTCTTAAAGCTCGTTTGATGCAAGCTCCTGCTCCATCATGCTCACCCTTTCCATGCCCACTCTAAAAAAACTCCAAACATGTGGTATTTTGTAGATTTTATGATATCTACAAAGTGCATAGAATGGCTGTAAAGATTTGAATTGTGCCACACATCCATCTGACCATACAAAATGATTTTCAAATTTTACACCCCTGCTTCTCAAATTCTCAAAAAATATTGTAAAGCAATGTTGCAAAAAAAGTGTCATGCTCTTTATCATCACTAGTATAAAAGTGATATTCTTTCTTAATGGCTCGTTCTTCATCTGTACTCTCAACACCATCCAATTCTGATTGTGCATGTCGATAAAACACATGAACCATAATAGTGATCTGCTTTGGAAAATAATACTCTGATTGAATCTCCTTTTGATGTACAAAGGAGTAATTTTCTGCAAAGTCAACTACTGATATAATTGTTCCATGTGGGAAATTATCTCTTAATGTTTGGAATTGTTGTGCTTGTCACTTAGCAAAAAAGGAATGATGTATGTATGGTCATATCAATTTTTGAAAATCTTCCATAAATTTTCCAATGGGAATCTCCTCTTCTACATAGTTCAACCTTGTGGATTCTTTCCCAAAATTTATTTGCAACTTTACATACTTGTACCTGTGTCAGTAAAATATGTGAATAACTAATAAACCACACTTGATCAATGAAACATTACATCAAAGAGAATCCAAAATAATAACAATGAGAAAATTGAAACAAATAAACTCTCTAAAAATAATACTTACCTCTTGCAATTTACTGTCTTTGTTAGGTTAGTATCCTCAATTCTTGAAGGAAATTTAGCCAAATTTCCACATGTCTCAAAAATTTCTTTTATGCAGTTTATTTGAGGTCCATTTTCACGATCACATAATATAGACTTTATGAACAAACTTGCCTATTTAGGAAGTGCATTTTGAAACCCACATATTTCTTCTCTCATCTTTCGAAACACCTGATAGTAGAGATCAAATTCAATATGATAACGACAACGACAAGTTTCAAAAAACTTGTTTATCTTCAAATAATATGGCTTTAACCTTTGAAACATTGTTTTCCCAATCTTTATATGAGGATATGCATTACAAAAGTTCATATACATCTCAAATTTTGTTATGTCTAGCCAATGTTTGATATGATTTTAATAAATACTAGGTCCAATCCTGTGTCTCATAACATCTCTAGTATTTGATGATGGATGAGTCTGATCATGCCAAAAACCTGAGACCAAGTTCCTAACAACATCTTCAATCCTGTCAGAATGGGGAGCTCCACACATAATTGCCCAATTTCCTTCTAAAATCTCATCCAAAAACTTTCTCTTTTTCTCATATTTTATCAATGTGGTTCTACTATAACCAATTCAGTTGAAAGTGCAGACATTTTTCTTTTTCTTGCTATATCTTGATGTACAATAGATGTTAACATCACCCTTCTTGTAGTGGCCTTATCCATTGATCGAGATCCTTTCCCAATGGAATCTAAACCCTTTTTAAAATTTTGAACAATATCCTTTTGTAATCCCATGTGTTTCTTCTTATTTGATGCCGAATGTACACCCCAAAATTGTAATGACTCTTTGAGCTCATCACGAAGAAGTAAACGTGATAAAATTGGGTTTTTTCAAGTGTATGAAGATGATTGATCATTCCATTTACAGATTTAGTCATTGACCTCTTTCTCTTATTGTAAGGCTGGTTGGCATAATATTTTAGTTTCTCCATATCCATTTCAAGTAAATGATCTAAATTTCTATGAGAAATTTGTTTCCTCACCTTCTCACCTAGTTTTATATGCTCATCCATACTAGTAGGAGGAAGTGATCCCAACCCCTCTCCAACATGCATTGTTTGAACTTGTGCCTCCTCCCTATCTTCAAGGACCATGCATTCTTGAGTGGATTCATTTGATCCAATGTCTAGATTTGGCTTGAATTGAGCATGAAAACTTCCTGCTTGTTGAGCCCTTCCTACATGTCACAAAAATATTTTGCAAAACAAAAGTGAGAGATGATGTTATATAAGTGAAGTTTATGTATGCAAGCAAACAAACCGACAAAACATGATGCTATAAGGAGAGAAGTTTGTGATAGTCTTTATATGCTCATCCATACTAGTAGAAGGAAGTGATCTTGACCCCTCTCCAACAAGCATTGTTTTAACTTGGGTCTCCTCCCTAACTTCAAGGTCCATGTTTTTCTTCAATGGATTCATTTGATCCAATATCTATATTTGGCTCAACTCCAGCTTGAGGAATCCCTAGAGCATTAAAAATAAAAATAATTTGAGAACATTGAAGTGATGAAAATAAAAGACCAAAGACACAAAACACAAATATTGAAACAAAAAGAATTGGCTTAAGGAATTGGAGTCAAGGATCATATAAACATTGCAACTTGCATGACCAAGATGACTTGAGGACATTTAAAAGTATTTATAGTCATTCAAGTGCAATGATGGTTAGAAACCTTCAAAACAAATGTGTGTTAAGACATAATTTAAAGAATAATCTATCATATATAACTATTATTCCTTGGCACCATATAGCTTGAGTTTTGATGTATACATGTGTTAGTCTCTAGAAAACCTGACATTGCGTTGGATTTAAGTATAATTTGAGTTCTAATTTTCAAATAATTCTAGAGCTTAGAATTGGGCATTTATTAAAATATTAAAAAAATATTTTTAAGGAACTATTGATCATTAGATTACATTTAGTGGGAGTTTAGAAAAATATTAAGCTAATTAGATGTTGCAATGTAGATTGGATAGGGGATATTGATCACCAAATATCAACATTAGAATGCTACTTCATTGTATATGAAGGTGTAGTTTCATGAATAATTAAGAAAAAATAATGGTTTATTTCAAAGTGCAAAGTTAGAATATATAGGAATTTGCAAAGCCATAATATAATTAATGTGGTTGGAAAAATTATGAAAATAAAAGTGGCATAGTGAGGGACACAAAATTTAAGGTTTCATTGGAGAACTAAGCATGTATTGAAGTACACTATCATTTTCTTCATGAACAAAGTAAAGAGAAAATTGTGTAGATGCAATACTCAACAATGATAATGTGATGACAAAAACATTAAACAAAGGTATTGGTAAAAGATAAGTGTAAGGTTTGTAGGGAAGGATTTAATGTACAATATTTTAGTTTAAGAGTACATTTTAAGTTGGGGTATTGTAAGTTGAAAAATGGTCATACATTAAACATTTATATTTTTAATAAGAAAGCCAATGCAAAATGTATGCACATACATATTTATGTTTAGGGGTACTAACCAAATTATTGGGTGGAGTAATGCACATTATGGATTCCATCCCATCAAATGAATACTCATGTTTTTTCAAAGTAAAAGTCCTAAACACACACTTGAGAGTGAGAGAGAGAAGAAACAAGCATGTACCTTTTTTCTTTCTATGATAATTTTCCAAGTTTTGTTCACACCTCTTTTGTTCTTCTTTTGACAATTTTCGTTGAGACGCATTTTTTCTTTTTCTTTGTTGTCCCATTTTTTTCTTCAACTTAAAGATGACTCAAAACAAGTCCTCTACCAACTTAGTTAAATTATCCTTCAAATTTTTCCTTGATTGATAAAAATGAAAAGTTGTTGAGCTCCAATATTTGCCTCCTTGATAAAAGTACAAAAACTTCTCCAAAATCTGTGCTCCAAGTGATATAAATGAGAATTAATATTGCAATTTGATATCTAGAATAATGAAAAATAAGCTTCTATTTATTGCATATGGGATGGGAAAAAAAATATTCTAGTGTACATGGAATACTAGATCCTAGTTTAAATGAATCAAGTAGTAAACAAACAAGTTATTACATTGTGGAGTTTGTTGTTATTTAATTCATAGGTATGCACAACATATCTAGTAATTTTAGAATTTTGTTAAAGTTTCAAAATGTATATTAGAGGTATAATTTGAATTGAATTTTCTTAATTATATTTGAATTGAATTTCAAGTTAGTTGTCAAAAATGTATAATAGATGTATAATTTGAATTAAATTTTCTTAATTATATTTGAATTGAATTTCAAGTTACTTGTCAAAAACATATAATAGCTCGATATAATTTGAATTGAATTTTCTTAATTATATTTGAATTGAATTTCAAGTTAGTTGTCAAAAATGTATAATAGAGGTATAATTTGAATTAAATTTTCTTAATTATATTTGAATTGAATTTCAAGTTACTTGTCAAAAACATATAATAGCTCGATATAATTTGAATTGAATTTTCTTAATTATATTTGAATTGAATTTCAAAGTTACTTGTCAAAAAGATTATATCTTGTTCTCAACTCTATGGTTCATGTTGCTTAAGTCATTTTAAAAAAATATTTATTGTGATCAACATGAATGAACTTAATTATAAAGTGGCATTGATTTCCCTAAAATTCTACTAGAGATCAAATGTATATTGAATATAAGGAAATGTAAGTTGTAAGAGATCATAAAATAAGAAAACATGTATGTATATTCAATATTTAAAGAAAATGCATACATATATTATGTGTAAACATGTTTAAACCATAAGCAAACACATGTACATACATGTAAAGGGATTCAATACATATAAAGATAACACATATTATAAGCAAAGAGGCAAATGTACATGTATATATCATATAAGAAAATATATGTACATATCAGCAAAATGTAAATTAAAGATCATCAAATGTCAAATACTAAAGATCAACAAATAAGCAAATGTATGTATATCTTATAAGCAAATGTAAGTTAGAGATCATCATATAATCAAATACATGTGGTAAAGATCATAAATCTAGTGTGCATGGCCTAATATGAATGTCTACTCCTAGTCGAATGGCCATCTGAATGAGAACGGTATGTCCAAGGCTAGGAGTGATATGAGGTATGTCCACGATCTGGACCAAGGCTAGGAGTGATATGAGGTATGTCCACCTATAACAATATATATATATATATATATATATATAAATCAACTTACATGAATATCTAGTTAAAAAAAAAAGAAAAATAATGAAAAAATAATTGAAACATGCACATGCACACATACATGCACATCATCTGATATTGGATGAACTAAGTCCTCTAAAACAGTCGCCTCCACCATATCCACCAAATGGTCAAGCAATGAATCGACATTTGCATCCATCCGATCTATCCCATGTGATGCCAGAAATGATGAATGTAGAGGATTGTGAAGGTGAGATGGCATCAACGATGATGAACCAGAACCAATCAACATATCAGTAAAACCCATAGTTTGTGCAGCTGTTGAATGAACTGTAGGTGGATCCTGATGTGCACTAGTGCTCAGCTAAGAGTGATGGGATCCTGGAACTGAACAACCTCTACATCTCAAATGATCTCTAACATGCTCTATACCGATCCCATTGTCTAATGCAATGTTGGCATATGCCTCCAACAAGTCTTCAGCCAAACAATGTAGATTCATGCATGTCATATCTCTTGTAAGTGCATCAAGTTGTGTCGGAGTAGGGATTCCGACCAATGTAAAAGGATCCATGGTGGTCCACCGTGCTGAAAATGGCATGGATCAGGAATGTCTAGACATCAAATATTGACCTACACAATCATCAGATATCCTAGTGGTGGCAGCCGCAATGTCACCTACAGTGTCAATTGCTTCCTTTTGGGAAGCAACGACAACCTCATCTTCTATGGGGGCTAGAGCTAGGGCGAGAGCAGGAGACCTCTCACCAACCAATACCCTAAACATTGGGGGTGGTCTATCTGCTCGACGATAGGTTGGCCTATCAACAATCCTACCATGCCCTTGACCAGCATATGGTGGAATGTCCAAGTAGTTAACTTTGAGGCCCAAATGGACCTCAACATACAACTGCTGAACAAAATACAATGGAATCTGGTCATTGTTTGGTTATAGACCATGTGCTACAAGAAATCATGGGTAGATCAATGAGGCCATAGCATGATCAACACATCTAGTGACCTAGTATCCCCTATCCTTACACACATTTTGATAAAATGGAAAACAAGTGGCTTTTATCATTTCTTTGGTGACACTATCCTGTATTTGTTTAAGGCGAACGTCACCATGTACTTCTTCCCGCATGCGGGAAAAAATAGCAGTCACTCTATCTAGGGAATATGCACTAGTTCTCTCAAGTTCATCTTTTAATTTTTCTAGACTATGCAATATTAACATGCATGGTTCACTATATATCCCCAGGTTTGCACCCTGTGCTAATGAATCACTCAATTTTTTAATCTCATTATTGGTATTTGCAAACAAAGAATCTGGTGCAGGTGGAACATGATCTGTATTTTCCATGTTTTATGTGAGGCCCAACCCTATCTATAGATTTTGTCACACCTTGATAAGTTTAATTATTCTTGTTGGTGAATAAATTGATGATTTAACCTAATTCCATGTATAATATTTTGATTTTAGTATTAACTATTGTAAATGATTATTGTGACAAATTCTCTTCATTAAATGAAAACGGGAGAACTGTTAAGAATGAATGTGAGCAGATAATATTTAGATTCTCGAACAAGTATCATATGAAGAATACACTTAGATCGATATGAGCTAAGAAATTTTGTGTATCTAATATTAGTTTGAATCTTGCTAATAAGTTTCATGTTACTTGGGAAATGATAATAGGTAGGAATAAAGCAGGACTTTGGAAGATTAGGGAGAAGTTTCCAGAAGGATCACTAGCCAAGAATCATCAAGGTAAATTTAAAAGATGACTCTAATCAATTAGAGGTATACCTAAGGTAGGATAATTTGAGGAAAAATTATATAAATTAGATATCAAGTTGAATGATAAATTTTATTACAGGAAAGAGTGTCCAAGAGTAAATTTAGTAGTGTAAATAAAGTATTTAGCTAAGGTTAGGTTTCCATTATTATTTAATGAATGCTCAAAGTTTCCATCTTTTATAGGGAAAGGAAATGAATATATATGTGTACCATGATTTACTAACTATTGAATTGATCTTATTGATATTTTGAACAGGTATTTATTATATTTCTAACCTAACATGTATTTGGAAAAATGCATATGAGAGTAATGCCAAGGGTAAAAGGGAGAACAATCTAGACCCAAGTTAAATATCTATCTTTTGAAATTTTGATTTTTGACCCTATGACTTGGGAGGTAATTAGGGTTTTGTTTATGTTGTAATTGAGTGGAGGGTTTTAATGATTGGTGGCTTAGTGTAGGTACTTTTTGGATCCTTATTGATTATAGTCATGTGGTTAAGAGTGTAAGATCCTTTAGGGTTTTCAAATCCTTAGTTAGGTCTTGAATTTCGAATTGGCCTTTAAAGTTGTCTTTTTAGGGTGTTGTATGGTCAATTTCTTTGATATTAGTGCAAAAATAGACCCCTAAGGCCTATACCTATGGAAGGGGGATCTTTTGGACATGTGACTTTGTCCTTAGGACATGATATGACCCTTCAAAAGTCCACTTGAAAAAGTGTGACGAATTTGAGTCCTTGGGAGTTGGGAGAAGTGACTTGTCACTCTCCCACCACTCCCCAAAGTTCATTAATTAACTTGGGAAGAGCATCAAGGCTTTCACATGTGTGAAGCCACCTTGCAAGGGATGTTGGATAGAGTGTCATAGTACATTGCCCATCTTCCCAAAAGTCTCACACATGTGTGAGAATTTGTGGGGATGTGTGTTGAAAGATCGAATGAGAGAGTGACAAGTGTCTCTCTCTCATTCAAGTGAATTCAAGTTGAATTCCTATATACATGGATGCAAAAGAGAAAATGGATGTTACCCACTTCTCCTCTTGGAGAATTATTTTTGGAAATGGAAAAGTTTGGGAGAAGGGAAAGGAAGAAAAATGGAAGAGGAGCAAGGAGCTCTCACAGGTGAAGGAGGTGTTCAAGGGGCAAAATAAAGATATGTGATTTCTCCTCATTTCTATCAGCTTGTTTGAGTAGGAACTTTGTGTTGTGCTATTTTGTTATGGCTTTCAAATCAAGTGGGAAGTTCAAGTTTATGTATGGGTGAATTTAAAATTTGTTTAGTGGGTGGATAAATAGTAAATTTGTAGTTAAGCTATTCTCTTACTCTTCCTACCTGGATCAATGGTAGTTGTTGTTTCTTGCTCGGGGGTATGGCTAGAGCCCATGAGGCTTCATGATGCCATTAAGGTAGGGTGGAGAGCAAGCCTTATTTTGTGTGTTACTCATTGCATTCCTAAGTATTGGTTGTAATATCAAGGGATACTATATTGTTTAAATGAAAAGAAAAAGTTTTCCCTCTTCAGCATGTAAACCATTTATTGCATAGATATTAATGTAGCATTGTATGTTTAAAGAATGCATTCAATATCTTGTTATGAAGAATAAAAGAATGAGATAGAGAAAGTTGCATCCTTTGGTATGTTATTTGAAATTCCATTGTTGTATTTTTTTTAAAAAAAAGGAATAGAAAAAGTTGTAATTATTGGTATGATTTTTTTCGGAAATTTCGTATTCGTATTTTCAAAAAAAGAGAATAAAGTTGTAATTATTGATATGTTCTTGTAATTTCATATTTGTATTATAAGATATATATATAGAGAGAGCAAGTATCATTGAGATGTATGATTGTTCTCGCCTCTTGTGTTGTCCTTTAGAGAAAGAGTTGGAGCCAAGTTCTCCTTGAATGTTTTAAGGAATATTTGTATCTCCCATTGAAACTAACTAAACTAATAGTATGCTCATTTGAATGAAAAGGAGAGGGATTGGATTATGTGGGACTAAATGTGCATTAAAAAAAAATGTAACTTGTATATGTGAAGTTCAAGTAAGGAACATGAAATCCATGTACATTTGTAATTTAGTGGTATTTGGATAAACAAATCGTACATTCACTTAAGTTAAAGTTAGAAGATCTAATAACTAATCATTTTGGATACTTGAAAATAAAAATTAAATGAAGTTGTTTTCTTATCTACCAAATAGTGTAGTAAATAAAGATGAAGGGAATACTTAAATAAATATTTTCTCTATTCAAGTCTATTTATATGTTAACAAGCTTGTATAGATAAATTTCTATTTTAAAAAAGGAAAGAAAGAAAATAAAATATATTTTTTAAAAATTTTTAAATCCAAGCAATGAGATTCAAGAGATACACATTGAAAACATAAAATAAGAGATATGAGAAATTATTTTGTCAATATAAAATATATATATTATATTTAATATTTTACAAAAAAAAAAGATATTAACTAAAAGTTAAAACGTTAAAAGAAGATAAAGATAATTTTAAAAATAAAAATAAAATCAATTTAAGAACTAATTGAGCCCCATATGGGACACAGCTATGGGAGGCCTGCACCACCATTTATCTCTGTGTTAAATATTAAAGGCACAGTAATAAGTGAATAAAAATAGGTGAATCAAGGAATAGTAATAAATAAATAATTCATCTTTGTGTTTATTCATAATATTTAAGGTACAGTAATAAATAAACAAAAATATATAAGTACAGAAATTTATATAAACAAAAATCTGCTCTCTTTTCATTTCGGTTGCTATACATTTTTGTGCAGTATGTTATTTAATAGCAGCAAACTTAAAATAGATTCTGGTTGCTATGCACATCAACAATAAAAAGTTATATATTTAAATATATATTTTTGAAATATCCGGTTATATATGAAAGGGCATTAATAAAAATAAATAAAATAAAACACTCAGATTTATATGTGTAATATATAGATATATTTACAACTATATTTATGTATACATATTTGCATACATATGTATATGCTTTTAATATGATTGTAGAGTCATGAAATGGATCAACAACTAAATAAAATATATGCAGCAACAAGGCTTTGACAATGGAAATAAATACTCATCTAATAAAATAAAATATTTAAAACTTCTTATAAAAAGAGAACAGTTAAGAGGAAATGAGAAGAATCAATAAATGACTTCCAGAATATTATGAGTATTTTCATTTTCTCCTCCAAACCTGCGCAGAAGTGATAAACAAATTTAAATAAATTTTCCTCATATCTAGTTGTGCATAACTAAAGATTAACGAACACACACTTAAATTAATCTGTGAACAGATTTAACCTACAAGTTTTTACAATGGCATTCCAGTAAAATATTACAATGGTGGAGCAAAGGGCAAGCCAAACCCGTGAGACATGTTCATTACATTGCAAGTTCCCATCCTTTTTCCTTGAACCTGCACAAAGACCATTATTCTATCTCTAACGTAGCTGCACCATATTATCTCATTTGGGGAATTTCAGAATATAATTAACATGAAAATATTAGTTTGAGTTCCCTCCCATTCGGTCTTTCAAAATGGACTTCAAATTCTATCAAATACAATTTAGTTGTCACTTAAAAGTTTGTTTGTTTTTTTTTTTTACTGCCAGTTTTATCTGCCTAAGTCGAATGGTAGACTTCTTCCACTGTGGGACTAGTGGTTGTATTTTAAAATGTTGTATAATTAATAATATTATTAATTTATTGGCATTAACATTTTTTTTCAAAATGATAGCAACAAGATTAATATTATCTTTATTATTTGAAGGAAAATTTTACTTGTAGTAAAATTAATGTTATTTTTTTTTATTGTTGTGATGATGAATAATAATAGTAATATATATTGACATAGTAAGCGTTAATAATAAAACTATTAAGGTGACCACATGTTGATAAGGTTATTATTAACATTACTAATATCAATAAAAGTGGTGATTATTAATGCAAGCATTAAATTTGGTTTTGAGTGCTCATATTAATATTAAAGAGTGTATCACAATTAGATATAGTGAGAAATGTTAATATTGTTATTAAGATCTTGAAAATAAAATTTATATGAATAATAATAAAAGTAAATATAGAGTGTCAAATTGTGTTAAGAGGTAATAAAAATAATTAAGGAAAAACTATATATATATATCATTCCTTTTATGTTAACATCTATAAGGCGTATAATGGTATTATAGACGTTACCATTAATAATAGTAGGTTATATGTTAAAAAATAAATAAAATGAAATAAACATTTTAAATAATAAAGTAATCATGGAAGAGTAAGTAATTTAGGTAATAACCCAAGGATGAATTCGAGTAAAAAAAAAAAAAAGGGAAAATTAAAGGGAATATTAGCAAAAGCATAAGAATTTTTCTATATTAAAAATTGAAATGCCCACCTTGAGTCATACCGTTTTATTGATAGGTACTAACTGACCATTTAGATCCTTAAAGTTAAATTATGCACTTTAATTAAGAGATAACCACTTAAAAGTGAATAGTTCGTATTATGTTTGGATGTTGCCCTTGGACACTTAGAAAGGTAAGTAGGTGCGCTAATGTAATTGCAAAAAAAAAAAAAAAAAAAAAAATTGTTGAGTTTTCTTAGTGTTGATTTTTTTTTGGGCATGACATTATATATATATATATATATAGTACACCTAAAAAGAGCAATGAGACTTTGGTAAATAATATATCTAGGTAAAGGGAATACAAATCTAAATAGTTGTAATAATTCATCTACTCATCAATAATATTTTCATACCATTAACAATTTAAAAAGAATTGGAAGACAACTATAATCTATAACATAGCATCCTTAAATGGTTCAAATTTTAAATGAAATGATGAAAGAAATAATAAGAATACAAAGATTAGTATAAAATTATTTGAAAATAATTGGGGATAAAAATATTTAATCTAATAGTTGTTAACATAAATGAACTTCAAAATAGGATTATGTAAGTGAAAAAAAAGTTCTATTGCCTTCATTGAACTCTAAATTTATCTTAGTTAAGATATGTCTAAAATTAAGAATTCACACTAGAATATCAATATTCCATAAGAATCTCATAAAGAGGATGAATTTAATGGAAGATAATATAAAATCCCTCCACATGAGGATGAATTTTTACTCATTACAATATGAGTGAATCATCTCAATTATATAGCCAAGAACATCGAAAAATTATAGATTGGAAATCAAAATACTCAGACATTTATCATATTTTATATGTATAAAGTTTAGATACTATCAAACTATTTAAACTTATAGATTGCATAAAGCTATAATTGAATTGTTAAAACTAATTTATTAAGAATCAAATCTAATAAAGTTTGACTTCATATTGCACACTTGTTATAAATATCTCACTAATCCAACCATACATTTTATATATGTTAAAAAATATATAATTGTTATGCCCATAATTTTTCACTATATCTTGACGTGGATCTCCTTCACTAGATCAATTAAAAATTATTTGTAATGTTGGAGGAAAATGGATTTAATATCATTAGAGTTGTCATGGAACTACCTCTCTTGATCAATGATAGATATTATCCACTCTCGAGAATGTAAATATGTTCGAGATAACTAAAAAATAATTTGTATCCCTTATATCCTTTCATCCAATGTAGCCTATCTCTTAATTGAGATTCCTCTACCACAATTAAGTTCAAATATTCTAAGTTTTATTTCAACAAAAGCAACCACTCATTGTAGAAAAGTTATTAGTAAAAGCTAAAGCCAATTTTTTTTTTTTTTTGTATTTGATCCATTTTTTTTTCCATTCTAGATCTCTTTCTCTTGAGCCATATTCTTATTGTAAGATCATAGTAAGGTAGTGCAATAGATTTAATCGATCATTCCATAATTGTATCCACTTACCATTTTGATGAGGTCTAGGAACATCAACCAAAGGGATATTAGGGAAGCAAGGTGATCAATTTGATTGAGGTGGGAAGTGTTGAGCTTGAAGGATAGATTATTAGGTATGAGGAATAAGAAGTTTGAAAAGTTTAAAGAATTGGGAGGTGATATGTGAGATAGGTTTAATAGAATCTACTTAAATAAGGGTGTTTTGTGGAGAGGGACAATGGAAAGAGAAATAACTAAGTTTTGATCTATCAATACAACTAAGTTTCCCTTAGTTCACCATCTCTTTAGTTGGTCCAAGTGAGCTAGTGATCAGTATAAGAATATTTTGTCTAAAATGGGATCTAAACCCCTCATGGTATTTCTAGTTAGGATGTAGGAATTCAATTATTTTTAGAGAGTTTATGAGAACTAAACCAACTTGTATTTGGTTTTTCCACCATATCATATTCACCTCCTTGTAGCCATTTAGTCATAGGGAGGGCATACAAATCCATTCCCACAATTTAACTTGAGATGAGGAGTCATTAGGCATACAATAAAGAAAAAATGAATAGGTATTCCTTGGATTAGTAGTAAGCGCTAAGAACAATTGTTGTTGGGATACACTCCTCAATAGATGATAAACTTAGCCAAGTATTGGGAAAGGTGGGTCAACCTTGCATCTAATATTTTGATTTATTATTTTGTCCTCATATTAGGAAATGAGGCATCTCACTTTGTGTTGGTAGTTATTTGTCATTTGTTGAATGCTTCAAGGGAGGTGTCTAAGATGTTCTAAATGCATATAATATTATTATAGCTTTATAAGATGAAACCCTCTTATGACATATTCTTATGAAATTTCAGAGCATGACTATAGAATATTTACAGTAAAGTATTAACCAACATTATGAAAAATCATAAGAAATATTTTAAGAAATAGCAACTGTGTCAAGGAAAAAGATGTGGACATTTACAAGAACTTTTTTTTTTTTAAGCAAAAGTGGGAGACCACTTATAATTTTATTTATATATAATATTTTACATATAGCTAGTTTAGGCAGACATATTGGCCAGAAAGAACCAACAAGAAAACTTCCAGTTGCAGTCTGAGTAACAAATTTTACAAAATATCAAAAAGACCAGTGAGGTCCTAGTACAAATAACCAATTGTCTGATTACAATGTTACAAAAGCACATTGATTGAATACATTAGTACATATGCACATTCTCTTATGCACCCAAAATACCCAAAAGAAGACATCATACTAGATATATACCCGTGACCCAAATACATAACACAATGGAGATTACAAAACTTTACTAAATATAAGACTAATAAGCTAGGAAGCCACTTTCAAAAAGATGCAGATTTTCCACCAACATGCTGAAATCCATTAACTAAGCTTTCTTTTGTTTCCACTCGTTTACCTTTGTGTTGGCGATCATGCTCAAATGAAGGTTTTGATTTGTTAATATCAGGAACATAACGATAACATAATTTCTTTTTCGATGAAGATGGAAATTGCAAATCATGAATGCAAACATGACTTCTCAAGAAAGAAATGACATGATATTTTCTTTTTAAATCAACAATCTCCTCCATGGAAGTGGCAGATCTATATCTGTTTAGAACTTAGTAGAGATGTGAAGAAGTGTCATGCATTGTGGATAATAACATGCCTTGTAATATGTGAATATAGGTCTCTTCTTATGAAACAAAACCTTCTTTGAATAATTAACATTAGAAATTAATACAGTTTGGCGAGCATATTGTATAATCACACTAGAAATCAATAATGGAAGATTGAGAGTCTCAACTAAGAATTCCACCTTATAGATAACATTCATACTAGAAGCCAACAACTGAAGACCAAATTTCATAAATAAAGTTCATGTGTTATATATCATGCCTTTGAGGGGTTCACAAGTACCATGAGCCTTTTGAAATCCTTCTCCATCTAAATGCATCCATTCCAAGACCATTGGGAGGTGGGTATACAATATGATCCAAGTAATAATTTCTAATGTTAATTATTGAAAAAAGGTATATAAAATATTCGAGCATCTTAATTCTCATACAGAGTTACATCTTAGTCAATTTCTCAATGTATGAGTTCCATATATTTGAAAAATTAATATAAAAACATATTTTATTTCATTAAAATTAACCTATCTATTCCATGTTACAAAGGATGCTCTTATTTTAAATTATAAGTATATAATTCAAAATTAATTAGTAATTTTCAAGATAGAGTACACACAATTTCTTTAGTTAAAATAAAATAATATTCTTATTTCCATGTGAGAGTTATGTAGAATGGTAGTTTGATGTCTCAAAAATATTTCTTTCATATATACTAATTTTTTATCATTACATTATGAGTGAATCATCTCAATTATATATCCAAGCACATCAAAAATTTATAGAGTGGAAAGAAAAATAATCACACATTTATCATATTTTTGTAAGGTGTTCGAAAAGACTAAAAGTTTCCCTAGAAAGACCTAATTAAGGAATAAAAAAATGGAAAGTGTCTACCTCATTGTATGTTGACCTTTCCCATATAAAAAGATCATGGAAATGCTAAATTAGTTGATATAAGAATTTTTAAGAATGAAGGCACAAAATTCATAACACTAATCCTAAAAGTAACAAGAAAGGCAATGAATAAAATATTCCTAGTTATTTTGAAAGAAACTTCAAAAGGTTCTAAATACTCTTCACACCCCTTTCTAAATGAAGATAAAACAAATAAGTTACCAAATATTTCTTAGAGTTTAAGGTGGTGATTTTAATATGATTTGAGAATAAATAAGATAAATTAGATGAAATCAAGTTTTTTTGTAAAGGTGATGAATTTTGTGGGAATAAGATGAAAATAATTTTGAACCTAGTTGACTCATTAAATAGCAATAAGATAGATTTTAAAGGGGCTTTATTTAAAATATGTAATAGTTAGATAGGTACTAATACATTATATTCTTTATTAGATAGTTATTTATTCCATAAACATTTCTTACAATCTTATAATTTATTAATAATAGTGATGTGTGCATCCCTAGACCCTCTTTGATAACCACACTATTAATGTTTCTATTTTTACTAGAGGATACTCTAATTGAAAATCATGTAAAGAGGAAGGGTTAGTTAACCTTGATATTAATGAAATGAAAGGTGGGATTATCTTGATGGTATCAAAGTTATCTGAAAGATATATTGAAGGTTTTTCTTCTATGCCTGAACACATTTAGTGAAATATAATGAATATGTGTTATCCTAGAAAAATATGTATAGGATTAAGGATAAAATTTAGACTTTAAGTTGAAAGAAAATGTCAAATATTTAGAATAAAAATGGTGGGGATGGAATACAAGCTTCAAGAATCTCCTTGTAATAATTAATTGCAATAATAAATGATTAAAACTAAACACGAATGGATATGTCACCAATAATTTTTAGATAAAAGGACTAAAATTAGAGCCAAGATATCTTAGTTCAAGTATCAGGATAAAGGTATCAAATTCTTATTCAATGTAAACATAGCTGAGTTTGATAGATAAAAAGTTGGCCCCATTAATACTAGGGGAGCATTGTCTAATGAGATTAAGTTGTCACTATTCAATTTTTAGAAGTTAGAACCCTAACATTTATATGAGGCTTGTAAAATAGAACCTTATTAGGAAGAGTAGGAGAGGAGAAATGAACCCATAATAATTATACTTATACAAATAAAAATAATAATAATGTTTAACCATTTCAAAATGTTAAATTTGTTTCACTATGGTGATCAATAGCTAATTTGTACAAGGAGGCCACAATTTATAGGGAAATGAAGACTACATAAGAGAAGAATTTATTAACATAGTAGCTTGTTTGTAGTTGTTTCTTTAGCATTAACTATTTTCTCTTTTTCTTTTGTTGTTGAATATTTTATTTGATCTCTTAAAACTTATAATGGTACTTGATCTTCATAATGATTATTTTCTTCTTTTTCAATTATTATCATCTTAGAAGGAATACCATTTGAATTTAGAGTAGGGAGAAATGTATTTTTCTTTTAAAGTATTTAAAATATTATATTTATTTGATGGTTCCTTCTTAACCTCTTCCACTCCTTGGAAAAAATTATCCAACCACTTGAATCTCCTTATATTAATCAATTTACTTCTATGATTTATGTATGTGTTTTTAGTGATTTACTCTTTATCCTTTCAATTTATTCATGATATACTTTAATATAGTTATAACAAGTATATAATAGTTTTTCATAATTGGATATGCCTTAAGAAACTCTTTAAATGTGAAATTATTTGATGAGGGAAGATATAAATTAAGGTTATTCTTTCTTACTTACCTCATGCTCATCCATATTTTTTGTCCATAAATATCTCAAATCAAATTAGATTTTGCAAAGAGGATAGCTATATTTTAAATATTCGCTCTTAGTCAAAGTCATTTATTTCTTTGTACAAATTTAAAATTGATTTATGTAATTTAATTTTTAATAGTTTTAACATGGATATATGAAGAATAGTTTTAAATATATATATAGTAAAGTGGATATATTTTTATATTTTCCTAATACTAGAAAATTTAATAATACCTTCATTCCTTCTAATCCTAATAGAACTATTTTATTATACATTTCATTCAAACAATCTAGTTTCTTTCCTCTAAATTTATTCTTCGATTCATACATTTAGTTCACCAACCATTTTTGGAGTAATGTCATAAGACTCAAAGGAAAAATATGAAGAATTTTATCCAAGTTTCCATTGTATGCACCCTAAACTTTATATCATGAACTGTTTGATATAATTTCTCAAATAAATTTGTTAATGAATTGTTTGATATAATACCTCAAATAAATTTCCAATAGTGTTTTTGATATAATGCCTCTAATAAATTTGTTAATGAACTGTTTCATATAGGGTGCATACAATGGAAACACTATTTCTATCATACTCCATAAAAAATTACCATGAACTGTTTGATATAATGCCTCAAATAAATTTGTTAATGAATTGTTTGATATAGGGTGCATACAATGGAAACACTATTTCTATCATACTCCATCAAAAATTACCATGAACTGTTTGATATAATGCCTCAAATAAATTTGTTAATGAACTATTTGATATAATGCCTCAAATAAATTGGAGGTGCCCTGGTAGAAATGTATGCAAAATGTGGAAGCATAGATAGGGCATGCTAATTTTTTGACAGAGCAAAAATGTATCGTAGAAATAGTGTATGTTGAAAAGGCTTTAGAAACTTTCAAACAAATGCAGTTTCAATTCAACAAATTTGAAAAAAATCACATTTAGGGTTTAGAAATTTAACAAACAAACGCATTTTGAAGTCTATGAAATTCAAATTTGACAAATCTGGAAGTTGGGTTGATGAACTTTGGAGAGATGAAGTGAGTTTGTTGTTCACCAGAGAGATGAAGTTAAGTTTGTTCACCATTTTCTCTTCACGTTCGCCGTTCACCTTTCGCCACACACACAGAGCACAGGGAAAGTAGAAAAAAGCGAAAAATGACAGTGACTTGGGTTCGACCGAACCCCTTAAAATATTAATTTTTTTGTTTATGTTTTGTGGGTTCGATCGAACATAAAAGGTGGTTCAGCTGAACCATTGAGTTCGACCGAACCCTTTGAGTTTGGGGAAAGGAAGAAAAATGAAATTTCCTTCCTCATAAAATTTGTAAACCACTATTGTGGTTTGACCCATGACACAACTAGATCACTATGTGGTGAAAGGTAAAAGTAAATTGGTTTGCAAATTGAAGAAATATTTTTATGGCCTAAAACAGAGTCCTAGGATGTGGTACCAAAAATTTGATACACATGTGTTGAGTTTTGGATTTGAGCATTCTAAATCATATCAATGTATTTATTAAAAAATTGATGGTGATCATTTCTTGTTCATTTCATTATATGCTGATGATATGTTATTTATTGGTAAAGGGAAAGGTATGATTTTAGAATTGAAATATCAACTTGCTGCTAAATTTGAAATGAAAGATCTTGGTATAGCTAAACACATTCTTGGGATGGAAATTAAAAGAGATAGAGTGAATAGAAAGCTATGTCTTGGCCAAAGTATGTCAACTCAATTTTATAGAGGTTTGATGTGCAAGCTTGTAGACCATTATGTGTTTATGTTTCAATTGGAACAAAGTTATCTATTTTAGATTGTCTAACATTTCCATTAGAGATGGAAGACATGAGCAAAGTCCCTTACTAGAGTGTAGTTGGAAGTTTGATGAATGCTATGGTTTGTACTAGACTAAACATTGCCCAAGTAGTGAGAGTTCTTTCTAGATATATGTCTAATCCTGGTAGAGTTCATTAGGATGCAATTAAAAGAGTCTTTAGATATTTGTGTGGTACCTTAGATTATTCCTTATGTTATCATAGTAATGTGACTAGAGATGAGATTTCCCTTGATATTCATGGTTATGTGGATTTAGATTGAGCAGGTGATGTTGATAGCAGAAGATCCACCAGTGCTTATGTGTTTACTTTATTTGGTGGTACAATTAGTTCGATGGGTAAGTGACAGGTTGTGATTTCTTTTTCCACTATTGAAGTAGAGTATATGGTAGCTACTCATGCTTTTAAAGACTCCATTTGGATTAAGAGGTTGTGTTAAGATATTGGAATCAAACAAGGTGCAGTGAAAATTTATTGTGACAATTAGAGTGCGATATGTCTAGCCAGGAACTTAAAATTTCATTTCAGGACCAAGACCATTGATGTCCAGTATCATTTTGTTAGAGATATGGTTGAAGATGGCAAGGTGAAATTGGTTAAGGTAGAAACTTTGATGAATGTTGTTAATTCTTTAACTAATCTTGTGAGCACAAAGAAGTTCAAATGGTATTAAGAGACTATGGCCCTTTCAACCCCTAGAAATTAAGAGATGATGACGACATCCTTCTATTGTCCTTGCAAGGTTTTCAACAAGTGGGAGATTTATTGAGAAAATGTGTCTCAAGCTTGCAATTACATAAGGTACTATTGATACATAAGGTATTTTTCAACCAACGATGACGAGGGGGAATGGGGGGGATCTCCCCCCTATGAAGGGTTCAGGGGGATCATCCCCTCAGTTGGGGGCTAGGGGAAGTGTCCCTTGGTGGGGGCTTAGGGGCAGCCCCCCTTGAAAGAAAAAAATTATTTATATTTTATTATTGTAAATCTAGACCATTCCTCATTATGTCTCATATCTAACAATCGATATTTTATTAGCTCAACTTTCCCTAGAAGACAACCCTATTTTATGAGGAAATTATATTACAACTATGTATTGTAATGTATTATGAGAGTTTGATAGTGGTTGTGTTGCCTTTGGTTCTTTGAGTGGTGATACTCCTATGAGAAGCTTGCTCTGTAAGTATATTGTAATCTTTGTGATTGATGAATAATATATTGGGCGGCTTTTGGAGTGTGGGTTTTTCCTCTTGAAAGGGTTTTTCCCACATAAATCATTATGTTGCGGTATGCATGATATTTTTGTTTATTTATGTTTAAGTTTCTATAACTGTTAAATATCTGTAAAATTTTTACATTATTCTCCTCTTAAGATTAGTGTAGGAAGTTGTTATGCTACCTTAGCTTCCTTACAAAAATAAATAAAATTTATTTAATTCTCATTTTCTCTCACCTCTTGTCACATACTCCATCATTTTTATCATCCCCTAATCCTAAATCTAATCCACCACTTAATGATGTTCACACACTTAATCATGGATTAAGAAGTGTCACATCCTCCAAATTTTCCCACTTACATTCTAATCAGTCTTCATTAATCCTAATTCTCACCTAACCCATCCTCTAATCACTTGCACATTCCTAATCCCATGATTAGGAAAGGGCTAATTCCCTTTCTATTTATAATCCATCCACCTTGTCCTCTAAGCTTCAAAGGCTTTCCCCTTTTGGAAAAGAAAACCCACATGGGTCCTTCTCCCAAAGTACAACTAAGTAATTTAAAATTTCTTTATTCTCTTCCACATCACACCTTGGGAATGTTGGACAAGGAATACCTTTATGGAAAAGATCTTCCCCATCTCCCAAGGTACCTTCCAAGTACCAATATCCCTCTCAAACCTCCACATGGTCCTAGGCCTTGAGAGATCACCTACACCCCATCTCCTCTAATGATGCCACTTGACATCATCTCATGAGTTGAGATGTCTCAAACCTTGCTACCCTTAATCTGCAATCAATCCTAACCATCCATTCATCTCTCCGCACATCAAATACAAAAAAGTACTTAAAACCATTTTTGACCATCCATCATCTTTGAGCAATCGGTCAATTTTATGTTATCAAAATTTTGTTGAGCATACATCAAATTTGATCACACCAGGGAAATCCATGCATCGAGGGATTTTTCATATTGGGTTTTTGTTCAATTCCTTGTAGGTTTGAGTTCTCCTGTGCCCTTATCTTGATTATTGTTTTGATTTTGTGTTTGTTGTGTTTTCATTGTGTTTTCTTGTATTTTAAGCATGAAGTTCTCTACACACAATACCAATAAAATAATAATATATGTACGATAAAAAAATATACATAAAAAATATAGGCATACAATTAAATATATGTTGGTAATACAAAAATATGTACAAGAAACCCATATAGGCATAAAAAAACCATAAAATAATAAATCATCTAGATTGGTATGGAAGAATCAATGATTATTTATTTGTCAAGTAGATGGAAAGGAAAGTGGTGTATATTACTTTTAAACCTACTAATTTGACCTCTCTAATTTTTTTGGATGTCCACCTAATATAATAAAAAAATATACACATTAATATAGAAAAATGAAATATACAATGACATATAAGTGAATAATCACTTACTGCTAGCTAATAATTGACTTCAATCATTCATTTCTTGCTTCATCTATTTGAGGGATAGGTGCACAAACTAGAGTTGTGACCTCTATGACAAGCATCAATAAAAAATAGACTAGAAAATTAATATGATTCAAATTTACACTAATAAACATGAGATGAAATAAGAAATAAAATATGAAATTTAATAATCTATCTCATCAATTTATCAAAGGCATTGAAGAAAAAATAGCCGCAACAATGTCTACCTCCATTGTGCAATGAATATTAGGAGGAATTTGAATTGATGCCATCAACTAAAAATAGAACAACATTATTTTACCAAAATCTACTTATCATGATTTACAAATATAATAATGAAAAATAGTAAATCTTACCTTAGTAAAACTTGTATGACCACTTCCACCATGTCTTGATGTTGAAGGTCCAACATCCATTTGATCATCATAAAATATTAATTTAAATATTACCACTCATATAAGGAGAAACTATTCACATGTACTATATGCACTATTTCTCTACTAATTAAATACTTGTGGACTTGACATGGCCATTTAGTAAGGAGATGAAGGGATGATAGATGTAGGATGAACACTCTAACCCTAGAATTTTATTACATATAATTTCAATATCAATTTTCAATCATGATAGATGAATATAATTAATTTTAAATTTTAAAATGAAATATAGTAGATTTTATTCAATATTATTCAATATTATCTTTCTATTAATGCCAAATATATATCCAACATCTCATTTGTGAACACCATATCATCCAAAATGGATGTGTCCTACTCTTGGCCCCATGCATCCTCAAACCAATAATTTTATAAATATACCCATACTTTTGGAAAAGATGAGGTGATTGTTGAGACCTAGGAGCCTTACCCTCATCACCCTATGTAAAAGGCCTACTATGTTGTAACAATGTTTTTATGGGGGAGATAATAAACTATAGATCTCCACCTCAATACTCTCCTTCACAAAGGAAGGGATCATGACATGCTAAATTTCTAGCCTAGAAAGGGGTCTTTGTACTTAGTCTTGGGAATGATGTGACCCATTATCCTATGTAGAGCCTTTACCTCTACCCTAAAATTCATACATGTCAAATTAATTTAGGATCTCATTGAGGAAAAAAGTAACAATAGAATTTACTTAATAAATATTACGTGACCTCATTGTTGTTGTATGGAGGATGGTAAAAAATGTTCAGACACCTCTCCCAATTTAGTTTCCTTATTTATTTGTATTGGAACAAATGAATAAGGAAACTCTTGCAACTTGTGTGCATGGGTGCATTGGTTCATGGATAAATGAAAATACACATAAATTAGATTTCAATATTTTCTTCTCTTTCTCTTATTAGTACACTAATTTTGTGGAATAAAATTATTGTTCTTCCTCTCTTTTATTGGACCATATATTATTTTTACCACCCATGAAATCTATATGAGAGACAATAGATTTCGACTAAGTGGTAAGGGTTGTCCAATGAGAACTAGTTGCAATTGAATTTTTTAACATCTCAACCAATGCTTGGAATTCCTTTTGTTGTTTTCAATTTCACCTATTATGTTTTCTTGTGTTTGAGGAGGATGCCAAAGGAATATATGCAGGTTTTTTGAGGGTTTGGTTGTCCCACTCTTCACTAGGGTTTCAAGGATTTTCAATTCCTAAAAATTACAAAATATTGAATCAAATTGATTATAAAATCAATATTCCATTCAATTTAAAAACCTAAAGCATCTACCTTCTCAACCTCATGAATTTCATGGTGGTATTATCTTGGTGGCTTGATCAACTCAAAAATGAATGAATTATATTCCCCACTTTTGTTTAGCTACTGTAGAGATAGGGGTTAGGCTCAAATGAGCTTGACCTCTATTATTTATTGGTTTTATGATATACAAAACATTAGCACATTACTTGGGATGGGCCAACAAGTGGTTGTTGCCACTTTTTGGTCCCCCATATTTTTGCATATGCCCATTCTTTAAAATATGAATAGATCAATCATACACATATAACATGTTAGGACTCATGAAATAAAAATTATTTATGCATCTTGTTACAATCTCCATGTATGCATGGGTGGCATGATTAGAATCTAAAATATATTTATAAGTTAACAAAATATGTGTTTGTGTATCTACAACCTTCTTATTTTGTCTTTTATTGTGTACTTTAGTATCTATTAACCAATTGCTCATTTGATTTATGTTAGCGAATAAAATAACCTTTGATAAATAAATCAAGTAATGACTCTAACCCAAAATAAGCACTGATTAAAATTTGCTAACAACTCTGAAAAGTACACAATTGCATTTGTGGCTTTTCTCTAAATTTTATCAACGCACAACTCCCTCACAAGATTTGCAATAAATTAATCTAACCTAAAGAAATGGCATATGATTTTAACCAGAAAGCAAAAAAGGTGAAAAATGTTAGCTCATAAATATGAAACTAACACAAAAGTAGAGGATACAACCATCCATATAATCAATACAAAGATTGAAAACTGTGACTATCAAATCGAACTTATGTAAATAAACCAAACTGTAATAAATAAATGACAAATTGTTTATCTTTCAAAGAAGACACAACTATGCTGTATACATAGTACAAAGAATAGCATACTCAAATCATTTAATTCATAACATAGCAATTACAAGCTATTACAATTTGTAATAAATGCAATTCCTTCTAAAAAATGCCCCCAGATGTGTTTGAAAAGATCCAAAAAAAAGAGAGTCCCTCTATCATCACTTAACTTCTAATTTATAATATGGATAAGGCCATTGAATGGACACTAAGCCATTACTAAATTAGCAGCTTCTTGCATTTCCAACGTTTATAGGGAAGTTAACAAGAACCATAAGAATTTGCTGGAAAGATATCAACTAAGAAAACTAATCATCACCTAAGTATCAACAACAAAGGACCAATCATTAATCAATCTTTAATGCAACACATAAGAATTCCAAGTGGTGGAACATGTGAGTTGTCTGATGAAGAATTGTAATTCAGTTGAGACAAGTTGTCCATAAATGTGAAGTGAATTTTTATCTTATCATACTCAGAGGAATGCACCCATGTCTAACCAAAATTCTACAAATTCAGCTAGTGTCACCTTTCTCCCACAATTAGTTGCATCCAAATGGCGAGCTCCCAAAGCAATGGAAATTTTGTGAATGAATTCATCATTTTGGAGGAGATAGAGTGTAGTCCGCTATTCAGGCACACCTTTGATTAGTTGAAAGAGGTTTTTGTCATGCAGAGTGAAGTGGAGGAAGAAGTGCTCCAAAGCATTATGGGCGAGGCATTCCTGAGCCAAGCCCATGTGCATAATACTACAATGCTAGAGCGATTCATTTACACTGTTGTCAAAACTTCTAGCCATCAAGATTGGGGTGTGAGAGCACTGGAGTGTCTGGTGAGACTTGAATTCCATCATTGCGTGAAGGTGGTGATCAATGGACTCAGTTATTACCCTTGAACTGGGCTAGTAGCTGATGCTATGTATGCATTGCATTTGCTATCCAGGATGAGACTTTGGAGGAGGTCATGGCTCTGTTGTGCATGGAGGTGGTGAGGAACGATATGGGATAGTTCATGTAGTTCCTCCAATCTCATGAAATTTGTTATCTCCTGCTCAAATTCAACACCCGCAAGTTGTTACTGAGGGCATTTGTGTCCTGATGTTTGCCCTATGCACTTAAAATATCTTCCTTTTTCCACTTTTTGTATCCAGCAATTTGGTTTTTGTAGTCGAATCAAGAATTTTGGCTATGCCAATATAATGTAAAAACGTCTATATATGAATAAAATATCTCTTTTTGGCTTTATTTTTGTCTTTACATTCATGGCTTGGTCATTTTCTGTTCATATTACGCTTGAAAATATTGGTTTAATTTTGTATAATATCATTGATCAGTAATTAGATTGATAATAATTAAATAATCAATATAATCCTTCCTAGGAAGCAAAACTAGTGGTTTGTAGAACCTAACCAAAACCCGCCTAGGTTCGAAAAGGCTTAGAGAATTATGCTCAAGGTGTAACTTGTGAATGAAGTTTCTAAAATTTGACTTATGACTTAATTGGTTTTGTACAAACACTTTGGGAGAGAAAGAAAGTTTGAATGCGATTAGAAAACATCACCCAAAGAAAGACAAGTAGGGTAGGCAGTAAAATGAGACGTTTGACGAACTTAAGAAAACACCGCCTAGGTTAGAAAAGGGTGATAAAAGACCATGAGACACTAAGTTAAGCATAAAAATTAAGTAAATAAAGATATCCCAAGGAAAAGTTAATTAAAATTTTGTAGGTAACAACTTATAACTCACAATGCATGAGTAGCATATCATATAAGGATTCAACATGGAAATTATGCAATAATTTCTTATCACATCATGTCATGAGAGGAGAAAGAACAATCACCACTAAAGAACATAACTATATCTAAATTATATTATTAAGATCTAATATAAAAAATAGATTTGAAGATGAAATTATAAAAAAAACCCTGAAGAAAAACTTTGGGGGTGTAAGATTAGTCACACTGAACAATTTATTTAGTCACACTGACCTTAAAGAAATATTTTTTTTATCTTTTCAATCATAATTACCTCATTTATATGAATACAATGGTGTTGACAAACACTAGTAGAGTTTCTTATGCTAGGAATGTGAGATGACTTGCTTCATTCCTAAAGCCTTAGTCAAACCCTTGGAAATAATTCAATAGTTTGAACAAGATTAAAAATACTTCTAGCAACCAAGTGCTTGCTTAAAATTTATTCTTATTGATGTAAACAATATAATGATGATGCAATACTAGATCATGATATTGTAAGATGATTCATTTCTCTCCATGATCTCTAAAATAAATTTATGTTTTATCCTTTTATATAACACTATAATAGGAAATTTAAGAATTTCTCACTTAATTTGATAAAATTACTGATTGTAAGGGGTTTGTCTTAAACTCAAAATTAAAATTGAATTTATAATTTTTTAGTGGCCAAATCCATGTTACACATTAGAATGAGGTTTACATTTTCACTTAAATATTTGACCTAGATTAAGGGATGAGAAAAATATAGATTGAATCTAAATCATTGGAATGTGGACTAAAATTCAATACAAGATCAAATTATTTGTAACTTATACTTAGAAACATGTCACTCATATACTTATAATTTTAGATAGAAAAAATAGATTAACATAAGTCTAAGACAAAGGGAAAAAGTGTAAGGTATGTAGTCTCCACCTCACAACTAAGTATATTTAGTTTAAAACAATAATATAAAAATTTGATAAGTCTTTTATATATAAATATTTAAATATAATTTCTTTTAATTTTATTGTCACATTGTTTTTCATCTTTGGTTGAACCTATCCTAATTGCACCTCAAAATTTGAATCTCAATTTCATTTTTGCATGATTTTTGGTGTAAGTAACATAAGGATTGAACTTGGGCCAATTATACCTCTAGAAAATTTGAACCTTGGTGAATAATGTTATCAAGGAACATGACATCATCCTTACCAATTAAATTGCAACCCTTTAATACATGACTATAATTTAGATTACATAATATTACTCATAAAAAATTATATAAAAATAAGACTTTGAAAGATTGTTTTTTCTGGATTAAATTGTGTGTTTTTTAAATCAATATTTTAGATGAAAAAGAATTGATGGAGAAGAATGATGATGATGGATAACATAATGTGATCCAAAATGTTGGTGCAAAAAAAATCACACAATTTAATCTAGAAAAATAAATCTTTCATTAATATGAATTGTAAAAATCTTATATCTTTGAATAATACTTTTATTTATTTTATTGACATAATATAATATAAAAACTAAAAACTAATACAATATAAATTAATTTTATATATTAATTTTTTTAATAAATTAAAAAATAAAATAATTAATTATTATTTTTATTTAGATAAAAACTATATTATTTATTAATTAATTATTATATATAATTCATCACCTTAACTAAATTTTAAAATATAACTAAATAACATCAAATCTATTGAATAAATATATCTAATGTGATTGCTCTACAAAGTAAATTTGCAATAATCAACCTCTTAATTTTCAAATCATAGCCCAAAAGCTTATCTTTACATGATCATTGAAAATACAACCACAAAATATTTTATTCAAAAGTAAAATCAAGCCCTACATTCTTATAAAATCACATGGGATATATAAAATCAAGCAAAAGTAATATTTTATGCCATTTCCATAAAATTAATTCAACATACGAGAAAGCAAAAAGTCACGCTTGAATGAAATTGTGAATTGGCTTTTTATAGATAAAATAAAATAATATATTGTTGATAGATAGGTTCACTTAGATTTAATGATTGGTAAGTATATTATTTATTGTAGATATATGATTTTTATAATATATGATTATTCATAGTCAATAAGTAGAAATAAAAATAAATATAGAAGATAAATATTACATTATTTATGTTTTATATTATTGTGGATAATTATTTATAAAATATAAATTGATGATAAACATTGATTAAAAATGATGTAATAATTTTTTTAAAAAAATATATATCATTTGATATGTTATAAAAAAGATTAACTTAATTTAGACTAGCACTTGCACCCAAAGGAGGTTCAAGGTTTACGCCGATAGAAAAATATATGTATGTTAACATATTAGAGAGTATGTGTTTATGCATTGGTGTGTATGGTTGTCATTTGTCGCAAATTATGATTTTATGTGGTTGGATTAAATAATTAATACTAAGTGCTAAATAATGGAATGACAATTTAAAAAATCTATTATTGTCCTTAAATTTAATTACATGAGATTCTAATTAAATATTTTTTTGTAACAATTTCAATTGTGGAGATTTTGTCAGATGGTTCCATATAATAAAGATTCACTCAGAACCTGAGAATCATTGGTTGGCTTCCTTAATTAAAGGACATGGAAAGAACACATACTGAAAAGGGAAATGAAATCATTAATTGAATTGAATCACTCGCACTCTACTTGTCATACTCAAAAGGGAAATGAAATCAGTAATTGAATCGAATCACTCGCACTCTACTGATCGGCTCTTGAAGACAAATAAATCCATGCCACAATTAGCTCTTGAAGACAAACATCTCTATCCTGATCCCTAAATATTCTTTGCCACTCAGAGTGTATAATGCATCAGCTTATTCATCAGAAAACTAAAGATGATTAATTTAGCTCAATAGAGGTCGTGGTACTTAGCAGAAAATTATGCAAGTTGAAATGCAGTCAATGCAAATAAACAGGAATTTAGAATTATACATTTGAATTAAATGCCAAGTCCTTGAAGTTGTCAAAAGTGTTCAGTTGGGCAGCTAACAAATATGTCAGTACTTCAATGTAGAAAGATGATGCTTACTGTTACAGGTTGGGTTTGTTTTTTGTCCTTCCAAGTTACACTCAATTTCTAAATGCATTCCTCACTACCTAATTGGTTCATGATCCACACTACAATCAAACTTTCTATCATTTTAGTAAGTGTAATGCAAAAGATTATTATACACTAGGAGCTAGCGACCTGTCTATCTACACCAAAATTCATTAAATTGAAACAGGTTTGAATGTATTTTTAATACTGACACGAAAGTAGCTTTGATGATCTGATTGTCTGTTACCAAAAATAGACTGTAGATTTAGTGGAGATTCTCAAACCATTAATGTTGCATTGAAACAAAAGTAATCAATTTTGGAAGTATATAAGATAGCTTGTACTACATGGAGTTCTGGAAAAGTGTGTGTTATAATAATGCTGCAACCTTTTGGTAATCCAATGGTCTCCAAGCTAATTTTGTTGTCAAATATTGAGGTAAAGATGTGAAAAATGTTACGAAACTTCTGTGGATATGTTTGGGTTTGGTATATCTAAATGTCTTGTAGGAATTGACTAAGTACAGAAATAGACATCACATATGCATTAAAGTCTAAGTTACCGGTTCGGGTTCGGGTACGAGAACCCGGTATGTGGGTACGGGCAAAATTTTTTTAGGGGTTTGGGTACGTATGGGTACGTGTGTATATATATATATATATTAATAATTTAATATATTATAAATATATATATATGTATTATATATACAAAAAAATAAGAGAAATATAGAGAATTGTAAAACTAAATCATTTCATAGTATGATACTTGATCATTGATCAATGCCAAATGCCAAAGATAAATATTAAATGCCAATTGATAGTTGAAAAATATTCAAATAAAATTACTGAATTACAAAATGTAGTTCATGAAACATTGAAACATGATTCAATGTTCATTGTTCATGTGCTCATCAATCATCAAAAGGATTGTCAGAATCATCATGACTTGGATTTTGAGTGGTTTCAACTTCAAAATCATCATCATTTGAACCCAAAGCGGATCCAACACCATGTGATATGTCATCAATATCACCCACATCATCCATAGTGGCTCTAGCAAGATCCTGAATGGTTGCATCCAAGTCAGTAGACTCGGGTGCTACATCCCAAAGCCTCGCTGCCCCCTGCCTGTATTGAGGATCCTTACGTGACAGAAGACGCAAATTGGAATGAATGTACACTAAGTCTTCAGCTCTTTTTGCAGCCAACCGGTTACGCTTCACTGAGTGGATAAAGGAGTATGTACTCCAATTCCGTTCAGCGGCAGAAGAGCTTGCAACCTGGAGAGAAAACCAACAAAATTAAAAATAAAATAAAATAATGCAAGATAAATTCAAGAATGTTAAGTGTTAAATTTTACAATACAAGTGGCAAAAAAAAAAAACTTACTTGTGAGAGGATCTTGATTGCAAGAGGTTGGAGGTACATATAATCTTGACCATGGAGGTACCACCATGTAAGACCATCCATTTTGTATTGGTCTCTAGCAACAGAAGCATTATGATTTTTTGATTTTCCTGTGACAAACATTCCAAATTCTCTCATGACACTTGCATGCACTTCTGGATCACTGAACATTCTACTAAATGCCGTCTTATACCCATTAGCAACTTCACCATCTCTATATGGCGGTATTCTCCCTGGGATAGAAAGTATTTCAGTGGTATAGTACCTCGGAGATAGGGCATATGCAAGGAGGTGCAATGGAGTTGTCATCTTGTTCCAACGATGAAGAACAATTGCTTCCACCCTTTTGTACAAGGTGTCTTCAGGATCATTCTCTTTTTTTTGTATTTCTATTTTTATTTTTTCCAACATTGTGTCCATGCTATCATAGACATCCCCCAAGCATGGTTCATCTGTATCAGCAAACCGAAGCATAGACATGATAGGTTCGGTGAATTCCAATACATAATTCACACGATCCCACCAATCGTCATTCAAGATCAATGCCTTGACTTTTTGGGCCCTCTCTGAATTTGATTGCTTCCATACACTCCATTGGTTGCTAATAACCATTTGACTCAATGCATCTTTCACCTTCACAAGTCGTCTCAGAACAATTGTGTGAGATGCAAACCGGGTCTCGGCAACCTAAGAACATGTTAATAGTAAGTTAATAGCACATTTAAAATATGTAAATAATGCAAAAAATTATTTTATTCAATTATGTAAAACATGACATAAATGATAAATGAAACTAAATAAATTAAATTTTAAAATTTACCTTCAACAATTCCAATGTTGAAAAAGTTCTGAAAATTGCTTGTGACATATGGTGGTTTGTCACAAACATCTGGATCTCCTCAGACTCCTGGTATATTTCTTTCACCCACTCTATTTGGGTGCCAATTGCTTGCATCACCAAATTGAGGGAGTGTACAGTGCACGGTGTCCAAAAGATGTGCTCATATCTGGCCTCTACCAAAGCACCTGCAGCCCTGCAAACTTTTGCATTGTCCGTAACTACTTGGACAACATTTTCACTACCCACCATCTCTATGGAGTCAATGAGAATCCTGGAAATGAACATTGCATCTTTCACTTCCCCTTCACAGTCAACCGCCCTCAAAAACATTGCCCCCTTGGGGGACACTGCAATAACATTAATCAATGGACGGTTTTTGCAATCTTTCCATCCATCGGAAACAATAGATACACCTGTTTCAACCCAAGAATCTCTAATTGGTTTTAGTTGGGCCTCTACATATTTCTTCTCTTTTTGCAATAAGGTGGTACGCACCTTTTCATACCCAGGACTTGTGAAATCAGGAGGTGCACTATTTATTGCTGACACCATGTCCTTCCAATATGGTGATCTCACCAAGTTGAATGGAAGACCATTGGCATAGAGGCAACGTGCAATTTTTTCTTCAGCAATATCTCTTGCCTCCATTTTAAATGCCTTCTCTAATGGACCTCTCTTGCGGGTGGTGGTTTCTGGTTCTTCATCTTCTTCTTCCGTAGAGGGTATAGACAAGAAGGGATGTCTAGAGGGCCTAACTATCTGATGAGTGGGTAATGTTGTTTTTTTCTTTCCGGAACTATAACTAGTTTGTTTTCCTCTTGCAATGGAATTGTCAGCATCTTCTTGTTCTTTTATAAATGCTGCTATTTGTACAGCAGAAAACCCCTTCTTATCTGGGCCCACACACATATTAATCCCTTTACCACCAGGGCCCATAAAATGAAGTTTCACTCGGTAGTAGGAGCTATTATATTGTACATTGCAAAAATTACACTTCCAAACAAACCCCCCACCTCCAGGAATTTGTGAAATTCGTGTGGTATGTCTCCATAAAGGAGATCCTTTATCAATTTTGAACTTTTGGCTTCCATCCCCACCCACTGAACTTTGACTACTGGCCATTGTTGCAATCTCTAAAAAAAATGAAAAAAAAAAAATATATTTAAAAAACTTATTCACAAACTTGAAAAAATTCATTAAAAACTAAAAAACTTAAAAAAATTCATCAAAAGATTGAAGAATAGGGTTTAAATGCATACCTTGAACACTTAAATTTCCTTTGTAGAAGCTATTTGCCACTCCACAATCAATCTCCTTCAAATGCAATCACCTCCCTTCAAAATGCTAAGATGGACACAAAAAATGGAGAGAGCAAAATGAGAGGTAAAAATGAAATGTTTTAGTGTTGAAAGGCCTCATATTGGGTCGTTTTAGGGTTTAAGGCAAAATAGAAATTAAAAAAATATTTTTTTTTCACTTTTGGGCCCACTTTTTAAGTGCTGGGCCGTGGGTTCTCAGGGGTTCGCCCGGGTATGCGGCTGGTACCTTCTTATTTCTACGTTTTAGGTTTCGATAAATATTTCATTCTCTTAGACCAAGATTTTTTTCGCTATGATTTACAATTGTAGAAAGCTACAGTTGGTCACATAACAGGGGGGAATGTTTTGAATCTTATTTTGTTGTATTTCTGCCGAGGGGAAAGAATTTGGAACCAGGCTCGTGTTTGCAGAAAATCAACTTAAACTCGCAAGTCTTGAATGCCCACCAAAGTCCAAATCAGTTGCAACCACTCTCGAAATCTATGGAGAAATATCTAGATGGAGGGATCATGAGTTCTTTGAAGAACAATAAGTGCTGCTCACAAATATTCAAGCAACTTAGTATAAACTTGGGACTGTGGGAGAATCAGATTTCAAGCATGCATCAAACTAAATCTCTACCGCTCTAAATTTCAAATAACTTGCAATGAGCATTCTGTTATCCTCGACCACATGAATGAGGTGTGTTTGAAAATAAATGCCATTTCTTAGCGTCTAAGATTATCATCTTAACAACTGTCATGATGCTCCCCAATTTTAGAAGATCAAATAAAGTTCATAAGTAAAAAATAGAAAAAAAATCCTACAATTTCACTAAAAATATTAAATGGAAAAATGAAATACCAAAACTATGAAGTAACCATGAGGATTACATTGTAGAAGCCTCTGGTTGGAAATTTCTATTGACAAATATAATAAATTTCTTACTGCTGGACCAATACAAACTTTTTCACTGGTTACTTCAGCTAAACCCACTTTCCTTAAATTCACAGGACAATTTTTTCTCACAGACCACTTACCCATTCCAATCTAACATTGAATATTTATAGAAACCAAATTTGCAATAATGAAAGTTTAAAATTAAAAGAAACTTAAAACAAGGAAAAATTTAAAATATAAGTTTTCTAAAAATCGAGTAAATTTTGTGAAATTCAAATCACAATTTTTCTTACCACTTTATATTTATCTCTTCTAATCAAACATCCATTACATACAAATCAAATCTGTAATAAAGAAAGCTTAAAATACACAAAATTTTTCCCAAACTTCTACCAACAAGCCGAATGTTCTGCTCTACTAATCAAACACCAATGAAGGAAATATTTGCATTAAAGCTAATGGAATTTTTAATTTCTCAGTATACTATCAGGAATCAGGGAAAAATTGGGGAAATATTGGGCAGCTAAAAAATACAAAAAAAAGTTAATGGTAAAGAGAAACATTTTTTTAAGATCCAAAGTCATCTTAATTGCATAAAAAATGAGAGTGAAACTTGATAATTTATATGATGAATTTTGCAATATGTATGAAACTTGATAATGTATATGATGAATTTTGCAATATGTATTTTTCTTATTAATTTTGAGATTGCTGATTACAAATAATTATCATAAAAATCTCTTTATAACAGTGGTAATAAATAATTCTATCTGAACAACAATGAACCTTCATGCAACAAAACACAAATAAGATAAATAAGACCCATTATCCTACCATTCTTCTTAACTATCAAATCGGAAAGACTAACCTTTACACAAAATGATATATACAATGTTAAAATTGACAATAGTCTACCTAATCTTAAGGACCTCTTATGTTTACAGCAGAATATGATATATCGCCTAAGAATGAAGACCATAACTAACATTGATGTAGGTGTGAATGTGTCCATCTTCTCAATTTCTGACTCTAAGTAAACTAAGGTGAGTATTTCTCAAAATTTTCAGAAATTTTCGGTAGAGATCCTTTTATCTAACTCCTTTGAGTACACATTTCCCAATATATATAACAAGCCTACCAAATTCTGACAGAATTTACAATGACCAGAGGAAAATACACAATTTTCTAATCATCAGTAGAAGGTTTATTAGCTGTGAAAATAACCTCAAAAAACATGAGACAAGTTCTTTTTAAGATATGGAACTTATCGATTTTTTAGTTTATTAACCAAGCATCTTGAAAGTAAGCATCAACACATAGGCCATACTTATACCCCCATTTTTGCTCCAAAGCAGGGGGCAACGGCCTAATACTACCCCTGTATTTTTGCTCTTCCTTCTGGCCCTTGAACCCAAACCTTCTTCCGTTTCACTTACTTGAATACATTCCACAAGATTCTTCACTCCATCTTCACTTAGAATCTCCTTATATTAAACATAGTGCCTCAATTTCCATATTTCTTAGGGGAAAGCATAATAACATAACTCTACATCTTGTCTGATGAGAAGTTTATTTTCAGCTGTCATTACCATCGCTATCATCATAGTGATCGCCTCTATTCACGAGTCTCAAACATGAGACATAAGGAGTCCACAGGCATGTTCTGCTAATAAAAAACCCCACCCTAAGCAAAACTGCTAATGTGGCAAGCCAGTGACCATCATTACAACGACATAAAAGCTGCTCCCTTCCTATCGGTGGGCAAATTCAGCCCCAATATTAGCCGTTTTCAGCAATACATATTTATAGAAACGACTCGGTGGCAGGGCAATATACGGTGTACTATGTCGGCTATTCAGAGGCGGTGTAATATACGGTGGAGTGTGCCAGCTATTTCAACTGCCCAGAGCTTTTTTCAGACGTGAGACAGTTCTGGCATGAGACACTTCCGGTGTGCTATTTCATAATGTGCACGATTCTTCCGGGGTAGATTGCGTGGGTTCTCAGGGTCAGCAGGGCATTTTTACTTCTATTTTGCTTTTTATTTCATTAAAAATGGGCTCTTTATATTTTGTTGGGTGGGTTCTCCCTTGTTTTGTGAGGATTCTGCCTTGGGCCTGCAGACATATCTGGGCCAGACCTGGGTGGAGAGCTGTAACCAGCCTGAACAGGTAACAAAGTATTTTCTGAAGGAAAATAACAATTCATGAGCAAATTGTAGACCTTTTTTCAGCTATTTGCCATTCAAATGCTTCAATTTGTGACTAGAAATTAGCTTTTAGCTCGCTGATCTGGACTGCAAGCACAATGTCAATAAGTCATTTTTCAGTCTTGAATTCATTATTGTATCATAATCAATATTTCCTTCCAAAAAATGATTTTCTTGTGATCTGAATGTAGCAATGGGCTGCAGCATCCATTGCAGCGTGTTTCCACTTGCCAGCAGTGTAAAGAAGATACATGGGAGACCCTGCAACTACTTACAAATTTTGTTTAATAAACTGGCCAGTAGAGAGTAGACCTATAGTTGAGATACTACTGAGATGTGGTAATATTTTGTGCTTGTGAATAGTGCTATTTTGTTCCAATCTGTCAAAATAACTTTTATCTTAAATATATTCCTGGTACATGACTCTGCAAAAACCTTGATCTCTTAGAATATATGCAGATTATTTTGTAAATACTACCCTATTTTGAAATTTATATTCTGAATATCATAGGAAGAAATATTTTGTTAATGCAGGGTATGGTTCCAACAATTGTGAAAAGCAGTGGCAGTATGTTGGATGAATGGAGTAAATTGGTATTGTCAGGTGCATCAGAAATTGAAGTTCTAAAGGAGTTCCACGATCTCACAACAGATATTATTGCCCGAACAGCATTCGGGAGCAGTTTTACAGAAGGAAAGCATATCTTTCATCTTTGATATGTAGGCCAGACAAATGATTCTTGCAATTGAATCACTTTGTAGGGTTTATATTCCTGGTTTCAAGTGATAAAATTCAGTTCTGTGACAGTACAATTGTCAATGTTAAATTGTAAAAGAATGCAATCAAATTTGTGATTTCAGCGTGTTCATGTCTCTGTCCCTATTATGTTTTCCTTGAAACAATCACTGGAGAGGTTTTCTAATATTTGTCCTTCAAGTATTATGTGCATTTATTCAATATATATATAAAAAAGAAAGAATTATGTGCATTTTGTAGTGTTTTTATGTTTAGGAATTTAATCATGTGAAGACATTTTATTCAATAGGATAAATGGCTTTATATTTTAATAAGAGGGTTTTTTAACATTCCTTTGGTTTCTCACATTGATAAGTAATGTCTGAGAGTGTCTCCTTTCATCAGGTATCTACCTACCACAAAGAATAGGCAATTTTGGAATTTGGAGAAAGAAATAAGAAGATGCTTAAGACAAGTTATAGATGCTAGGGAAAAGACTGCTGGAATGGGAAAAAGGGGTAGATATGGTGTCGATCTGCTTGGTTTAATGATGTCTGAGAGTAAAGAGCGGGTGGGAGTTAATGTCAAGAGTAGTGCAAGTCTGACTACAGAGAAAATCATTGATGAATGTAAGACTTTCTACTTTGCTGGTCATGAAACGACCTTAGTCCTCTTGTCATGGAGCATAATATTGTTGGCCATACATCAAAATTGGAAAGAGCAAGGTTGCAGAGAGGTGCTGGAAGTTTGTGGGAGAAACAATTATCCAGATGCAGACAGCTTAAATCGCCTCAAAATTGTAAGGATCATCTAAAACAGACCCAAATTTCCATGTGAATACCATAAATTATTCTGTACCTTAATCATAGCTCCTGCATGCCATGACCCTCGCAACCCCTCCTCATGCTACAGGACCTACATAAAATCTGGGTTTACTTTATATGGAATATAAACAGCCACCATATTTCTTGGGGGAAAGCATAATAACATACCTCTACATCTTGTCCGATGAGAAGTTTCTTTTCAGCTGTCAATACCATTGCTATCGTCACAATGATCGCCTCTCTTCACGAGTCCCGAACAAGAGACATAAGGAGCCCACGGGCATGTTCTGCTAATAAAAAACCCTACCCTAAGCAAAATTGCTAATGTGGCAAGCCAGGTGACCATGATTACAATAACATAAAAGCTGCTCCCTTCCTATCGGCTGGCAAATTCAGCCCCAATATCAGTCGTTTTTAGTGATACATATTTATAGAAACGACTCAGTGGCGGGGAAATATACGGTGGAGTATTTCGGCTATTCAGAGGTGGTGCAAATTTCCGCAGTGAAGTGCAGTGGTTGCCCTGTCTCAGGCGTGAGTTTTTCCTCAACGGCAAAATTCTGGTGCCCTGTCTCAGGCGTGAGTTTTTCCTCTCCGGCAAAACTCTGGTGCCTTGTCTCAGGCGTGAGACTTTTCCGGAAGCAAAACTGCTAATGTGGCAAGCCAGCGACCATGGTTACAATAACATAAAAGCTGCTCCCTTCCTATCGGCAAGAAAATTCATTCCCAATATTAGCCGTTTTCAGTGATACATATTTATAGAAACGACTCAGTGGTGGGGCAATATATGGTGGAGTATGTCGGCTATTCAGAGGCGGTGCAAATTTCCGCAGTGAAGTGCAGTGGTGCGCTGTCTCAGGCGTGAGTTTTTCCTCTCCGGCAAAATTCTGGTGCCCCGTCTCAGGCGTGAGACTTTTCCGGTGGGCAAGCCCACAATAAAGAGCCTATCGGCTAATAATAATAATATGTTTGCAAAAAAACTTTCCTATTTATTTCATAACAATGAGTTAAAAGCTTAGAACATAAATAATATATATTGCATATAAACTAAACTTATCATATAATAGCTAGTGAAAACCAAGTTTGAAAGAGTCAAAATAATTAATTTAATTTAATTTTTTCTTTGTTAAAATATATTTTAAATTAAAAGAGATTTTATCGGATCTTTGTTTAAAAAAGTTGTTATATCATCAACATGATATTTAAATCATGATTTCAGACTCTAAGACAATATATTTTATTTAATAAAAATATTTAATGAAGTTTAAGTCTTTATATTAAAGTTAGTTAAACTATTTATTAATTTTTTAAATATATTATTTTGAATGTATACATAAACTAAATACATATATTATCATATCCTATATAAAATTTAACAATATATTCAAAATCTTCTTTATATGATATTTAAAAAAAATTATAGTTATATTTTTGAGTGCTTGTTTGACCATAGTGAGCACTAGAATGTAATTAATAAGAATTGAGACACAAATACCACTTAAAAGGATAAAGATTAGTTGAAATTTACACAAAGCATGTTGTACAAGTAAATGTAAAAGTAGAATTGAGTCCAATCACATCCATAAGTTCATGATTATTGTCACTTTGGGTTTCCGACCATTTTCAATTTAACTTAGATTCAATTAATAGATTATTATCCACCTTTGAAACATGTTTTATTTTTATTTTGGGAATAAGCATATATATATATATATATATATGTATATAAAAATAGGTCACTTCATATGGTTGCTACATTAATGAATAGAGTAATACAAGCCAAATAAAGTAGAGTAGATGAAAGATTTAATGATTGAGATAATATTTTTTTAAATTATAATTATATTTTTGCATGAGTGCTTTACAACAAATAAATGTAGAAAGAAAAAACACAAATACCATATAAAAGGATAATGATTAGTTGAAATTTACACAAAGCATGTTGTACAAGTAAATGTAATAGTAGAATTGAGTCCAATCACATCCATAAGTTCATGATTATTGTCACTTTGGGTTTTTGTAATGAAATTGAATTTGGCTACTTCCTTTCCAACTCGACCATTTTCAATTTAACTTAGATTCAATTAAATGATTATTATCCACCTTTGAAACGTGTTTTATTTTCATTTTTGGAATAAGCATATATCTTAATATAAAAATAGGTTAGTTCATATGGTTGCTACATTAATGAATAGAGTAATACAAGCCAAATAAAGTAGAGTAGAGAAAAGATTTAATAATTGAGATAATATTTGTAGACTCAAAAAATTATTATTTGTATAGTATCATTAGTTGTAATTTTAAGTTTGTTAATATTGATTATTATTATTAAGTGAATGTAATGTGTTTATTAGATCTAAAAAAATCAAATTATATGTATGTACAATTGTAAATTTACTTATTTTAGAGAGTCCTTTGTGATATCTTAATAAAGTATGTTGATGTGGAATCATATTTGATGATGTGAGCTTAAAACTTTCTATTTGAGTAGTGAAGTTGTTAAATAAGTTATTAAAATTTGAGTCATGATTTCACCATCTATGATTTTGAGAGGCAAGAAGTAAGGGTGAACAACAACTAGGTACTCTTCCTATAAAAAAAGGTTGCTAAAATAACAAGCATACCTAGCAAACAAAACAAAATAGAGAACACTTACAACATAAGTACATTATAGTAATCATGCATTAGTTGTGTGATCCTAAATGTTAGTCCTACTCTAAAGATGAAAAAACAACAATAATGCATTAAAAGAGAACACTCAAGATTAGCCTAAGGAATTGTTAATACAAAGAGATAAAATGAAATAAAATTGCAAATAATTATACCTTCTCTTTGCAGCTAAAACTCCTTGGTTGGCCCTTGATTTTGGATTGCTTTGTATGCTCCTTAGATGGTTATTGATGTAGCTAAATGCAAGATTAAGTAGATGGTGGCGTGCAAATGCAAATAGCTAAAATGGATGGTTAGATGAGAGAAAATGCTTGTAAAATGAGTGCACAAAATGACAACATAAGGTTGCTCAAATGATTGCAAAAGGTTGCTCAAATGACTAAGTGTTCTCCAATGCCTTAAGGAGGGGGTATTTATAGAGGAATTTGAATTCTCTGGAGAATTCAATGGCTGAGATTTGTCCAACATGGCCAAGATGAAGGGCTAAGGTGAGTTGAGGACTCACAAACCCTCACATTTTGACATGTGGAATGTGAAGTGGCTAAGGGTGAGATGATGTGTAGGTGATGTGGAATGGAGGTACATGATGTGTAAGAAGGACATATACCTTGGAAGTACATTGGGAGATGAGAAGAATCTTGGGTGAATAAAAATTCACATGCTTGGAAGAATCCCATGCACAAGACAAGCTTCCAAAAATGGAAGCACTTGTCCACATGTGACTTGATGTGACAAGTCAAAGATTCTAGAAGATGCATGGGAAAAGGGGATTCTAGGAGGAATAAAAGTGAATTAAAAATTCACATGGAGAAGAGAGGAGCTTTGGATGAATAAAAATGAATTAAAAATTTCTTGGGGATGGGAAGAGTTGACCAAGGTACTAATTAGGCTTAAATAATTAGTAATTAGAAGATAATTAGATGATAATGAGGATTAGAAGCCAACTTGCAAAAGTTGGAGGATGTGACACATCCTAATCAAGGATTAGGCATGTGCACATCCCTAATGAAGAGATTAAGAGGTTGATTAATATTAAGAAAAAGTGATGTGACATGTGAGGAATTAAATAAATGTCATATTTATTTAATTCATTTGATGAAAGGGGGATTGAAGAGATAAGGTATTTAATTATTAATTAAATACCTTATGGATTTGGAAGAATTAAGGGTATTAATTAAATAATAATAATATTACTTAATTAATGCAAACAAAAAGATGTTTAGACGAAAGGGGATAAATTTAGATAAATTAATTGTCCAAATTTAGGTGTCTACAAATTGATAATTAATTAATCTTTAATTGATTATTAGGCTAATTTATTACATGCACTTACTTGCTAAACTTCATAGTGTTTTTTTCTATTAACTAAAGTGAGCTATTATTAGATCATTTTATCTCATCATATAGGATTTTGACGCTTTTCATCATCTAATCCCTTTATCATTTAGGATTTCTCTTATAAAGAACTCACCCTCATTGTATTATTCTTTGGAGATCTCCATTGAAAACTCTTGAGGTTTTTATTCTATAAGTTTTTATTGTTGATGATATAACAAATTATTGTTTGCAACTTTCTTTGCATGGAAGGTGTTTTTGTTTGTTGTTTGATCTTACATATCGTGTTTATTCATAATTCTAACAATAAGCAACAACATACTAGCCACATACATTAAAAAAAAGAAAACACAAATTTTCAAGGAGTTATAACACGTCTATCATTTGCAGTCTTCTAAAATAAGTCACTTAGTAGAAATAGCTTTAAAGCTAGTGAGCTTGTTAATAATAGCTTCAATGTTCTTGGTGTAGTGGTGATTGGTACAATTGATTATCCCTTTGTTACGAAGGGAAGAGTTAAGGTTGGCCATCACTAGAATATTGCTACCACAATAATCCTACTTGGCTTGAAGGGTTTGAAGTTGGCATTTAACATTGGTGATCTATGTAATGAGACTCTATTAAGCATGAGCGTTCTTCATTAGCATCCCAAAAAGATTATCCATTTTAAGGACAAGTGTTAGAGTAATCATGTATTAGCTAATAATTAATTAATCTTTAATTGATTATTCTAGCCTAATTTATTCTCATGCACTTAAGCTAAACTTAGGAGTGCTTTTCTATGTTAACTAGAGAGCTATTATTAGATCATTTTGTCTCATTGCATGAGATGTTTATAGTTATCATGATCTAACCCCTTTATCATTTAGGGTTGCTCCTATATAGCACTCAACCCTTATTATATTATACCTTTGAACTCTTGAACTCTGTAGCTTTTTCTTATTGAGGATATTCCATATTATTATTTGTAGCTCTCTTGTGTAGAAGGTGTCTTTGTTTGTTGTTTGAACTTGTGGCTTGTGTATTTTCACAATTCTAACATACATAAGAGTGACAAAGTATCTTAACAGCTCTCAAACCAAAACACTACCAAAATTTGACATGATTTTTCTCTTGAATTATGACACATATGAATGTCTCATCTAAACTTATAGGTATAGATTAAGTCCAAGCATAAATACCTATCATTTTTTCTACCAATTTTTTTCCTTGCAATAGGGAATGAACACAATGATGTAAAATGCTTTAAATTTATTTACTAAAAGGGTGCTAAGAGTAATATTTTATATTCTACACCTTGTTGCATCAAACTAACAATGCCAACACATCCAAGTGGGTTTATTACTACTAGTGGGGGTATGTTTTTAGTTCCCAAGCATCCTAATCCTTCCAAGATATGTTGGACTAACAAAGTCTCTTAGCAGCCATAAGACCCAAAAAGTACTAAAATTTGGCATGAATGTTCTCTAAAATTGTGGCATGTAACAATATCTCATTTGAATCTACAAGTGGATGTTTGGTTTGAATATACATTTTTATCTTTCTTTTTATTCAATCAATTCCATTTTCCTATAATGGAAATGAACACAATGTTACAAATATGCTTTAGTATTGTTAAGTGATAGTGCTCTAGGGGTGATATTCTTCATTATACACCTGATGAAATTGATTGATAGTGCCATCATGTTCAAGTGGGTGGGCTATTACTATTGGATGTATCTTTTCAGCACCTAAGAATTCCAATCCTTTTAGGACATATTGGATTGAAAAATTCCCCTAAGAGTCTTAGGTCTTAAAGACTACCAAATTTGGAATAATTGTCCTCTCAAATTATTGAATGTAGGAATGTATAAGGGTCATAATTTCTATATTAAGTAGTTATCATAGTTAATTCATTAATATATATGTGATGAAAATATTAATTTCATATTTTCTTAGTAGTTTGAATGATCCTATCTCTACGTAGAGGAAAAATACTACCTTGTGATCATTGAAGGGTGACTTATCTCCAAAATATATTTGCCTCATTTCTTTTACATAAGTAGTTCTAGGTGGTATGATACAAGAAAATCTTAGGGGTTATTCTAGATCCATATCTGAATCAATTGGGAGGGTTCATCTTCTTGAATTTAATTAATATAGTATGAAGAACTATTGCAGTAAAGTCCCTAAAATATTATAATATGTTTTGTTGAGGTTTCTCACCATCATAAAGCTCACGACTTATTTTTGAATTAGTAAACCATAATAACCCTCCTTATTAAATATCAATTGCTACATAAGGAAACAATATACATAAATTTAAAATATGAAGGATAGAAAAGAGAATGTACCAAATTAACTAAGAAAATAACTAAAATTTTGATGTTGACAAGTGTGGAAACTCAATTGTAGGAACTATGGTTAAGCTAGGGAACACTTTTTCTTGAATGAAAATTCAATAAGGAGGAAATATGCACTTTTTTTCTTAAATTTTATCAAATAATACCTCAATCAATGTGTGGAATTTTCACTGGGGTGGGGGGCCTAGCTCGATTGGCTAAAGCATCATATTTTAGGACAGAGGTCATGAGGTCTAGTCTCCCCCCTGTTCCTATGGTATCAGAGGGCATGTTGTGCCAACATCACTAGTCACATGAAATAAGTTACCATACACACTACAGTTTATAGGGGGGCTACTCAATTCTTGCAGTCTAAAAAAAAGTGTGGAATTTGCATTATTGGAGCCTCATTAATTCTAAAGTGTCTTTTATTTCCTTTTTGAACATTAAAGATAATTCATATCAATTGAATAGATTGAATTATGATCTTGATTAACAAATAATATCTTTCATCATTTAAAATAAAGGGCTTTGGCATATCTACATATGGAAAAGTCCTTATCAAATTGATCTAGACCAATATATAGATGTTATCAAAAGAATAACAAGAGTAACAATCTATAAAGTATTATTAGAATATCAATTAATTCAAAAGAGAAAAATATTGCTTGAGGATTCTAGTTGGCTTCCTATAGATCTACTAAATTTCACTAGATTGAGACATGTAGCACACCCCTTAGAGAAATCCACATCCTAAAGTTGTAGTGGAAAACCTATTGATATTATTAGAAATTTCCATATGGAGTTAGTATGACCCTTATATAATATATAAATTATTTTGATGGAACATCATAATGGGTCCAATTAGCTAGCTCCATCATTAGCCACCACTCGGTAGCATTTTATTCACTTTTATGGATATAATTTCTACGAAGTTCCCACAAGGCCATATTTTTATTCGCATAAATCAACTATATTATGGAAAATATAATTCATAAATTCCATCAACCACATCACCTAACCTATTAAATACTACTCATAATAAACACTAACAATATATCTTACCTTAGATATAAATATATTCATAAGATCTATGGATGAAAATATACTTAGCAAACTAATATATTGATCTATAGAAGTTCACCAAATCATACCAATTTCCTTTCTTAAAAGTATTTGATCATATCATTTAATGTATTCATGGTCATTCCTTAATTAATGGATTCATTATATCTATAGATGGTAGAGTGATCATTTATTTTATCTATCAATTAATAGAATTTTATTGATGAATGCCATGCAAAATAATAATTTTGTGCCTTACTAAAATATCAACAACTTCATAACTACAAGAGATCACAAACTAGATCCATCCAAATATCCATAGATATATAGAAACCAATGAGAGTGAGTCACATTGACTCAAATTCTATCAATAATAGAGGTTGATCATATATTATCCAATATCAATGTATATAGCTTTGGAAGAATAAAGGATGAGAATTTGATTTCCTTTACTAGTCTATAGATCTATAAAATAAAATTATTACATATACATTAGAGATAAATACTTAAATTTTTAAGTGCTAGTAAGGAATCATATTTTGATCAATATTAACAAAAAAAATTATCTGAAGTTTGAAGTGAGAATTAAAACCATTTAAAACATTTATGATCACTCTCAATAATAAGTAAACTTAAGCCTTATTATTCAAGCCAATAAAATAACTTAAACCATTTATGTAAAATATTTATATATATTAATATTAATAAGTTCATGAAGGCATACATAATGTCATAAAAATTCCATATAGTTTCATAAGGCCTACAATTCCATATTGATATACAATGATATACATCTGTAATGTTGCAGAATTGCACCTAGGGGCAATTCCACATTTTTGCACTTTACCTAGCATTTATGACACCCTAGAGCATTAATGAAAAAAATTGCATGAGTCAAAACTTCGCAATTATGACCCCATGTGGACTGATGGCAAAGCAACAAAATCCTAATGACACGTTTCTCAAAAATATAGGCCTTGGACACCTACGTAGCACATGGATGTCTGCGCGACACACTAGTGTCCTGACCATTTTTTGAGTTTGAAATGAGAAATATGGAATCTTGACTCCCTTGACACATGTCCTAGAAAATAGATTTCATATTTAACAACTCTTTTCTACCCTTGCATGCATTAAAACCCTTGATTTTCCCTCATTTTGGGGTTTAAGTCATTTAATCAAGATTTCTACACACTTTTCACTCTTGAGTTCTCTTCATTCTTGATAGCAACACTCTCACAAGCAAAACCATGCCTTACTAAGGTCCTTATAGTAGTTAGAAATATCAAGCAAGGCATTTGTGTGCTCCAAAGAGGGTCTAGGCCCATGAGTAACTCTCTATCTCTTACTCTTTTCTATTTACTTTTTCATTACTACTTAGTGATACAAGTTCTACTCCTGAAGTGGGTTTTGCTTTCACCAAATGCTTTGTCTATTTCATTTACACTCCTTTCCAACTTGGCTATTCTTGGAGGTGGGAACACCAAAATGGGGGTCTGATTGAGGCAAACCCCTATACAGCCCCAACCTTTTCCCCTCACTCTTCTGTGTGTAGGTTGCAAACCAAAGCTTGGAGTGAAGACCCAAACACCGATGGAAGGTAAGTTTTCTCCAAGTTCTTGTGCTCTATTTTAAGTTTTTGCTTCCCATTTTATTACTCTATCCAAGATGACCTTAGATCTGAGCCAGGAGCTGAAGCTTTATTTTGCCCGCTTGAGCACCTAAGCTTTCTGTTGCTTAGGGTGCCAACACATTATTTAGACGATAGCGCGCCACATTGGCATCCTAAATCTGCGTTGTCATCTTTTGGTCGAGAGCTTATTTGTCAGAGGAAAAAATCCAAAGGTTCACTCTCTCAAGATCTAAAGTAGTCTTCTCTGAAATATAACTTAAGTACATTTTCTTTACCATTTCTTCATCCTTTTTATGTTGAGGTGGATAAGGGAAGTTCATTCTCTGGTGATCTCTTAAGAACGAAGAGACATGTGTGCAATGAATCCCTCTTATCTCACAACATCAATAAAATATAAATGCATATATATAAATTTGTATAGGTGTAAATTGATATGCATTAAAAAATACAAATTTACTCCATGCCATGAAGGCATACAACACAATAGCTAAACACAAAAACTATGGAGTATAATTGAATAATTTATGACTCTTTCTTTTTAGTAAGATGGAGAACCAATACCATAATTCACAACTATCCTTTATGAATCAAACATCCTAGGCTTAAGACTAAATTATTGTAGCTAATTAGTAAAGGCAATATGACATATAAAATTACATAAGTAAAAATTCGCTTATTACAAACTAAGGATCCTTCTCAATCATCCTATTCTTCTCTTCAACCACTTGAGGGGTAGGTGTATGAAGTGGAGTTTTCACCTCCTCCTATAACAAGGATGAAGAAACAAATTAGAGTAAAAATGAATTATGAGATAAAATAACAAATACATAGTGACATTTACATTACTAGCTCATACTTGTGTGAGAGGCATAAAAGATGAGATTTTCAAAATAATACCCATCTCCATTGATCCTTGAATATCAAGAGGAATATATGTTGACATAATCAACTAAAAAGAGGAACAACATTACTTAACCAAAATGTTCATAAAATTATTTACATATAATGATTAAAAATAGTTAAATTTATCTTAGTGAAACTTGATAACTAAGTAGTATTGGCAATGCGTCTTGACATTAAAGGTCCAAAATACACTTTCTCAAAATTAAATTGTCATTTTAAGATTAACATTGGTATATGAAAAAAATTATATAATTATAAATTACGTACTTTTGGACTTGATGCACCCATATAAGCATGCGATCAATTTTTGATAGATGCATGATCCATGCTTTGAACTTGAAATTTTATAATTTACATATACATTTTTATATTAGTTTTCATTCATGGATTGATATAGATAATTATAAATTTTAATAGGAAATATATTAAATGTGAAACCATATTAAAAATTACATGTTAGTCAATAGTAAATTTCATATGTTATAACTTATCAGTCAAGAATATAGTATCCAATATAGAAGTGTGATGCACTCCACCCTATGTTGCATAATTCTTAAACAATGAAGCATCCTATTCGACATGTTTACTAACATCATGATCATGCTTATCATTTATTTTCTACCTCATCTAAAATCCTCATACTAATAATCACATGCATAAACACAAGAATGAAAAATGTGTGGTGATACTTGACACCTCCAAGGCTCACCATCATCACCCTAGGAAAGAGGCTTGGTATGGTGTAGCAAGGTTTGTGTGAGTGAACTAATAGCTTGTAGGTTCTTCACCTTGACACTATAATTCATAATGAAAGGGGTTGTGATATGCTAAATAGATGGGTGAGAAAGTAGTCTCATTGGATAGCCTCAAGCATGACATGCCCCTTATATATCCTATGTAGATCATTTTCCTTTACTAGGAAAATAGTGAATATAATTTTTTTTTTTGAATTTCTTATAATACAAACTAAAAATAGAGTTTCCTCAAGAAATATTGAGGTATCTCATTGTTTTTACATTGGGGATGGTAAAAATGTTGGGAATAGGATGCCATTTAATTGCAATCCTAAACATATTTCATGTATCTCCTAAGTCCTTGGAAAGTGTTCCCCAACACTAGGATTAGAAAGAGATTAAATTTGAATGAAATGAGTTACATGTAAATTGACATTTGTCATTATTCCTAAATGATAGGAACATGTGGGGACATCCAAGAAGATTTTAGTTTAGTTTAGTTTAGTTCAATATTAGTTCAATTCAGTTTAGTTATGGTTTAGTTATCTTCGGTTGCATGTTCTTAGTTTGATTTGAATGCTAGTTGAATTCAATTGACTTGAGTTGCATGACTAATGACTTTACTTGCATGAAAAATAATAGGTGGATACATTTAGTTAAGTGGGGATGATCAATCATGCATAATATTTGCTTGAATTGGTGGAGAGATATGTTTCAATTAACTAAGATTGACTTGGACCCACCTTGGCCGCCTAAGTTGGCATCTTTGAGTTAACACCTTTTGCATGAGAAGATATTTACAAGGATTAGTTAAGTGGGACCATTCTTGAGTGCCAACTTTGAGGTGATGCTTGCAAGATATTTTCTTGACCAAAGTTCAATTAAGTGTTCAGTTTGGGACACCTAAATTGAGGAGACTTTGGTTTGACTTCTGTTTACATTGTGGAACTCCACTTGCACAATCTAGGCATAGATTTTTGAGAGGAGCTTTATGCTCTTGTTTTGATCAACTCTTTGGAGTTTACAATGCTCATAATTGTCTATTAATTGCAGCAAGTTGAAGAGAGTTTTAAGAGAGTTTGTTGCAGGTTAGCAGGTTGAGCTTGTGCATGTGTGAGGGTTTTAAGCATGGCATGGGATGTGTCGATTCATGCTTGGTCACATGGAATGCATGGATAAATTGTGCTGTAGAAAGTGTATGTGAGTTTATTGTAGCTTGTGAAGAAGGATTGTTGAAGGTAAAGGAAGCATATCAATAAAGGATTGATACAGTATTAGTGTAATCTTGTTCTAAGGTTAAATAATACAAGCATTATTGATTCTGCTGGAGTTTTTAACCGAAATGGTTTCTCCATGTATATGTTATGTCACTTCTATATTCTTGTCTCATTCTTCTACAATCTTTTGTTTCTTTCTAGAATTGGTAAAATTGATCTAAACAGATTAATCATACACAAAGAATTGTGACAAAGAATGCTTAATTAAATCTATAGTATAATAGTGTAACAAGTTTTTAAGCTAAAATTTCACCTTCATTTCCAACATTTGGTATCAAAGCTAATGGTTGGGTAGAGTTTGCGATGCCTTTCTCTTAAAAGTTTGAAGGTTTTTTGGTTGTAGTGGGAGCTTTTGCTATTGTGTTATTATAGATTTGTAAAAGAAGTGTGTTTTATCTTCTTGGTTTAGAGATTATGGTTTTCTTGACCTTTTGGGAGTTGTGTCATTTACAATGAATTCTTTGATTGTGTTGAGGACATGGATGATCTTCATTTAGGAGATGAATATCATGATTCCATGGATAACTTAGTTACATGTTTTAGTGGGAGCTTTTGACAGTGATGGTTTGATGTTCATCTTGTTACCATGTATAGCTCGGTATCATAGTTTAGTGGCATATTTGGTAGGAAATGGTTATCTTGATGTGATTTGAAGAGGTTTTAACATATTATTTCATGGAGGACCCTTAGAGTCTTTGGTAAAGGTGTTATTTTTCTTCCTTTGGAGAGGATGTAGTTCTCTTTGGTTTTGAGTATTAATCATTTGCTTGGAACTTCATGATTATGTAGGTTGCATTTGAAGTTGGCATGGATTGATTGGTGGGTGCTCATGGATACTAGAGAGACTTGAGTTAGGCTGGATATTTCTTATGTTAAGAGATATGTGTTGGAATGGTTACTTGTTATAAAAAAATTTCAATAGTAAAGATCGATGAGCCTACTCCTAGAAATGGATGTGAGTCCATCATAGACCTAATGAGAAGGTTGTCTTTATTGAAAGCCTATATTTCTTGGTGTTGTAATGCACAGGACAATATTTCATCCCACTCTTGGTCTACTCGGCAGGTAAAATGATCTAAGAGGTGTTTCCCGCTTGATTATTAGATGCATTATTTATATGTATCTTGTCTTCTCTTATGCATTAGTCTTGAAAGTTGAGTTATGAGGGATTGTTGAGTAGTAGATGCATGATTTTATGTATTTCCATTGTGGTGCAGGAGCACCTACACCTTGTGAAGTCTAAGTTGATACCTAGGTCTGTCTTTTGTTATTTTATGCTTAATAAGGTCTAAAGGACCAGTCATAATGTAATTTGAAAGGGTTTTGAGTCATTTAGTTGAATTTGTCAGTTTGGCTCATAATGCAAAGGCCATGTGAAATCATGAGTTTTAAGGGACATGGGGAGTAGGGTCTTATTCCATGTTAAATAAGGTCTCAATGATAATTTTCAATGTATTGGAGGGCTTAATAGGTCAGTTAGGTGGTATTTGCAAAAATCAAGTTGATCAAGTTGTAATGGGATAGTGATTAGGGGCAAAATTGGCAAAATTGGCAAAATTGTCATTTTAGAATCTAATTAAAGGGTGGTTATGGAAGTTGAATGCCAAAAGAGGTAGTTTTCAGGTGGTAGCATGATATATTGTTGTAATATCTCGAAGGGGAGGCTGTTGAAGAAGTTTGGAATGAGTTTCTAATAAGAAATTTGCTGTTTTTTGTGTTTTCCATTAAGAAATTGCTGATCACGAGCATTGTACGACCTGTATGTATTGTTCCACACTCCAATAATATAATGGATGGATAGATAATTGAATAATATTTCTTTTGGTGTTTGAATGGTGTTATTTCATTGAGAATCGAGTGAGATATCCTCATTTTACTACCGGGTGGTCTAAAACCCCATGTTTTTTCTGTTTTTCTGAACTTTGCAAGTATTGTACGGATCTGTACCACCACCATATGCTCTAAGACTTATATAATATTGTAGGGGCATGAAATAGCTTTCATTTAAATCCAATTAGAGGTTCTAATATTGAGTTTTGAGGGAGATCTCTTCATTTTTCTGGGACTGCCTGTTTCTAACTAATTTGAGGGTTTGATTGGTGTAAAAGTGATGTTATAGCCATTCCACCTACTGTCCAGCCCTGTAACTCGGTGGAATGACTTGTTTCATGGTATTTTACATGTACCAATGGTTTGGGAGACAGGAAATGCAACTTTTATGGTTTTAGGGTGATGCCCTAGGGTGTTTTCATGAGTTTCCATGAGAAATTGAGGAACTAAAGTAAGGTTTTGGAAAAATGTGATTGGAACTATATATGTGATAGTGTTTTGAGTTTTCTAAGGTCATTTTATGAAGGTGTGAGGCACTGGAATGTTGTGATTTGTCTTGGAACCCATATTTTCATTAAACCCTCCTCAAATTGGCTTAAAATGAGGTTTTGTGGTTTGGCTAGTTGGAGTAAGTTTCTCTCGAGGAAAACTATGTTTTTGGGAGTTTGAATACATTTTAATTTGCTGCCACCTCTGCATCATAGTGGTATCAGAGCAGGGAGTAGGTTTTGGTTTGCATTTTGCAGGTTGAAGAAAAGGAAAGGTTGACAAGATGCCTCCAAAGAGCAAAGATATGGCTAAAGAGATGAGGGAGATGAAGGAAAGACATGCAAGAGAACTCAAAGAGTTGGAAGAGAGAGTCATAGCCCTGGAGACAAACAAGAGAAGAGATGCTGAAGAGAGTGAGCCAGAAGAAGAGGAAGATGAGGAGTTTGAAGACATGGAAGAAGAACTTGATCCAGAAGACCAAAGAATGGCAAAGTTGTTGAAGGCAGTGAAAGGTGACAAGCCTAAGGTAAAACTTGATGTTTCTAAATATGGTGGTAGTCTAAATGATGAAGAACTACTTGATTGGATTGCTGCATTAGATAACCATTTTGAATGTGAAGAAGTTCCTGAGGAGCAAAGAATAAGGATTGCAAAGACTAAGTTGCAGGGTCATGCTTTGGTATGGTGGAATTACTTTCAGTCTGAGAGGAGGAAACAAGGAAAGTCTAAAATCACATCATGGGACAAGATGATATCTAAACTCAAAGGTAAATTCTTACCAAAAGATCACCAAATTCAAATGTTTAAAAAATTGCAAAGTTTGAGGCAAAGGGAAATGGATATTAAGTCCTATACTGAGGAGTTTTATAAATTAAGTTTGAGGTCTAGTCATCATGAGAATGAAGATGAAAAAATTGCTAGGTATATTGGTGGTTTGAGGCTTAATATACAGGATGAATTGGTTTTGGCTAACCCTAGGAGTGTAGAGGATTGTTATCAAATGGCAATCAGGGTGGAGGAGAAGCTTAAAAGGAGACAAGAGAAAGCAGTAAGAGGAAGAGGTGGTCCTAGTGCAAGAGGAAGAGGAATACCTTCTACATCAAAGCAGCCAAATGAAGATCAAGGAGCAAACAAAGGTAAAGATCACAATGATTCTAGAGGTGGTTTTGGTTTTAGAGGTAGAGGAAGGTTTGGTATTGGTAGAGGTTCTAATGATTTTGCAGGAAGATGCTACACATGCAATGAGTTTGGCCATCCTTCATGGAAGTGTCCTGAGAGGGTTGGTAGTTCTTCTAGTGGAGACAAGAAGATTGATAGAAGAGCACAATTGGTACAGGAAGAGGAGTGTGAAAGTAATTGTTCTCCAAGTAGGAATGCAGATCCTGAGGTTGGGGAAATGTTGATGGTGAGAAAAACAATCTTGAAGGCAGCAAAAGAGGAAGCACCTTTGCAAAGGAAAAGTCTCTTCAAGACAAATTGTAAGTGCAAGGACAAGGTATGTAGAGTAGTCATTGATTCTGGATCAACTGAAAACATGGTGTCATGTGAAATGGTCAATAAGTTAGGATTGAAAAAGATTCCTCATGAATGTCCCTATAAAATCTCATGGTTAACTGATGATCAATCTTTGTTGGTGAATGAAAAGGCTATAGTGGATTTTCAAATTGGTGGTTATCATGATAGTGTTGTGTGTGATGTTCTTCCAATGGACTGTTGTCATCTCTTATTAGGCAGACCTTGGCAATATGACAAGAGGGCATTGTATGATGGTAGGGAAAATACTTACACCATAGTTCAAGATGGTCATTCTTTTATGTTAACTCCTCTTGTAGAAGATGCTAAAAGTAAAGCAAAGGTCATAATGTGTGGCAAGAAGGAACCTATAAATGTAATGAAGGAGAACCAATTTTCTGATGTTGTTCACTGTTTTAAGACTGAAAATGCAGGTATAAGGTTTGATGCAGGGGTAAAGGAAGTGTTGATAGTGAGTTTGCATGAAAGTGTGTTAATAGGAGCCATTGAATGCCCTATAGTCAAGAGCAGGGTTGAGAAACAAAAAAAGTTTGCAGAAAATACAGTCTAAGTTTGATTTGACAGTGACAAAACAACTTGATGAGGTAGTGAGTGCACGACAAGTGAAACTTGGTAATGCGAAAGAGGATAAAGTTGTTAGTGCAGGGGTACAAGAGGATGGTGACATGGCAGGTCTAGGGGCATTACAAAAAAAAAAATTTAAGCAGAGGCATGCAAGTCTGATCACAGAGATAGTAAGGCAGAATGTGCAAGGAATGGTGAGGAGCTACCTATGTATGGGTGGAGCAAGGAAGAGAGCAGGTTTATATGATTCTAATGTTTGTTTGTCTGCAGGTCTAAGGCCTAGAACAACACCAAATTCTGATCCAGGACTAAAGAGATTAGTACCAAGTCTGAAGATGCTTGAAGCAGCAATGAGAAGGCCAAGAACAAGTTTCCACTCTTGGGGCAAGAGTCCTTTTTATGGGGGGGTGTATGGTGTAGGAGCACCTACACCTTGTGAAGTCTAAGTTGATACCTAGGTGTTTCTTTTGTTATTTTATGCTTAATAAGGTCTAAAGGACCAGTCATAATGTAATTTGAAAGGGTTTTGAGTCATTTAGTTGAATTTGTCAGTTTGGCTCATAATGCAAAGGCCATGTGAAATCATGAGTTTTAAGGGACATGGGGAGTAGGGTCTTATTCCATGTTAAATAAGGTCTCAATGATAATTTTCAATGTATTGGAGGGCTTAATAGGTCAGTTAGGTGGTATTTGCAAAAATCAAGTTGATCAAGTTGTAATGGGATAGTGATTAGGGGCAAAATTGGCAAAATTGGCAAAATTGTCATTTTAGAATCTAATTAAAGGGTGGTTATGGAAGTTGAACGCCACAAGAGGTAGTTTTCAGGTGGTAGCATGATATATTGTTGTAATATCTCGAAGGGGAGGCTGTTGAAGAAGTTTGGAATGAGTTTCTAATAAGAAATTTGCTGTTTTTTGTGTTTTCCATTAAGAAATTGCTGATCACGAGCATTGTACGACCTGTATGTATTGTTCCACACTCCAAGAATATAATGGATGGATAGATAATTGAATAATATTTCTTTTGGCATTTGAATGGTGTTATTTCATTGAGAATTGAGTGAGATATCCTCATTTTACTGCCGGGTGGTTTGAAACCCCATGTTTTTTCTGTTTTTCTGAACTTTGCAAGCATTGTACGGATCTGTACCACCACCATATGCTCTAATACTTATATAATATTGTAGGGGCATGAAATAGCTTTCATTTAAATCCAATTATAGGTTCTAATATTGAGTTTTGAGGGAGATCTCTTCATTTTTCTGGGACTGCCTGTTTCTAACTAATTTGAGGGTTTGATTGGTGTAAAAGTGATGTTATAGCCATTCCACCTACTGTCCAGCCCTGTAACTTGGTGGAATGACTTGTTTCATGGTATTTTACATGTACCAATGGTTTGGGAGACAGAAAATGCAATTTTTATGGTTTTAGGGTGATGCCCTAGGGTGTTTTCATGAGTTTCCATGAGAAATTGAGGAACTAAAGTAAGGTTTTGGAAAAATATGATTGGAACTATATATGTGATAGTGTTTTGAGTTTTCTAAGGTAATTTTATGAAGGTGTGAGGCACTGAAATATTGTGATTTGTCTTGGAACCCATATTTTCATTAAACCCTCCTCAAATTGGCTTAAAATGAGGTTTTGTGGTTTGGCTAGTTGGAGTAAGTTTCTCTCAAGGAAAACCATGTTTTTGGGAGTTTTAATACATTTTAATTTGCTGCCACCTCTGCATCACATTGTTCTCCTTGCAATCTTGAACTTGAGTTAGTTTTGAGGATTTGGGTTGGAGAGGTATGGGATAGTTAGTGGCTTTGGGCATATTCCCTTTTGTTGTGGGAATGTTTGGCTAAGTTTGATATACTTTCTGTGAGAGGTTTAAATATAAGTTTTTCCATGTTTTATTATAAGTTGAATGGTTAGATGTTGATATCCTTTTAGTTTGAGAGTGTTGAAGGAGATATTACTTTACACAGTTTGGCACATGTTAGTGTGGTATAAGAACATGGTTTGATTTGTAGGTCTTCTCTTTGTGGGAATATTGTCTTCTTCTTGAAGGTTCTTATGTTATGAGATATGTATTTTTCATATTATTGTATGCTTCTTTGACACTATAATAAAGGATTTAGCCACATCCTCTATGTGAAGTGCTATAGGAGGACTTGTTAATGTTGTGATCTTGTTTCTAGATTTGACATTACCTATACAGTGGGAGTTCTAGAAGGTATATGTGTTCTATATGAGAGGGGCATCTCTCTTCAGTTGGTTACACTTTACTACAGTGAGTTACTTCAGAGGTTTTTTATTGTGTACATATATGTGTGTTATTACCTTAAAGTATTATTTTGCAGGATGGTGGATATACAGGGACTTGTTTGCAAATTTGGGTTGTTATGTTGATAGCATGAAGTTCTACCTATGATAGTTTGGTTACAGAGACTTGGGAAAGGTATTGATTGAGAAAGTTGACACTTTGATCAATGCTACAGATAAGTTCTCTTGGTGTAGGAAGGCCATTGTCTTTGAGTCCTGTACTTGATTTATAATAATGATTCCTTGTTTAGAATAATTACAATGTATAATGTCAAGTGGGAGAATGTTGGGAATAGGATGCCATTTAATTGCAATTCTAAACATATTTCATGTATCTCCTAAGTCCTTGGAAAGTGTTCCCCAACACTAGGATTAGAAAGAGATTAAATTTGAATCAAATGAACATGTAAATTGACATTTGTGATTATTCTTAAATGATAGGAACATGTGGGGACATCCAAGAAGAGATCCTACAAAATAGGAGCACATGGGGCACCCACATGGAAGGTGGAACCCGCCTTGTTTAAGTTAACTATTTGGAGGATTGATAACACTTTAGTAATGCATGTTTAGATCCTACAAGTTAGGGATTGATATTTACATGAGTGGAGTTCAATTCAATTTAGTTCAGTTTAGTTCAATTTAGTATTAATTCAATTTAGTTTATTTTAGTTTAGTTTAGTTCAATTCAATTAAGTTCAGTTCAGTTTAGTTATGGTTTAATTATCTTCAGTTGCATGTAGTTAGTTTGAGTTGAATGCTAGTTGAATTTAGTTGACTTGAGTTGCATGATAGATAACAGGTGGATACATTCAGTTAAGTGGGGATGATCAATCATGCATAATGTTTGCATGAATTGGTGGAGAGATATGTTCCAATTAACTAAGATTGACTTGGACCCACCTTGGGCACCCAAGTTGGAATCTTTGAGTTAACACCTTTTTCATGAGTAGATATTTACAAGGCTTAGTTAAGTGGGCCCATTCTTGGGTGCCAACTTTGAGGTGATGCTTGTAAAATATTTTCTTGACTGACAATTAGTTAAGTGTTCAGCTTGGGGCACCTAAATTGAGGAGACTTTGGTTTGACTTTTATTTACATTGTGGAACTCTACTTGCACAATCTAGGCATAGATTTTTGAGAGGATCTTTATGCTCTTGTTTTGATCAACTCTTTGGAGTTTACAATGCTCATAATTATCTTAATTGCAGTAAGTTGAAGAGAGTTTGTTGCAAGTTAGTAGGTTGAGCTTGTGCATGTGTGAGGGTTTGAAGCATGACATGGGATGTGTGGATTCATGCTTGGTCACATGGAATGCATGGATAGATTGTGTTGCGAAAAGTGTATGTGAGTTTATTGCAAGTTGTGAAGAAGGATTGTTGAAGGCAAAGGAAGTATATCAATCAAGGATTGATACAATATTATTGTAATCTTGTTCTAAGGTTAAATAATACAAGCACTATTGATTCTGGTGGAGTTTTTTACCAAAAGGGTTTCTCCACGTATATGTTGTCACTTCTATCTTCTTGTATCATTCTTCTACAATCTTTATCTCTTTCTACAATTGGTAAAATTGATTTAAACAAATTAATCATACACAAAGAATTGTGACAAAAAACACTTGATTAAATCTATAGTATAATAGTGTTACAATTTTTTAAGCTACAATTTCATCTTCATTTCCAACAAAAAAAACTATCCCCTACCTATCCTAGAAGTTATCCTTTGTTCCTTGGTGTTGGAATCAATAAAAAATCTTTGTAACTTGCATGCAAAATTTAATTGGTTTTAAGGATTATAAATAACACACATGTAATCATTTTTTCTTTCAATTATTTGTAAGATAGTTTTTTTGCATAATATTGGTAAAAAAAATTAATATAATTTGTCCATGTATTGACTCCAATAATGTTCCAATATCTTATTTATGTATGTTTAAATCTCTTTTTTACCATGTTCAGTTTGCTTAAAAAAATTCTTAGTTATCAACAAGGATGCCTAAGAATTGAAAGAGGAGTTCAAGGATGACTATTTTGTTCATGGTGTTCAACAAGATTTTCATCACACATTTTATCTGATCAATGAGGGTTTGGAAGTGTTAAGGGGTTCAAATTTTTAAACATTAAAGAATCAATATTAATAAAAGTAGAAATTATTTTAATTTAACTAAAATTGCTAAAAAAATGAAATTATCTCTTCACATTACAACAAAATGATTCTTTGAATCAAATTTCTCTAAATCACTGAAAATATACTCATAGAATAACACAATTGTGCTTTGTTGAAAATAGCATAAATGGATCATGGACCCATTTTTTTCTTTTATGGGAGAAAAAATTTGGGTGTGTTTAGGCTTGGCAATGATAAAATCTTGGGATCAATACTAACAACACATAATGCAACTACATTATTGATTATTTCAATCCAATTTATTTTGGCCCCCATCTTTATGCATATATCCTCAGCTAAGTTCATCTAAAACAAACTACCATTAAGAATACCACAATCATTAGATCATGTGCCATTTTGGGGTTTTGGTAAGTTCTTGTTGTCAATGAATAATGAATATCATAGGAAGCCCTTGGCATTAATAATAAGATGAATAGGAATTAAAAATTAAATTAGAAAATTAGAGGAAAGGAAATATGAAAGCATGTGAAAATATAAACCCTAGGTCAAGATAAGGATAGATAGGGTGGGAAAAGGGATAAGCAAAACAAACAATCACCAAACTCTATAAATAAAGGTAAATAATTAAAGCACAAGAATGAAAGGACATATCCAATCTAAAAATGATAAAATTACATATAATTATAGATTTGGAAACACTAATTAAATCATATGTTGTGTTTGATTTATTGGGTGAACACAAAAATAAAGATAGAAAATGAATGATCCTTTATAGTTACTTTAGGTTGAAAAATGAAATGTATGCACATAAGATCAATTAACCTAGACAAAACATTTGAGAAGAGTTGAGGCCATAAAATTTATTGATACAAGTATTTATCATTTTTAGAAAGGAAATAAGAATGATAAAATCAGTTAGCTTGATGATCAAAGATTGAATGCCAAACAAATACAACTTTGAAATTTATGTTCCTTGAGATAAAAAAATGGATGTGATAATAAAATATATAAACTTGAATAAAATACTTGAAGGGTATACAATCTACTAAGAGGGGGGTGAATCAGTAAATCCAAACAAATACAACAATTATGAAAACCTCACAATTATTTTATAGATTTTCAACATAAAGAGTATTGAACCATACAAGCTAGTAATTAAAGTAATTAAAGCACATCACAATATAACACATAACACTAGACTTTATGTGGAAATATAAGATGGGAAAAACCATGGTGAGAAGCTCTCACAAGCAGGAATATAATAACTGAATTTTACAATGAGATGTAGGCACCAACCTAATGAAGACACCAAGCCCCAAAAGTTTCAATAGGTACCAACCCATAGGAGACACCAATCTCCAAAATGATTCAATAAGCACCAACCTATAGGAGACACCAATCCCCACTAGAATAGAGATACCAATCCTTGTTGGAACAAGATAATAGGTAGAACACTAATCCTACTAGAACAAAAATAATGGTGGATTTGAAATTTAACTCTAACCAATAGACACAATGATATTGGAACTCACTCTTTTCTTTATGACATAAATGTACATCCCACTATAGTACTTTCACTATAATCATTATACCTCTTTCACATACATATAGTGCATCTAAACATTTGAAATATATACATGAAATTGCATTAACACTCTTCAATGTCGACTAGGGATCCACACCAACCTAGACAACATAGGGTGGACCTAAATTCAAATTACACGAAACATGTAATACATTGGTCCAAACTTGCCGCCAAAAGAACATGAGAACCTTAAATAGTTCATGTATCCTTACTCCACACACTTGATTTGAATTATGCACACTTGTAGTCATTACCACACATGCCTCGAAATTTGAATAGTTTGATGAACCTTCTATACTTTAGAACTTCTTGCACACTGAGCTATACCACCGAAAACTCAAGAAATTGATAGAACTAGTGTAGGAACACTCTACTTCCAAACTACAAAGCAATACTGCAATTTTTATTCAAGAAATGACACCCATATTAATTAATCTTTTTTCCTAAAAGATATCCTTCCAAACCACCACACTCATGCTAATTACATACTCAACATGCTATAATAAATTCATTAGCTATCTGAAGGAAATCATGCTACTACTAACATGACACAAGATATGATAGATTAGACAACCTACACAACATGCTTTTAGAACCTTGAGACAATTGATAATACTTCTACTCCTACAATATTCTTCATTTTGACAACCTTCACATCTGACAACCTTGACACCCTTTGATAACCACTATCAATATCAATGAGCTGATGACATTAGTTTGACATCAATGAAAACCTATGGTCAACAATATTATTTTTCTTTTTCTTTTTTACTTTGGGCCAAATTTGTTGATTTGGTACAATTCAAACTATGAATTAGACTTGTGTTAGAAGAATCAACCTCTAATGTTTCTAAATTTTTTCCTTTGTGTGATTTGATAGATGACTAATTAATCACTTTTTAGTCTCTATATTAGTAGAATTGATGAATTACTAGGTTGTGTGATTGGATCACAAGGCACTTTGCCTCAATTAACTTTTTGATAGTAACAAGATCAAAGACAATAGGAAAATCCTATAATGTTGATTTGCTACTTTTTAAACAACAAATCCAAATGTGTTGTAAATGACTTACTCTTCTAGAATGACAAGTTTATATGTATGTGAGAGGTCTCCAATTCTTCAACATGCATATTTTTTGATGATTAAAATGAATGCAATAAATGTCTTTAAATACTAGCATGTGAAATAAACTCAAAAAAATGTGTGTTGAATTGGATTTGTGTGGGAAAGCAAAGGGGGTTAGTTGACCAAATTTAAATTTAGGTCGTTTGATTCTATATTCATAAGGATGATCCCATGACTATATACTTAACTTCAGATCTAATAGATGGATTAGATCATGATAGATAAAGACTATCTAAGAATCAATGTTTGGTTCATCATAAATAACACAAAAAAATAATTCGTATAAAAATATATGCACATAAGAATAATATATATCAATAAACATAAAATTATACATGTATAAGAATTAGATAAACAAACTCAACATTATACAAGATAATACCATCTATCAAAAGATTACCTCAAAATAAATATAAACCTTAATAAAAATATCAACATACATTTATCACTATTACACTAAATATTTCAAAAACTTCAAGACCAGAAAATAATAATATATTTTTATAAGTATTTATGAATCCTTTACTCCATATGTGAAAGTAGGTACTTAGAGTGAATGGAAAATAATTGCAACATGTGGAATTGATTGGGTCCCACAAGGAATCTATCTTTACTTTTTGCCTGGTGTGGGCTCTTTTTTGCTTTAACTTTCCTTCCTTTCCATTCCTCCAAGACCAAAAAAACAGAAAAGATGACTTTTGAGAACACTTTAATAAAGTGTCAAAATTTTTATCCTTGACTTTTTGTCTTTTGCTTTTTTGAAATTGCCTTTAGTAGACATTGCGTATGGAATTCAAATGATATAGAAATGTGCATTCAAGATCAAGTAGTTTCTAGCTTCCATGTAAAATGTCAAAAAAGGCATTATACCTAAGTTAAAGGTCAAAGGTTATAAAGTGTTTTTATACCTAATTTAAGATCCCAACATCAAAGGAAAATAATGCCAAGAAGGGGCTTCCGGGAAAAAGCAAGGGAAGATTTCCAAGAGTGGGCTTGAGAGAAGAGATAGAGAAGTGAGGATATGAGTGAAGTCCCAAAAGACATGCTTAATATATTCAAATTAACACAAAAGGACCAAGTGTTATAATTATGAATCTATTTTTTAGGAGGATAAAGGTTTTAGGCTATTATCTAATTGTCATCATTCCAAACAAAATAATGTTCATGGTATTTGGAACCAATAAAAATAATTGTCATCTAATGGTTAGTATTAGAGATTGAAATATATTACAATAAATATTTGTGTGAATCAAATACAACAATCAAGTAATTAATGAAGTTAATTTATATGTATAAATTGAGTTTAGATAAGTATCAAAATAAATGATAAAAATTGATAAAGAGGGATAAAAGCTTTTGGCTCTATGTGTAGTAAGGAATATTCAATTGTGACACATATTGTAAAGAGACTTCAATAGATTGCTAAATGAAATATGTTTCATCAAAGATCAAAATTGCACAAATGACCTTGATCTTCATATTCATACTCTTGAAACATAAATTGTGGAATGGTGATCTTGAACTCAATGTCATGTTTTTTCATATTTTTTTCTATATGTGTGTCCTTGAATTGGGTGGTGTTTAAAAGCAACAATATGATCTTCTATCAAAGGGGAGAACCATGACTTGTCTTGATTAAAACAAAGTCATATACATTGATTAAATGATGTTTGAACAATATTGAAGGCATGGAAAGGAGATTGTAAAATTCCTAAATATACATACTCATGTATCTACATCCTTTAATGCAATACTTTCTTTAAGATTGAGTGACATATCAATGATAAGTGATGGTATTTAAGCGATTTCCTTATATTTTTTGGTTGTTTGTGTGACTATTTTATATATTTATATTGATTTCTATAGCATCTAATTCAAATAATGAATTCCTGGTTCTTTTGAAGCAAGACATAAAATTAAGACATTGGATTAGAAGGGTAATAATTATTGGATCAATTGATGATGCATCAATTCTTAGAGAAGAAATATTTCTCTAACTAGGACAATATGTGGCAAACATATCAAGAACATATCACCCTCTATGGGAAGTTTGAAAGGATCATGGGGACTCTTGGATAAAATAGGGATACCCTTGGAGAATCTTTAAGCTAAGAATTATATTTCTCATGGAAAAGTGTAATTCCAAGGAAAACATATCAATCTTTATAAAACTCTCTCTCAAAAGTAGATAAATCATTTGGAAGGAAGCAATGTACATGGAAATGATTTCAAAATTAATCATAGAGGAGAGAAAAGTAAAAAATTTAGATCTTTACAATTATAGAAAGGAGAACACCTATAAAACATAGACAAACTTATACCACAACATAAGTGTATGTGGCGAAAACCCTTTAAAGAGAAAAAACTCACACTTCATTTAATATGAATCAATTGTATTATTAGCATTAGAAGTTATTATACAATTTCTAAGGGATATGCTCTTAAAAGAGTATCACCAACATGCAAATCTAGAGTAATTATAACAATCAACTATAAAAATTCATCTCAAGCACCTAAAATAAGATAAATATTGAACAAAACCATCAAATTATTATTACAAAACAATGAGCTAAAAGCACTTAAAATATATCATGTCTAAATCCCTAGTTAGAAATTCAACATCCAAATTGAAAGATGAGTCCATGGGCTAGAAAAAGTATATTCCTTCCACTTATTATAATCTCATTATAACCCACTCACCAACTTGGGTATTCTATTTTGGATCCCTTATATCCATTTAAATATGCCTTATGATGTGGTATAACATGCATCATAAGTTATTCAAGTGTAACTCCCTCTTACAACTATTTATTGTGTCATGAATATTTTTTATATTTCAATGTGGGAGGCCCAAATTCTAGAAGTCACAATTTTTTTATTATGGAGGTTGTTGAGGAGCTTTTCTAAGTAATGTAGACCTCAAAGAGATATATGCACTAAGTAGATCCGTGGAAGTGATGTTGAGCAACCCAAAAAATAAAATGGCAAAGAAAACTCTTTAGCCCCAAATTTGAGTTTTTATATTTCATAGTTTGAAAACTACTAGAATATTTCATCAATAGTATATATATATATATATATATTATGTTTAGTAATAAATAAGTTAGGTAAGTTGTTATTTTTGGGAAGTTCTTTCCTATAGGAGGTTATTCATGGAAAATGTAAGACTTTATAAGTCAATGCAATGTAATGTGAAATATATCTTGAATAATTCAAATATATTTTATGTTTTCAGTATGTGTTGTAATGACCTGTAATGATTTGATTTACAAGTTCTCAATTAAAATTACATCCTTTTTATTTTATGTTTTAATTATGATACACATTTCCTGACATCATCCTTGTGAACAATCTATGTAGATGAAAAAAGACTAGACTAAATTAAGGTATATAAATTAGTATCCATAAAATTAGCAATGAATAATAGATTTCTATTTCTTGAATAAGGTTGGTAAAGCACGCTCTTACATGGTTTGGAATTCATTGTTTAAGAAACTTAGCATCTATATTTTCTTGGGAATAATTTAATATCTTAATTAAAATCAATTCTTTCTCATATGTCATAAAAAGGAAGGTCTATTGAGTGGCATTATTACAAGATAAATAAGGACAAAAAAATGTATTGATATCATAGTTTATTTTGTGCAAGAATATATATATGGATAAAAATGTGGAAGAAGATGACATCTTAATATAATACAAGGTTTCCTTCATATCCTTCCAAGGAGACTTTTGTTTCTCTTAAATTATAAAGACATGTATGAGGCATGTTCTCGTGCTCACTATCCTGAAGTAGAAAAGGAAAAATGTTTCATCTCCTTCTTTAATATTGGAATTCTCTAACATGATATCAAAGTCATGAGAGAACGTTCCTTCCTGTATTAAGGTGAATCTCACACATATCCCTATCATTCGAATTTCATAGAGCCAAAAGCATACTACCATTACATCTAGAAGGTCCGATTGCGATTTTTTAACAGTACCCTACTCTATGATACATCATCATTCAAATCCGTACTGCTGTGTGAAAGAGGGAGTTGTGGAATCTATATTTCTTTTGGAAGAGAAGACCATCTCTTCGTCGTCGTGCAAAAAATTATGATTGGGCCTGGTTTTTTGGTGCTATTCCACACCAACCATGCCATTTTTTGTCATATTCAGTGCCCCAAAAAATCGACCACTGCTCCACCTGGCCTTCATCGACCTACCATAACTAAATCGTGCTATCTTATTTGCACACAACCTGCTTATTTCCAGCGACCTTCATTGGCAGTTCCCTCCATCACAAGACGCACATGTTTTGAGGTTTATATTTCTGATCAACAGAGAGGCAAGAAGTATCAAACCAGAATAGCTTTTCTTGCATGCAAATGGTTTTTTATTTCCACGCGACTTGCTTTATAAGCTCCCCGACCTAGCAAAATTGGCGGCGTGAGGAATTCCATTATTCCATTGTCTTCAGCGATCTGGTGGAGAAAGTTTCCTCTTCACATGCTTTTGTTTATGCTTTGGTTGGACTATTGTGCTCCCTAGTTGTTCTTCTCATTGGTAGCTCCAACGATTTTTTGACTGCATCAAGCATTTGATCTTTCTTCCATGGGTTTCTTCATAGACTTGTTTTAAGCATCCAAATCAGACTCGGACTTCAGCTTTTCAAGGCTGATATCTAAGGACTCATCTAGGGGAGAGGGGTTTATAGTGGAGCACCCTAACTCTACGTTTCTCAAAATCTTCTGTGGAAATTTCAAATCACTCCCAATTTTGTACAACAGTTTATTTGGCAACTCATGTGGTTCTATATTTTGTTTTTGTGCCACATCATCAAATATGATGCCACATCAAAATGTTTTTTGTTGAGGTATCCAAAAAGGCCCAAAAAAAAAGTTGAGACCAATAGTAGTGCAGTAAGTCATGTTTTATTAGTGCGCTGATGTGGCATCACATGATTTGTCACTTTGCGTACTTTATGGATAAAAAGTGTTGCAATTGGATTTTAAAGTACTCCACTATGGGACCCATTGGGGACTACTTATATCCCCACTATTGGAACCTGCTCCATTATGGGCCCCTCTCCCCTAGTAGTGATTGTGCAAATTTCCTTTGACTACAACTACCCTCCTCCATGTGGTGACTTATCTATTGTAATAAATATCATATAGTTAGGAAAATCTATTGTAACCATAATCCTTTTTTATTGAAAATCGTATTAGTTAACATTTTTACCTATTAATTACTAGAAATTAGAAGGTAGATTAGTTAACCATCAAAACTTGCAAAGGGAGACTTTTTTTCAATTTTACATAATTTGTAAGCGGGGAGTCCATCGATTTATTATAAATAGTCGATAAGAAGCTAGTAGAAAAACTTTACAAATTTAATTTATTTAATATGTTTTTTGACCTCCAAAATCAATGTATGTTGTGTATTTTTTGGCGAGGCATAACTTTCACCTTGCTTGTCAAAAATTGATTAACATTTTTTGAAACTCATTATAATTTCACAAGGATTATACATTTGTAATCAAAATTAAGTTTGGAAAGTATATTTTTCAATATTTGTAAAAAAAATTGTGAGTTATAAACGAACAAGTTTGGATTCCAAATTTGACAAAAGCTTGTGATTCTTGTTTTGCATCTTTCTAGGGGGTCGATATTTAGATATAATACAATTTTGGGGGGTTTATAAGGCACATTCAAGACTCTTATTGTGTGTGCATCATGGATCCTAAAATTGATTTGTTAGCTCCACATAATTTCTACACATGAAAAATCAAAGTACAACAACTTGTTTAATCTAAGGGATTATGAAAAATGGTCAATGGACAACAAATGTAGTTTAATAAAGATTTTGAATAGTTTACTTATAAAAACAAGCTAGATGAGGCAATGGGCACCATTGGTCTTCATATTTTCAATAACGTGCAATTCCATATTTCAAAATGTACAACTCCTAAATAAACATGGGACCCGTTCAAATATCTCTTTGGTATAGTTGATGAGTTCAAAATATGAGAATTGGATGTTGAATTAAAAATATTGTCTCTTGATTCATTCCTATCTATTGAAGTATTCTTGGTATAATTTAAGTATTTTCTTTCTCGAATTAATAGTTGTGGTAAAATAAAAAAAGACATAGAACATGTCTTGTTGGTTTTGTCCAAGCTAAAAGGACCTTATAAAATATTTTCTTCTTCTTTCTAGATTACGATGGATTCTCTTGGAACATCACATACAATTCCTTCTTTTGAGAATTTTTGTGATATGCTCACATGAGGACAATCTAAGTTAATATCTATGGATGTTATCACCTCTTCAAAAATTCAATCATTGGTTGCTCAATCATCTAACGAAAAGAAACAAACCAAGGATCAAGCTAAGGGATCAAAATCAAAGACCCCATCAAATTCATCTCCTTTATCAAAAGGGAAAAATTCTAAGGAGAAGCCTAAAAATACTTACTGTAAGAGACTAGGGCATGAAGAACATCAATGTTACAAAAAGGAAATTGATGACTTGAGGCATCTTCTTCAACAAAACCAAATTCGATTTCCTACATCCAGGATAGGTGGTTCTTCCTTTTCTTCATCCCCTTCATCCACATATTTAGACAATGATAAGAATTTAAGGGATGCCACTCATTTCTTATACAAAAAACACATCACACAAGTGGCTTCTTGATTTTGGGGCATCACACCACATGGCTACATTTAGGGAACCATTTTCTATATTTGGTCCTTGTTAATTCCCTTCAATATTGATGGAAAATAACACCTATATGTGAACTCCTGGAAAATAATCCATTGAAATTGGAGAAGGAAAATTCAATGGTGTATTTTATGCACCTTCCTTATCCAACAATCTCTTTTCCATTTATCAAATTACACATAGTAGCACATGAAAAATAGTTGAGTTCACACCACATTATGTGATCATCAAAGGTTTATAGATTAGAGAGATCATTGACACATGTCATTTTAATCGTGATTCCAAATTATACTCCTTTTCTTCCACTTTCTCTATCTCTAGTTATTCTTTTGAAGCTGCTACTCTCAGATTGTGTAAGCTTTGGCTTCTCCAAATGACAATCTGTAGAATGAGTATGCAAGGTTTCTCTATCCTATATGCTGGTGGAGGTGAGAATGTTGATGTGGATATGCACAGGGGCTGTGGATTATGCATAGGGGCTGTGAATTGAGGATGAGATGGATATGCTATGATATGCCATGATTCTATACTATGCTATGAAATGAGAATGCTAAAAGGCTTATGAAGGCTATGCTATTGCAAATTGACTATAATTTTCCTGTTGAAAGCTTCTATATATTTTCAAAGACTCGGCAGTCCTATTTATAGTTTTTTTGCAGGCACAATCCTGGCTGGCAAGAATCAACGGCTGTGAGGTTGTCTGGTAAGTTTGAATGGTGAGAGATGGAGAGGTTGAGAAGAAAATGGAAGAGGTTGGGAGGTTGGAGAGAAGAATGGATGCATGTCTTCAATCCACGGGAACAAGCTTGCACAGGAACAGAGGAATTTAATTTTTCTATTTCAGCAGTTTGTTTCACGGTTGTTGAAGATAATCCCCAAATTTATTAAATAAATAAATTTATTTAATTTCATTTATTGAGTTTGATTTTTGATTTTAGCACTATGGAAGATTTAATTAAATATTTTGGAATATTTAATTGTAATGTAACTTTAGAAGAATTAATTAAATATTTAGAAATATTTAATTGCGAATGGATATTAGAAGAATTACATTAAATATTTAGAATATTTAATGATAAATGAACATTTAGAAGAATATAATTAAAAGAGAGGAATATTTAATCTTTATTTGAATAAAATATTCAAGCCAAGATTATTGATAATTAATATAAATAAATCGTAATGTTTATTTAATTAATTAAGAAATGAGTAAGAAAAGTGATTAAATAAACTTATTTATTTAATCGAAATGAAAGAATGAAAAATATAAATAAATTATTTAAATTTATTTATACGCAGATGGAATTCAGAAATTTAATTAAATATTAAAAATATTTAATTGATTACCAGACTATGTGATGTGACCATTTTTAGGTGTATACATTTTGCCCCTCTTTGAAGTGATGTGTTTTACGCATTGCTTCAAAGAATTTTAAAATTTTCCCCAGATGTTGATTGTCAAATGTTGATAGGTATATGCCCCCTTGAACGATGAATCGATAAGATTGTGATTTTTGTGAATTTTTTGAATTTTTAGACTTTTTTGTGAAATTTTTGATTTTTATGATTTTGAAGATGTCGATTCATCGTTTGAAAATTATGATGTAAAGAAAATGACTTGAAACAGATGTAAGATGAAAAATAACGATCTAAAATTGCCCCTGCTGTGATAAAATGTGTTAAAATCCACCAATTTTAACCTTAAATAGGTTAAAAATGTCATTTTCCATTTTAACCTAGTAAAATTTGTAAATTTTGAGCTCTGGAGAGATAATTATGGCACTTCTGATTCACCAGCACTGTTTCGAGCGCATCCGACGACATCAATGATCGACACACTATGGACCTCCGGTATGTATCCCGTGAAACTCTTGCTTTTTGAAAATTTTCCGTTCGTTGCACGTTTATCAATGTTTTAGTTGTGAAATATTGTGTTTTAGTGCCCTTGAGAGTTTTCATAGCGCATTTGATAATTTCTGTAGCGCATTTGTTTCCATAGCACATATGATAAATTCTGTAGCGCCCTTAATGTTTTTTGTAGCGCATATAATCCTGTAGCACCTATGAGGAATTCTGTAGCGCCCTTGATTAGTTCCGTAGCACCCACAATCTTGTAGTGGATATGAGGATTTCTGTAGCGCCCATGATGTTTTCTATAGCGCCCTTGATTGAATGTTGTTGTGAGTGATAAATTTGTTCCCAAAGTTGTTGGAAAACAAATAAGAACTGATAAGTTTGCTTTTAAAGTTGTTAAAAACAAACGTGATTATGATTATCTGCCTTCCATGATGATGAAAAACAAATTGTTTGATTGATATGTTCATTTCTAAAGTTGTTAAAAACAAACATGATTGTGATTATTTGCTTTCCATGATAATGAAAAACAAATTGTTTTATTGATATGTTCATTTCTAAAGTTGTTAAAAATAAACATGATGTTGATTATCTGCTTTCCATGATGAAAAACAAATTGTTTGATTGATATGTTTGATTAATCGTGATGATGTGATATTGATTTTTCTTTGATGATGTGTCAACAGGAGAGATTGAACATTTTGCAGTCACGGGAGACATTCCTGAGTACATGGACGTTGATTCCACATCTGTTATAGTCAGATCGAGATGTGATTGAGGCCTGTGGATTGAGTGCATTGCTTGACATGCCCAAGGTGCGCCTCAATAGGGCTTTATTGACAACACTTGTAGAGCGGTGGCATAGTGACACCAACACATTTCATTTACTGACCGAAGAGATTACAGTGACCCCTGAGGATGCATATCACATCTTGAGGATCCCAGTGATGGGAGAGATAGTGGTCTTTGATAGCCAAGAGGCTAGAGGCACTAATGCTTTGAGGAGGATTTTTAGAGATGATCAGATTGCTTGATACTTCATCCCATGGGGTGAGATGACAGATACATATCCACCTTTACCGTCCGTACTTGCAGGTTTCATTGGAGGTGTGTTGTGCCCCGACCATAGGTTGAAGGGGTTCGCAGTCGGGTGGGGTCGTGTTTTGGAGAGTATGGTGATGCAGGGGACATGGTATGCGTGGGGGACATGTATGCTTGCTCACTTGTATGATGAGTTACATCATATTGTATATGGTAGAGGCTAGAGTTTTGCTGTCGGTTGCTCGTTACTACAGATATGGGCATGAGAGCACTTTGCTATTATGCGTCCTGCGACTCGTGGATAGTGACCAGCTGGTCGATAGTACAGATGGAGATATAGTGATATTATTGCTCAGCCGAGACTGGGCAAACTAGATCATTGGCAGCGTCTCTTGGATGGTCTGGATACAATATGCTGGCAGCCATATTTAGATTGTGAGGCATGGCCAGAGGATGCGAGGGAGATGCCTTATGTTTGTACGTCCAGATATCTTATTGGGCATACTCCATGGATTATTGAGATATTTCTTGCTGGACGAGTGTGTCGACAATTTGGTCGGATTCAGGGTATGCCTGTGGGTTCTGCCATTTATGCATGACGATAGCCAGAGCTTACAGTATGGGGTCCACTGATTTCCTATGAGGCAGCAGTGGCAGAGTTCACCAGTTTAGGAGTGGTGATGTGGGATTACCGAGTTGATGTCCTTGACGTAGGGACAACAGCAGAGTATAGCCAATATGTGTTAGAGCATCCTGCACCACGTATGTTTGATCCTGATGAGCCTATTTCACCAGTTGCTATACAAAGACCATAGAGAGGCAGTCAGAGATGACAGAGAGAGGCAGCTTCAGAGGGTGACGATTCAGAGGGAGATGATGATGATGAGGGTGGAGATAGTGATGATGATTCAGAGGGAGATGATGATGATGAGGAGGGTGGAGGTAGGGATGGTGATAGAGGTGGCAGGAGAGGTGGTAGGAGAGGTGGCAGAGGTGGACCACAGATGAGACATACGGATCCATCACCTTTAGTAGATCCAGTGGTGTCAGGTTAGATATCCTCTCTACAGAGTATAGTGCAGAGTTTACAGAGTCAGCTAGCACAGGCACAGACCCTTATTACACAGCTTCAGGGACAGTTGACTTCAGTTACGGCTGAGAGGGATACAACCAGATAGCGGGGTGAGCAGGCTATTGCTTTGGTAGATAGTCTACAGAGAGTAGCAGCTAGCACCCTACCTAGTGACATGATGAGAGAGGTGACTAGAGCCACCCGAGAGGCTGAGTTTTACAGGACCAGATATCATGATGCTATTCCACCTGAGCAGAGGGAGAGTTATACACAGTCATGGTCTACCCATAGTCGCTCACGGACTACCAGTAGGGGTGTGACACAACCATTACCTCCAAGAGGGCCATAAGGGACAGGTGGAGCAGGTCCATCAGGTGAAGGTGGTACAGGTCCCAGACCAGCTCCATCAGAGGATAGCACGACCCAGTGCATTATACATGATGTTTTTATGATACTCTATTGAGACATTTGTATACACCCTGAGATGATCTCATTTTTGATGATGTTATATCATGTGTAGTTGACATCCTTGTACATTTTGACATTCATTTTTGAGATATATGAAATGCAGCGATGATTTATGATGAGAGAAATGTGTCTATTTTCTATATGCATGATGTGTTATGATATGATGGTTTCTCAATTTTATGCTTATGATGTATATGTATGCATGATTTATAAGATGAGTGAAATCTATTAATGAATGATTATATGAATATGATGGATGATATAATTTATGAATGCTTATAAATGTTTTGATTATGATGTATGCTTTTGATTTTATAATTTTCTGATGCAAATATGTATGAAAAATGTATGAAATGATGTTTTTGTGAATGTCAAAATATACTCAATCATGTATGTGAAAAGATATGAACCATTTGATACTTTGCCAGCTTTTGGGAAAATCTTTTAAATGAAAAATGCAGATTCTAACATGAATGCAATCTATACTAATCATGCAGGATATTCGTACAATATTGCCATTTGGAGAGCTTATTTATACTTTTTGTATCATCATAGAGTATTGAAATGTTGAAAGTTAATACAAGCATCAAAGGGTATGTTAGCACCAGTGATGACCTGAGTATTGCTTTCATAATTTTTGATATAGCAAGATAATACAAACATCTAGGTATAATTGAACCGAGATGACCTGAGTATTACTTGCATAAACAGACAAGAGTTAACCTGTTTCCCATGCAAATTCTGAAATGTCATCCATGATACGTAGTAGAGCATGTCTCGCGACCAATTTGCATAGTACTAATGATTTCCTCTCAAACAACAGACAAAGAAAAATCATACTCCTTTGCTTTTCTAGTTCAGTACATCATTGAATTGCTCCAGAGATATGATAGAAAAATCAAACAACCATTCAAATCTTGCCTAAAATATTTCAAACATTATTCAGATTAAGATCATCCAAATCTTGGTTATCAACATTGATGTTCTCGTTTCGATAGTTGTTTGGATCATGTTGTTTTGATGTCCATTGGCATTGAATAAGCATGTTGTGGTTGATTTGATACTACAATGTTTGTTGTATTTTGACAAACTATTTTGTGTCTGTTCGTGATCTTCAAAAAGCTTGTTGTCCCTCTCTTGTTCAATCTTATGTTTCTGCATTTTCCCCCCAGTGTAAACTTAACCTAAAGATTAAGGATATGTACAAATTTCATCAAGCCATGATGAAACATAAGGATCCCTGTCATATGATATGAATATGAAAGATATGTATAGATGATAGATATGAAATGATGATGCCGAAAGTGAATGCAAGACATAAACTAATAGATAGAGGAGCCTATTTTGATCACAAGTAGCGCCTGTTTGCCAGGTTTTCACCACTTGTTTTTATTGCACTTTTTTAGGATTTTTCAGATTTTTATGGATTTTTTTAGGACTTTTTATGATTTTTTTTGAATTTTATCAGGACTTTTTATGATTTTTATGGATTTTTTTAGGACTTTTTATGATTTTTTTGGATTTTTTCAGGACTTTTTCTGATTCAGACATAGAATTTCTTCAAATGAATGCTATTGATTTGCTCTTCAAAAAGGTCCCCTTCTGACATGGATAACTGATATGCACCAGAACCGTATGCTACAATGATGACAAATGGACCAAGCCAGTTTGGTTCAAATTTTCCTTTCTTTTCTCTGTCTTGCTGATTACATGGATTTTCTCTCAAGACTAAGTCACCTACTTGAAATGTTCGTGGTTTAACTCTGTGATTGTAGCTACGGGACATAACTTGTTGATAACCCTTCAAATGGTCAGCTGCATGTTGACATCTTTCATCTAACAGTTCTAGCTCTTGCAGGCGAGATACTCTATAGTCTTCATCATTTATCAATCCCTTGAGTGAGACCCTGAGCGAAGGTATTTCAACCTCTAGTGGTAAGATTGCTTCTACTCCATAGACCAAGGCATATGGTGTAGCTCCTGTTGGTGTGCGAATGTTGGTTCTGTATGCCCACAAAGCTGGATTTAATTGGACATGCCAATCACGACCTGCATCATTTACTGTCTTCTTTAAGATTTTCAAGATTGTTTTGTTGGAAGCTTCTGCTTGACCATTACCTTGTGGATAGTAAGGTGTAGAGAATCTATGTTGGATATGAAATCTTTCACAAAGTTCATCCACATCCTGATTCTTGAAAGGCCTCCCATTATCAGTAATGATAGAATTAGGAATTCCATATCTACAAATGATGTAATTCAAAATGAATGAAGAGATCTGTTTACCGGTCACAGTCGTCAAAGGAACAGCTTCAATCCATTTTGTAAAATACTCCGTAGCTGTGATAATGAATTTATGCCCATTTGATGATGAAGGATGAATTTTTCCAAAAAGATCTAGTCCCCACTGAGAAAAAGGCCATGTCAGAGTAAAAGGTTGCAGCTCCTGTGCAGGTGCATGAATAAGATTCCCATGGATCTGGCATTTAGAACACTTCTTGAAAAAAGTAAAAGAATCTTTCTCCATGGTAGGCCAGTAATATCCCATTCTAACAAGTTTCTTGGCTAAGGTTAAACCACTTGAATGAGTTCCACAAATACCACCATGAACCTCTTGTAAGGATTTTTTTAGATTCGTCACATTCAAGACATCTAAGGAGTGTACCATCAAGACAACGTCGATAAAGGATGTCGGTGATCAAGGTATAATGGGATGATTGGTGTATGAAATTCCTTTTTTGATTTCAGGATAAATCCAGAGGTAAAATTTTGTCTTTCAGGTAGGTATAAGTCTTGCCATATAAAGGGGAATCATAACCGGTTAAATGGTATATGACTTGGGTCTCAGGATTATCATAGGTGGGAGAAAACAATTGTTCCACCAAGAATTTGTACTATTTTTGATCTTCTGACAATTGTAACAAAGAAGCAATTGTAGCCATTGCATCTGTAGCTTTATTATCAATCCTTGAGATTTGTGAATACTTGATTGACACAAAATACTTTTTGAAATCATCCACCATGTTCTTGTAAGGTAGCAACTTATCATCTTTAGTCTGATAATGATCATTAATTTTATTGATGACAAGTTGTGAATCACCATAGACTTGTAGCTCTGTAATCCGCCATTCCAAGGCTATCTTTATCCCTATAAGAAATGCCTCATATTCAGCTATATTATTTGTACAAGGAAACATCAATCGATAGGATTTTGGTATGTTATCTCCTTCAGGTGTGACAAAAAGAATTCCTGCCCCCAAGCCTTGTTGCATGTAGGATCCATCAAAGTACAATGTCCATGATTTCTAAATTGTTGCTGTGAAGACATCTGCATTAGGAAACTCAATGTGCATTGGATTTTCTTCTTGTAAAGGTGCTTCGGCCAACTGATCTGCAATGACCTGTCCTTTAATAGCTTTTCGATCTACATAGTGAATGTCAAACTCACTTAAGATCATTACCCATTTTGCAAGTCTCCCTGTTAAAGTAGCTCTGCTTAAAAGATATTTTAGTGGATCAATCTTGGTTATCAGCTTAACTATATGAGCCAACATATAGTGTCGCAACTTTTGAGAAGCAAACACCACTGCGAGGCAAGATTTTTCTATGAAAGTGTAGTTTAATTCATGACTTGTTAAAGTTCTACTGATATAGTATATGGCCCTTTCTTTTCCTGTAGAATCCTCTTGTGCTAGTAATGCTCCCAAGGATACTTCTGTGGCTGAAATATAGAGTATGAGTGGCTTTCCTGGAATGGGTGGAATTAAAACTGGTGGATTCATAAGGTATTGCTTGATCTGATTGAAAGCTGCTTCACATTTGTCTTCCCATTTGAATGGGACATTTTTATGCAATAAATTTGTAAATGGTAAGCTTTTGTCCACCAGTTGAGCTATAAACCTTCTGATGGACTGTAGTCATCCTTGCAATGATCGAAGCTAATTGATATTTCGTGGTGGTGGCATATCCATTATTGCTTGTACTTTTTCTGGATCAACCTCTATGCCCTTTTCTGAAACAATGTATCCCAGGAGTTTTCCAGATGTAACGCCGAAGACACATTACTTTGGATTGAGTCGAACATTGAACTTCTCCATTCTGGTAAAGATTTTCAACAAGATTTCTAAATGTCCTTCTCGTGTGTGAGATTTGGCAAGTAAATCATCAACGTAATCTTCCATGAATGTATACATCATGCCATGAAAAATGGTTGTCATTGCTCTTTGATAAGTAGCTCCAGCATTCTTTAACCCAAATGGCATTACATTCTAGCAATAGGTACCCCAATGGCATGTGAACGTTGTTTTATCTTGATCCTCTGGTGCAATTTTTATCTTGTTGTATCCTGAAAATCCATCCATTAATGAATACATTGCATGGCCAGCAGTTAAATCAACAATCATGTCTATGTTGGGCAAAGGAAAGTCATCTTTGGGACAAGCTTTATTTGAATCTCTGAAATCTGTACAAACTCTAATCCTTCCATCTGGCTTTGAAACAGGCACAATATTGGAAATCCATTTGACATAATCAATAGTTCGAATAAATCCAACATCCAAAAGCTTTTTTAATTCCTCTTTGACCAATAATGCAACATGTGGATGCATTTTTCTGAGTTTTTGCTTCACAGGTTTTTCCCCTGCGTTTATAGATAAATGATGCATTATCAGATTAGGATCTAACCCTGGCATATCAACATATGACCAAGCAAAGTTGATTTGATTCTCCTTCAAGAACTCCATGAATTTCAGGACTTCTTCAACCGTTAATGATGCTGCAATTTGCAAGATTTTTGGTTGCTCTGCTGTATTTATGTTGATTGATTCTGTTGGTTCGATCAAAATAAAAGATCTTTCATGATAATGCTTGGGAAGAGTGTCAAGTTTCTCATCCTTCAGTGCCTCAGAAAGGTTTTCACTGTCGGATTCACTCTTTGTTTTTCTCTTGTTATGACCTATCATTGCCATTTTCCGGTTTTCACCGATAGATCCATCTTTTATTTCATTTATTTTGCAGCTAAGAGACTTGAAACCCTCCTTATCAAAATCGTGAGTATGAAATTCTTGGATGAAACAATTGTTTTCCTCATTAGAGGAGCAAAGGAAATTTATAATGTCCTCATCATCATGAAATGTAGGGATGTGAATAGGTGCATCATTGTCCCAATCAATAAGTTCTGGATAAACTAAAGGCATGGGATCATTAGGTTGGGTAAGGTCTTGAATTGTCAAAGTCATGATATGGCTATCATCTTCATGGTAGACAAGGTCTATGATGGTATTCTCCTGTTGATCGTTAATCTCGTTAAAATCTGAATCGTCCTCACTTGAGTCATGATTGCTTTGTAAAACATAATCAAGTGGAGGCCTTGAACCTTCTCCTTGTATGAGAATAGGTGCATATTTGTGTATGGTATCAACTCATTTGTCTCTCCAAAATTCATCATTATAAATGGTATCCCATTCATATTCATTAGAATCAGTATCTGAACTATTCTGCAATTGGAAAACTGATTCATGAGGTTTATCTAAAATTGATCCTCCTTCATGAGTTGGTTGTGCTTGCTGTAAAGTAGAGTCTTCTGTATCTTTACCATATCCAAGTCCCATTTTATCATTTGGATGTATTGAAATAGGTTGAATTGGTTCCACGATTCCTTCTCTTCTTTTTCCTATAGGACCATTTCCTTCATAGCCCATTTTCTGCATGATGGCGTACCCCTTACCATATTGTTCTGTAGGTAACTTAATGTGCAAGAGAGATTCATCTTCATCTTTGTACAGCCAACTTAGGATGTCCCTATCTTCAGCTTCTTCTTCAGTGGTGTTGGCTTTAATGAATTTTCTGTCAAACTTTGTGATTGGCACAGAAGCTTGGGATGTAGAGGTTGTTGCAATCTTTTGATTTGATAAGGTTGGTTGACCATGTGACCTCGGAGAAGGAGGTAAGGTAGAAAGAGATAGTGAATATTCACCTACCCCTTTGTCTTTAAAATTTAGCTTAGTGTCAAGATTCTTTGTCAATTCTTGCAGTTGTCCTTGTAGATTGGAAGAAGAAAGAGCAAGAGCCTCCCTATTATGTGGCACAAAGGCATCTTGAGTTGCTCGGAGATTTGAACAAGTTTGTGTGCTATTGTAATCAGCTTGTATGGTGATTTCTTGTCCATCGTATGGAAACTTGAGGCATTGATGATACGTTGATGGTACAGCTTGCATATCATGAATCCATGGACGACCCAAAAGTATGTTATAGGAAAGATCCCGATCTAGAACCTGACAAAAAGTATTTTTCACAATAGGTCCCACTCTGATAGGTAGCATTATTAGTCCTTTAGAAGCTCTTTCTTTATCATCATATGCCTTAATAGTTATTTTCCTTTGTGGATCAATAGAATTTTCTGATATTCCCAAGGCATTTATTAGCTTTAAAGTACAAATGTTTAAACCAGCTCCTCCATCTATTAAGACACGTCTAATTCGGTGTTAATGGATCATGACTTCAAGATAGAGTGATGAATTATGTGGATGTGTCATGGAAGCATCATCCTTTTCGGAAAATGAAAGACAAGTGGGGGAAGACAAATGTCCCACCATGGCTTGAAATTTGTTTACATCCAGATCAGTATCAACAGTTGTGTTTACAAGAGCTTCTTCTAAAATATTCTTGTGTATGGGGGATATTTTGAGAAGTTCAAAGATGGAGATTTGAGTTGATGTTTTTCTTAATTGATCAACCAGATTATATTGACTTGGAGGGGAAATAGTTGTCTTAGATGAACTTCCTTTTAGGAAAACCTTTGCTTGTCCTCTCGTGGTCACATTAACCTGTTGATATTCTTGTTTTCCCTTGATTTTGATAACATTAACCTGTTGATATTCTTGTTTTCCCTTGATTTTGATAACATTAACCTGTTGATCATCAACATAGATGTGACAGATTATATTGTCTTCAACATTATTTATGCTTTTGGCTTTTGCATCTGATGTTTCCCCCTTTTAATAATTCGGTAAAGGATCTTTGCATGCTTGATGATCATCATTGGTATGGTGTCCTTCAATTGTAATAGTGCCATTGTCAATTAAATCTTGTACTAGATTTCACAAAGCTTGACAATTATTCGTTCTTTGACCCTTACATTGATGATAATTGCAATAATACGAGTCATTCCATGATGGTGGTTTGACTCGAGGCTCATAATCTCTTTGTGGTGGTAAGGTGATAACCTTATTATCAAGGAGCTCCTTGAGAGCAGACTCAAGAGATTGACCCAAAGTGGTAAAATTCCGCCGATTTGAGAAGAATGAAGGTCTGGACAGATTTGATGTTTGGGTATTGCCAAGATTGTTATTGAAATTACCACGATTATCCTTGGTGTTTTGATTGGTCATGCTTTCTTGCTTGGAGGTTTGTCCTTGTTGATTGTTGCTTCCTTGTTGGTTGGTATTTTCTTGTTGATTGTTTTGTGGAGCACTTGATAGATTAAAGATAGATGGTCTTGTTCGTAGATTGTTTGCATCTACTATACCATCATTGACAACATTTTTATTTATGTTCCAAAACCTTGTTTTATCATTGTTGTTTTGGTTGTCCAAGTACTTGGATTATCAAGTTTTATCACTCCTCGTTTAACCAAGGCCCCTTCAATAGTGATTGCGTTTTCAATCAACTTTTCAAAGTTATGAGGACAATGAAGATTAAGCCTATAGATTAATTCTTGATCTAGGCTATTGATGAAGATATCCATCTTTTCCTTTTCAGGAATAGGACAAGAATATCGTGCGAATAACCTTCTCCATCTTTGCAAGAACGTAGTGAAGGGTTCTCCTATTTTTTGTTTCACTTTACAAAGATCAAGCATTGTTATCTGGTGTTGGACGTTGTAGGAGTATTGTGATATAAACTGATTTATTAACTCCTCAAAAGTTTTGATGGGTGGAGTGATCTTTGAAAGCCACTCCATGGATTGTACACCTAGACTTCGTGGAAATAATCACATTAAGTAGGTATCGTCATAGGCAAATTCTAGACTCATATTTTGAAAATCCCTCACATGGTCAATGGGATCAGTTTTTCCATTGTACCTATCATATTTAGGGATTTCACAATGTTTTGGAAATGGGATCATTTGAAGACTCCTATCAAATGGATAAGGAGATATGTCTTCCAAAACATACTTCTTTGTTTTACCCCCTTGCATTTCTCTTATTTGCCCTTGTAATTCTTTTATCTATTGAGTAAGGGCACTAAAGCCATTAGGAGGAGTTTCAGGATTCTGTTTAATCCCTTCTATGTTGAAATTGTAAGGTAACTTAGCTCCTTGATTAGCTAATGAAAGAAAATATCTTTCTTTGTTTCATTCTAAAATCCTTTCCATAAGAGTATGGAATTGGGGATCTTGCTCTACTTCTTGAAGCTTTTCTTTTGTTAATTCGTCAACATTAAATTTTTCCTCTTCTTTCTCAGTATGGTCACCCATTTTGCTTGTAGTGGTTTCTCCTTCGTCTTTTTCCATGTGTTTTTGAGATCTTGTGAAGACAGGCATAGGTTTTGTTCCAAATTCTACACACTTTTGATCAAAAAGAATGAAATAGTGCAATTATGTGATAGATATGAAAGTCAGGATAGAATGAAGATTCTATGACTTACAAAGGTTTCTAATCTTTAGCTTGTGTTGTTCCCTAATTGAAAGGATGAAAATCCTGTCGATGGGAATTTAAGCAAAAGATCAAGAAAATGATGATTTTGCACTTTATGAAGTTTTGATCATAGCTTTGTAAAAAGATGGATTTTGTGATGGATGCCTAATGTGATCTGAGTTTTCTATTGCAGAATTTGATTTGGACGAGTAGAATATTCAATTGCAGGTTGGGGAATATAGTAGAAACGAATACGTTGAATATGGTTATGCCTTTGAGAAAGGGCTCTTCTTTGAAAGAAAGCTTGTGAGTACAAAGGTTCTATAGCATAATCATCAGTGAAACCTCTAACACAATCATGATACCTATGTAGAAAGGTATCATATTTAAGTAAAACTTTTCGGCTTTGATACAAGAATCGTCTTTTCTTCAATAATTTCTTGTAGCTAAGAGGTTTCTTTGGCTTTTTAATCCTTTTGAAAATGGATTTCTTAACAAAGGTTGTAGATTTCCAATATCTTAACATGAGAGTAATCAAGGTGATCTTGAGTTTTGGATGATCTTATTTGAATTAGTGTATTGAAAACACATCAAGCAATTTGTAGAGTAGTTGTTTTAAGTACTATGCTAAACATCAAGTGTATGGTCAAAATGTTTTTCAAAAATTGTTTTAACAGGTTTTACACATGATAAGTATTTCAAATAGACTCACTCTTAGTTCACAAGTAGGTCATCATAGTAATCAACAACCCACATCTTAAAACTGCGTTGACTCACACAGCCATGTCACCCCCGAAAGGGCACCCATGTTTTTGTCTTTTCTAGGTGCGTACTCAGAGTGACAGAAGTGGATACCAGATCCCTTGAGCAAACAATCCTTGGTAGTTATATGGTGAGTATCTTGGGGGTAGATTCTTCCCTCCCTTGCACTGTGATTATTATGACGTTCAGAAATTGACTCGGTAAGATACTACACTAAGTTCGTAGTAAGGGTTTCCATTCAGTGCGGCAAATGATAGACTCCCTCGAGAGACCTCCCTACCTTTATAACAAAGGCTTTGGGGATGGTTATCAATGCACACTACCGTCAAAAGAGGGTTTCCCCAATTTTGCTTTAAATTTTAGAGTGGGGTGGAATAGCTTGGCTTTGGCTTGAACCCACTTGAGTCATTCCTCTTGGGTGAGTACTTTTTCCCACAAGAGCAAGCTCTCTAAAAGGTTTTAATAAAATAGGAAATTACATAAAGGGAAAATGATGAGTTTGGCATTTTGATCACCCAGTTAAGGGGAGAGCATAGGCCTATCACCGTTTAAAACAAAGCAAACAAGGATTGAATTTTAAGCCCAAAATAAAATTTTGCTATGCTAAGTGAAGATGTTGCTTCACACAAACATAGAGTTCATTTTAGTCCCAAAGTGAAATAATGAAGTGTCTACCCTAGGATTGCTTCATTTTTTATTATGTGTCTACCCTAGGATTGCTTCGTTTTAATTTAAAGTTATTAACTGTCTGCGGTTGCGTCAGATTCAGTTAAACTGTATTCAACTTACAAATTACAGTTTGCAGGTTTTCTAAAAATGTGCTATAACAGTTTTCACGGGCGCTGCAGGATTCTTTACAGGTGCTGCAGAAGTTTTCACGGGCGCTGCAGGAGTCTTCATGGGCGCTGCAGAAGTTTTCACGGGTGCTACAGTAGTTTTCACGGGCACTGCAGAATTGCTTAAGGGCACTACAAAAGTTTTCATGGGCGTTGCAAAATTGCGTAAGGGTGCTATAGAAGTCTTCACGGGTGTTGTACTGGGTATAACTTTTGCTGAAGCGTGTTTCTTGTGCTAATCCGCTGTTTTTGACCTTAACCTGTCAGAAAAACCTGCAAAAAGATGTGAGAATTGGGGGCAAGAGCCCTACGGTGGGTGCCAAAAATGTGTTATGTTAATATGAGTAACCAAAATGAATTAAACAAAACACAAATGAAACATTAAACTGAAGAAATTGAAGTAAAATTAAATAAAAGAGAATTCTTTAAAGCCGTTCCACTTTCTCTATCTCCAGTGATTCTTTTGAAGCTGCTGCTCTCAGATTGTGTAAGCTTTGGCTTCTCCAAATGGCAATCTGTAGAATGAGTATGCAAGGTTTCTCTATCCTATATGCTGGTGGAGGTGAGAATGTTGATGCGGATATGCATAGGGGCTATGGATTATGCACAGGGGCTGTGAATTGAGGATGAGATGGATATGCTATGATATGCCATGATTCTATACTATGCTATGAAATGAGAATGCTAAAAGGCTTATGAAGGCTATGCTATTGCAAATTGACTATAATTTTCCTGTTGAAAGCTTCTATATATTTTCAAAGACCCGACAGTCCTATTTATAGTTTTTTTGCAGGCATAATCCTGGCTGGCAAGAATCAATGACTGTGAGGTTGTCTAGTAAGTTTGAATGGTGAGAGATGGAGAGGTTGAGAAGAAAATGGAAGAGGTTGGGAGGTTGGAGAGAAGAATGGATGCCTGTCTTCAACCCACGGGAACAAGCTTGCACAGGAACAGAGGAATTTAATTTTTCTGTTTCAGTAGTTTGTTTCACGGTTGTTGAAGATAATCCCCAAATTTATTAAATAAATAAATTTATTTAATTTCATTTATTGAGTTTGATTTTTGATTTTAGCACTATGGAAGATTTAATTAAATATTTTGGAATATTTAATTGTAATGTAACTTTAGAAGAATTAATTAAATATTTAGAAATATTTAATTGCGAATGGATATTAGAAGAATTACATTAAATATTTAGAATATTTAATGATAAATGAATATTTAGAAGAATATAATTAAAAGAGAGGAATATTTAACCTTTATTTGAATAAAATATTCAAGCCAAGATTATTGATAATTAATATAAATAAATCGTAATGTTTATTTAATTAATTAAGAAATGAGTAAGAAAAGTGATTAAATAAACTTATTTATTTAATTGAAATGAAAGAATGAACAATATAAATAAATTATTTAAATTTATTTATACGCAGATGGAATTCAGAAATTTAATTAAATATTAAAAATATTTAATTGATTACCAGACTATGTGATGTGACCATTTTTAGGTGTATACAGTCCACATTGCTCCACTATGCAATATCTTGTCATACATTTTTGAGGTGTTGATGATATGTATTGAAGGTGTTCAAATCCTAATTTTCAAGGTTTTATGTCTTTCAAAGTTGAAGATAATGTTGACAGAGTATCAGGCTTTGTAGTGCATATTGGAATGCTCTGCATTCCACCATGGATGGATATTATACTATGTGGTTTTGAGGAAGTGATTAGAGACATTAGAAGTATGTGTGCTCCAAGTGCTGAGTGATTTGGTAATTTGCATGTCAAGTTTTGAATGAACATTTGGTCCATTCAGTTGTTACTCCAATTTTTCCATGTGGTGCCAACCTAAGGATTTTGGGGTCGTACAGAGTTGAAGTATGGAAGGAAAAGATTTATGGGAGTGATTATAGGTCATGCCAACCTATTTTTGTGTTGTGCATATTTTTTTTAATTCCAAAAAGTGTGTGTTAAATTTTTGAGACGATGGGGTATGCAGTACATGATTCATTCGATTAGGTTGAGCTAATTGATGTTTTGGTTGGTTGCGATATATATGCAAGGTTGATTCATTGTGTGAATGATGTGATTGTGTATGAAGAGTGTGTATGTGAAATCTGATGTAGTGCACGAAGTGTGAAAGGTGTAGTGGTTAGTATGAAGTGTGTTAAGTCATTTTTTAGAGCTTAATTGGAACTATATCTTTGGCATATTATAGATGCATTATTAGTTGTTCCTTTTGGCAGTGAGCCATCCTCTCTAAGTTATCTTTTTCTATTCTAGGAAGTCAGCTCTTGGTAGTGATCCACTTCCAGTGAGTCCACCATTCTATAATCTCTATTGTAACCAATTATAATATATTATGAGCTAATCCTCACCGTGGTTTTCCCTTTCAAGATTTTTCCATGTAAAACTGGTGTTCTTGTTTTTCTTGATGTGATGCATGCTTTATATGTTCTTTTCTATTAATGCAATTTTAATGTGATGCTTTGAATGGATGTTTAAATCTACAAAGTTAATGAATTTCAATGAATATTGATTCACCCCCCTCTCAGTATTTTAGGTGTTTAAGAATTGGTATTAGAGCTTGGTTCCTTCTATTGGCTTGATCATTGAGGTAGATCTTGGAGGTTAAACACATGGCTACAAGGAATTATTTTATAAGTCCGGAAGAGATTATCCATAAAGGATTTATTGAAGAAGACTATGAAGTTGATATGGAAAGAGAACTCAAATCAACTCTTGATGATTTGGACAAAGAAAAATGTGAGAATAGAGAATTGAAAGAGAATATTAAGGATACAGATGGGTGTGTCAAAAATATGAGGGAACAACTCAAGAAAGCTAAAGAAAGATTAAAGGAAATAAATGAGTAGCCTTGAGTAATCAAATTAGACAATCACCAATCTGAAAGTGCAGGTTGAAGAAGAAAAAAGAGTTGAAGGTTGCTTGAATGACAAATTGAAAGATAAATTTGAAGAATGTTCAAAGATTGAACAATAAATTCTGACTTTGAGATTCAATCTAGAGAAAGAAAATATTTAAGAAGACAAATTCAAGAAGAGCTCCACCTTTCTTGATGAACTGATTGCAAATCAAAAGGTTTCTAAGGACAAAGAAAGATTAGGGTTTGAAAAAGGAGAAAGTTAAAAGGAGAATCCGACTTCAAACAATGTTGAAAAGAAGAATGATAAGAAGAGCAATGCCAAATAGGTTTGGAACTTGAAGAAAGATTTCAAAAGACGTCCTATCAAACAACTTGCCACATAAAGGTATTCATCTTTTAATGGTTACTATTACTCTTACAAAATATTTGGACACAGAGTTCTAGAGTGTAGAAGAAGAATGAATCAAAATGTTCAATCCTTTCCTAGTCAATGTTTTGCATGCAATAGATTTGGTGATAAAGCTAGTGAATGTAAAAGTTAGATGATGAATGGTTACAATAATTGTATGATTCTTTAATCATTCAATGGTTACTATTATACATGCAGTAGATTTTGGCATAAGGATTTTGAATGCAAATCTAAAATGACAAGTAAATATATTTAGCAAAAAGGTGTCATATGTCATAAATGCAATAAACTGGGATGCAACTAAATTTTGTAGAAGCAAGAATGTGAAACTCTTTATTTCATAGTGTAGACATCTAAATTTAATCACTTCCATATGATTAAATTCACTGCCTTTCCATCTATCGTATTAATATTAATTTATTAAATTAATATTACACCTTTTGTCTCATATCGGTAAAGTATTTAATTTAATAATTAATACTTTATCTTTCACCCTATTCCTTTCTAAATTAAATAAATACGTCAATTTATTTAATTTAATCATTTTTACTCTTTTGATTGAAAATCAATTTAAAATTCCTCACTTTCTCTCTCTTTGTCACATCCTCCATAACCTTGCCCTAATCTGAATTAATTTAATTAATTCATGATTAAGATGTGCATCCTCTTAATCAGAGATTAATGTCACATCCTCCTACATTTGCCACTTGCCTCTAATCTGCCATTAATTAGCTTAATCCAATATTTGCACAACCTTAAGTAAGGTCATTAGCTAGATTTAGCACCACTTTTTAGCCATCCTTTGCATTTACCTTCTTTTGGCATTGACCCCCTTTCCTATGTGAATTTTTAATTCACATTTATTTATCCTAGATTCCCCTCCTTTATATGTGAATTTTTAATTCACATTCCATCCTTCCA
>VDFB02271358.1:385546488-385617290 GCA_007258455.2 Sequoia sempervirens | reverse complement strand
ATGTGTTCTCCCTTTGTTTCTAAACGAAGGTTGATCAAACTATGAATATGTTTGCTCATTTTTTTCTATCTTAGAGGGTCTTCCTTGGGGGAAAAGTACTCACCCAAGGGAATGACTCAACTAGTAACACTCTGAACCTGAGAGTATTTCCAGCTGGGATATAAATGTGGGTATTGGAAGAAACACCAATATCATGATGCTGACTCCGATGAGATGGATCTGAAAAGGGACTCTCGACGTATGGTTCAATCTCCATGAATGGAAAGTCTGAACTAGAACCCTTGTTTGTAGCAACCAACCAGTCCGTCCAACAAGTTTATCAAAGTGGTGCATTGGAACTTAGATTCCAAGAAGTTACTTGCCATGTCTAATCTTGGTTAAAATATTGAGGTTAAGACTTCATTCTTAACATTCCTTTATATATTTTCCTTGTTTGCATGTAAAATAATCTCTTCTACTACTAAGGGCATGAGGCAAGCCCACCAAGGAAAATGTACCAATTGAGCTAGGATGTTATATTTATTGTGAGTCAGTTTGAAAACATAGTGCTTTTGATCGAAAACATTGGAAAACCAACATTCAACATGAGCATCAAATCTCAAACCCTTTAGGAGAAGCAAATATCCTTGAAACAATTCACATGATATTTCTTACCCTTGGGATTCATATCCTTAGAGGCTTCTAATCATTTGGATTTCATCTCAATTTTCTCCTACTAAGGTCAATAATAGGTAACTCTTGCCTCGAATTTCCTTGGTTTCTGCATAATACACTTTGTGGGATAAGGGGAAGGTTGAGACATTAGACATCTAGATTCAAAATATAATCAAAAGTGTGTTTGTGGTAAAAAGAATCCATTAAACAAAGATTAAATAAATTGGACCCCACATATGTGCTTGGAATCTTTTGGTTGTATGGTTTTCATGCAAACATTGATCTTTTATTTTGAATTACTTTTAGAGAAAGGCATGTTCTTCACTATCTTGGTCTCTGAAACAAGTCCTTCCTAGGTTCATTTAGGATCAAATCAAACATTTCACCCATCCCAGACATTTATCAAAATTCATCCCACCAAACAACTTTAGAGCTTTGGAAACATCATTCTAGACTTGGGTAGATCATCAAAATCAAAATCACCTTGTTTAGTTAGGTGTATGGGATGCATCCTTTCTCATACATTTAATTGAATTAGCAATCCTTTGAAAAAGTTCATCCTAAGATCACATCCAACATCTTAGGGTTTACAAGTTCATTATCCAATCAAACCAATCAAAATCAAACCCCAAGTCTAGCATTGATCCAAAGTTCCTAAACGTTCAACACTCATATCATTTCCCATTTTTCATCCTTCATCTAGTCGTTGTTCCTAAGAACCTTAGAGGTCACTTTTGCAACAAGGTCAAAACACAAGAGAAACATGGAATATAAACTTGATCCATAGATCATGACTAATCCAACTCAACTAAGCTATCAAATCCTTACAATGCCAATTGATTATCAACACTCACATCCATACAAACCGTACATGGGATCATTACCTTCAACAAATGTCAATAGTACAACAAATGTGAGTATGCCCAAATCGAAGTTTGGGACACCTTTCCCAATGGTAGATTTAAATCCAAGTCCAAACCTACAAATCCACCAACCAAACAATCAATGCATGAGCCTTCAAATGAACCTCATCCCACCAAATCCCTACATGCCAAATGAGAATGTACGAAGTACAAGTTTTCCAAACATGAATCTGGAAAACTTTGGGATAAATATGTTTGCAAATCATACGAATATTGTTCAAAATCCAAACAAGATGTTAACAACTCCAAGTCAAGGTAACACCATGCAAAATCAATGTTACCTAAATCAAGGCAATGTGATTCCCAACACCAACAATGTTCCATTTCAACCTATCATGCCAAATCTGAACATCATCCCAAATTAGAACAAGGTCCAAAATTAATTTGTCCATGATCCCATTCAAAAACCACAAGTATGCATCCCAAATCTGCTTGAACAAAATCCAAATCAACTATATCAAGGGAGTCAAGATTGAAATCAAGATCAAATTTGGCAAGATCAAATTACTACACTTACCAAAATAGTTGAGTCATTGTGCCAAAAGACATCTCCACCACCATTATCCATATCAACATCATTCCTTGGTTTAGGGCTTCCCCCTTTACCTAGCACTAATCACTACATTCAAATCAATCCACCTAACACCAATCAAGCCATCACATCAAATACTTTGAATATACCATCGACATCATACCAACATATGGTATCTAATAAAATGACAACATCAATCTTGACAAATCAAAATATGGTCTCCCAAGGATCTATCACCTCAGTCATTCTGAACATTCCTATCACCTCGATCACTCCAACCACCCCTATCACACCCATCACTACATCCAATACAATTCCAAATCCACCACCACTACCACCAAAACCAAATGTAGCAAGACAATATAACATTGCGTGAAAAGCTCACTAGGCCTACCAAAAGGCCATCCAACAATATCTAGCCATACCAAGCAACATGAGCTCAACAAGTGCAACAAGCCTTTCAAGCTGCCCAAGCTTCTCAAGCTACCCAACAAACACAAGAACAAACACGAAAAATGATAACTATTGGGGATAATTACGAACATTCAACCACTGGTGATAGCATTGACAATCTCTCCACCACAACTATTGAGAACAAGGATCAAGATCAATCCACCACTAAACACCTTGAAACTATGTCTACTTCATAGAATGATCAAATCAACATATGTCAAGAGTTGCTTTTCAATCATGATCAAAATCCACCAACTAACAATGATCCAATTCAAGAAATGTCAACATCATTTGACCCTATGGTTGAAGACATTGGAAATCCCTCCACCACAATTGTTGAAAACAATGTTCAAGATCTATCCATCAAAGAGCACATTGAAGATGTTTTTACCCCACCCGATGATCAACTCACCATACATCAAGATCCACTTTTTAGTGATCTATTTCAAGGAGTGTTATGATTATTTGATCCTATTGACATAATGCATGATCTATTGACCTATGATCATGTTGAAAATGTCTGTCCATCACCTTATGAGTTAGAGGACATATCTCAAGAATTCATTCTAAAGTATGATCAACATATTTCACCAAAGTCTAGTAGTAGTCCTTTCCAAGACATGTTGACCCCCTTTGACCTCATGGTTATAGATACTGAAGGAATCCTCAACTTGACACTTGATCCAAGTCCACTCAAATATCAAGAGGATATTGAGCCATTCCCCATGCCTAATGATGACATCCAAGAATCCTTTGTAAGCAATGCATCCTTTGAAACTGACCCATGTCAAGAACTTGATCCAAAGCATGTTGAAAGCAACTCTAAAATCATTCAAGATCAAGAATTTGTATCTCTAAGATACTACAATAATCTAATGGTCACTCTCCTATCTATACGAGATGTCGCAAATGATGTTCACATAGCACATACTCCTCCATCTACCCATGAGATGCTTTCTTTGGATGGACACGTCAATGATCCTCATTTAGAACAAGATCCCTTTACTCTTGACATTATTACACAAAAAGATCATATTATTGATTCCTACAGTCAAACTAATTTGTCAACATCAAGATTAGATATATCCCAAATTTAGACTGGGGACAACATGTATGCAGATATCCAGCATTATCCACTCAAGGAAACAAGTCAAACAGAATAGTATAATTCAGAGTTAGCGGAGCAGCAAATTGAAACAACATCATCTGCAGTGGTTGTTTATCAGAGAATGCATTCTAAACAAGATATCTTAGAACAAGTGGAATCAAAGTATGAAGGTACTACTTCCACAATACTGGGGGCAACTTCATCTCAATAAAATGTCAACATAGGGAGCACAAAGAATCCTTGTGATGAAACTGATGCCGATACTACAACCAGCCATGTCATGAATCTTCATCCACCCATCACCCCATCCATGAGTTGTGACCAACATCAAATGAAGGATGTGAATCAAAGCACAAAGAAAGTTATCAAAGCAAAAGAAGCTGAGAAGCAAAATGGACAAATCAAATATGCATGGATACCAAAATATACAAAGAAAGATTATCCCTATTAAACTCCATTAGTCAAAGAAGCTATAGAGCAAAATAAAAAAGGGAAAAGTATCCATCAAAGATGTCCACAAAAGAAAAAGAAAGATTTTTAAGTGATGTACAAAGTGTATCAAGCAGTTGGTCCTAATTCCACGCACACTTTCATATCCACCCATCATTGCTCATCTTCCCAAGTTTGGAGAGTCAAAGGTTCAAACTATCAACCAATCCATCTCTTATCCCTAAAAACACTCCATCCACACCTCCACGCATGATATCCAATTCTCAAATTGACCATATATTGGCAATGACCCTTCATCATAAGGATTTTGAAGGCACTCTATCACGATGTGTGCACAAAGATAGAGTTAACCCGGTATCAATAAAGCAGATCAAGAATCCCAAAAGTTGCATTCAAGTGCACATATCTTAGCAAAGCGGCTTCTTCAAACAGGATATCAATGGCACATCATGACAGGGGCATCTACATCAACACCACCAGGTGGTTTAGCATGAAACTTTCAGAAAAATACAAAAAAAATAAAAAATATGAACATCAAAAAAAATTAGAAAATGATTGAAAATAGTAAAGAGAAAAAATGCATTATCTAAGCGAAAACCACTATGGTGGCACTTTGGGCAAGACCATGACGAAAACCTAGAAAACAAGCGTCATATGTAGAATCAAGCATCTATGTGTGCCACTTCACGTGAAAGCATTTCATCCCATCCGTAATAAATCTAGCATCCCATCCATCTTATTCATAATAAATCCATCCATCCATAAGCCATTTATTCAATCCATTTTCATCTATCTACATCTATCATCCAAGTTATCTTGATCTTGATGAAATTTTGGGGCACACTTTACACTTGTTTATGGTAAACATCTTGACATGGGTCATTGATCCTATCCTATCCAATGTTATCTGAGTTGTGAAGCATTATCCAATGAAGCATTCCTTATCTCAACACCATATATTATTGCAAGATAATCCTTGGCATCCTTTGTGTGCTTACCATATCCATCCATCCATACACTTATTTGAGCATCCATCCACAACATTCCCTACATTTCTAGACACTAGGGGCATATATTCACATCTTGCTTCAGGAATAAATCTTGATCTATCTCCTCCATCTTATGTGGTGATCTGAACATTGGCAAACGTGAAATAAAATTGTTCCACCACTTGTGAGTAAGAATCCAAATCACTAGCCCATGGCATATTTTGACAAGATGTTCCTTATCAGGCTTTATCTTTCATCAAACATCAATCCAAATAATCACTATCAGTCGCATCTAATTTGCACGTTAAATGTCACATCAAATAATTCAAACAAATTTTGTTCCAAATCAAGCTTCATCAATCATGATCAATCAAATCCAATAAAAAAAATCATCTTAGGATATCCTTGTGTTGCTTAACACTATCCTTACATTGTTGTGCATCCTCAACAATGTTATCATCATCAATCCTGATCAATCAATCCTTGCATTTTTGTGCATCCTCAACAATGTTATCATCATCAATCTTGATTAATCAATCCTTGCATTGTTGTACATCCTCAACAATGTTATCGTCATCAATCCTGATCAATCAATCCTTTCATTGTTGTGCATCCTCAACAATGTTATCATCATCAATCCTGATCAATCAAATCCTTGCATTGTTGTGTATCCTCAACAATGTTATCATCATCATCAATCCATCAATTCGACCAATCAACCTTAGCTTGGTCTTCAACAAACTCCCAAACAAAGCACTAATATCATATCCATATCCAAATTGTCAAAATCGTGCGAAAAATCCAAAAACATCCAAAACATCAAAAAATCCAAAAACACTTTAAAAAGTCAAAAAAGCATAAAAAACAATGTATCTGAACTACGTCATCTCGGAGCTTAAACGTAGGAAAGGCTAAACTTTGATCAGCCCCCGCGACACAAAAAATCCAAATAAATCCAAAACATATTGAAAAATCCAAAAACACTCAAAAAATCAAAAAACATCAAAACATGGAATCAAACTATGCTGTCTTTGAGCTTAAGCGTGAAGCGAGGCTAATCTTTGATCAGCCCTCGAGACATCAAAATCAAAAAATCAAAAAAACATCAAAATCCAAAAACATTCACCGTCTTAGAAAACCCCAAAACATTAGAGAAAAGGCAAAAAATCAAAACATTTGTAAAATCTTGAAAAAACAAAAGCCTTCTCAAAACATTGTAAAATGTCAAAAACATCTAAATATTTGAAAAAATCCATCCGTCCCATTTTTCTTTCACCTGCAATAATCAATCATCCATAATAAACTAATTGTCATCATCATCCTTTGGTAAAACAAATAGAAACAACCACAACAATCAACAAAAATGAAAAAGCCTCAATCGTAGATAAAATAAAACAAATAAACCTTCATCACAAAATCAAACTCTTGATCATTTCCGTATATCCAATCTTGAACCTTATATGTGACCTATCAATCAACTTATCAAACCATCATCATCTATACAATGCATGTCCTAGGATATATCGTTTCGATAATGGGCATCATTTTTGGATATCACGTGGATTCTTATCCTATCAAAACACATCCCTTTGGCTCAAGGTATGAAGAACATTGGCTTGTTTGCATACTTGATCTTTTCTCTTGATTTATCTTATTAGCTCATTCCAAGGACCTCTGTTGATAATGTGAAGGGTTTGAGATGAATGGGGCAATTATCATTATCTTTTGTCTATTGTGCTTGTTGGACATTCTTGTAAAATAACTTGGCGAATACTCTCTTTGTTAGGTACATCCTAGCAAGGTTTTTGTATGTCAAGTGTGAATAAGAATACTCCTATCTGTTGTGAGGTCAGAGTCCATCACACTAGGTACAAGCCATCACAGTTCTTTATACCTTGATGCATAAATTGCCTATGATAGCACTATCAACATAAGGTAGAGTAGCCTTTTAAAGTCAATCCTTGATAAGCAAATCATCCATCTATCATCATCATTTCTCATCATCATCTCTCATAAAGTTGGCTTGTTGGATCCTCTTGTCATCATCTAATGTCTTCTTTTCCACACTAACATCACTTCATGAATAGTTAATCATCATCACCAATGCACCCATCATGTATCCATCTTGCATCCACAAACCATCAACATTCTGCATATCATCTCACATAAATAATCATCATCATAATATAGATCTATTAGTCTAACCATCTCACAAAATCATAGGTATAATCATATAGGAATCATCATCGCAACCATCCATCCATCTTGAACCTCTTTATCGAGATCCAGCCTCATTTGAATCTTTTCACTTTCGATCTCTCGAGGGAAATATGCAGGTGTACTTCTTTCAGGGCATCGAGAAAAATCAGAAATTTTTGAATTTTTGTTTTGCGACAAGTTTATTCTTTGGCGAACCAACACATAAAGAGTACATTTCCAAAGAGGGCAAAATGTAGAAACGTGAAATTGACATCATGCATTTAATTAGTTCATATTCGCCCATCAATTAAATAAACCAAGTTTAATTGATTTAATCTCTAAGGATCGTCCATCTAAAATTAAATAAATTAACTTTATTTAATTTGATCCTATCATTATCCCCATTAGCTAAATAAATCAAATATTTATTTAACTAAATCTTTATCACCTTTCATCTCCCTTCGATTTGATTTAAATCCCTAAATCTAAGTCAAATGGGTAAAAAACATCTAGCAGTATCTTAATTAATTTAATCCATGATTAAATGCTAATCCTAATCACTTGTATTCTCTAGATTTTGCCACTTGCACATGAAATTGCATTTAATTGATTTATCAAAATCTTTATTTACTTTCATCTTGGCATAAAAAGAGAATATTCTCCAATTTTGAGTCTCCCTCCAATTTGGCATGTACATCCAACAAAGCAATTAATAAGCTCTTACATGTCTCTTGCACTAGTCAAGCTTAGCATTTAACTCATCCTTTCAAATTTGAATCTCCCCCTCTTTGGCACATTGACCAAAATGTGCTCATTCCTCAACCTATGACAAGTTGACAAGTGGTCTCATCTCATTGGCCAAATCTTTATCCCACATTGTTCTCTTATGAGCATTCTTTGAAATTGAGAATCTATAAGTAGAGGGTTGATTCTCCACAAATCATACACAAAGCTAATGCAAAGTCACTCTCTTCAATTGAGAACTAATTTTTCCCACCTCATATCATCCTCATAAGCATTTTTATATCATTTTCATCATGGAGCTTAGCAAAGGATTGGGAAAGGGCTTCTTTCCATAGAAGCACCAATTCACTATGAGATATGATTTACATCATGTTTTATTGTATGCTTTCAATTAGTTTATCTAATCCTTCGTTGTTTTGATTGCATCATGAAGCATGCTGATTTATTTCATAGGAATGTTGATTATTGGCTTTGTTTTAAAATACTAATCATGCTTTGTGCGTTAGGATTTCAACCAAAATGCAGATTTTCACATCCACAATTTCTACCAATTTTCGGCCCCTAAAAAAACTCATGTAGAATCAAACTACCTTTCAAGAAGACAAAGTATACAATCATGCCATTCTAGGCCATATCAACCTACCCTTAATCTATATAAGCACTAAGGCACTAGGTGAGACATCCCAATTATCTGAATTAATTAATGAACACCATCCATTCACAAGTACATTTATTATAGTTTTCACTTAATAATAAACTCCCGATAGGTTACCCTAGTTACCTCTTAAGGTTCCAGCCCCTGTCAAAAGCCACTCTTCCTAATAACATAACTCTATAACAATTACAAAGGATAGCTATCTTGCACATTAAGCAGAACCAGGAACGTACACATTTCAATTAGGACATAGACCTTAAAGCTTCCATAATACCTCAAAGGTAACAACAAATTATGCAAGGCTAAGTCCCAAATCAAATCATTGTAATTGTACATCAAGCTACAAGCACAAAAAGCTTTACAAAACAAGTTTCCATTCCTAGTCTCTGGAAGACTTACAAACTCAATAACATAGTAATAACTATTTAATCATTAACAAAAAACATCATTACCCAACATATATAACCTTCAAGTCTTAATGACTTAAATAGATCAATCAATTCATTCAAAGAATTCTCTAACACAAACAAAATATTCTTTCACAAAAAATTTCCTTGACACCAAATCAATAATAAAAGAATAGTTCAAGGCAACAACCCATTAATTAACCAATTTAAAGCCATATTCATTTGTACAAAATATTAAGAATTATCTATTCATTTAAAAGGACAATATGACCATACTTATAAAGAAAGAAAAACTTTTTACAAATAGAAGATTCAAATTTCATTATAGCTGTAATATTGCATATAAATGTTTATTTGTTCTAAAAGAAATCAAATCTAATTTCAGCATTCTTTAAAACTAAATAAACTAAGATTACTTAAAAATGTGTTTAAGAATACACTGTTCTAAATAAACTCTTTCACTGTATTATATGCAAACAATTTGAATTCAATTTTTTCTAATAAACATGTATACACAAATAGGTATACACATCTACTACATTAATTCACAAAATTAAAGCTTAATCTAATTTACTTTAATAAAATATACAAAACTAATTGTATGCGCATGTAAAGGAAAATACATGCCATGCATCAAGAGACCAATTTTAGTATGCTTGAATTTCAAAAGATTGAAATAACACTCAAGTCAAGAAAAAAAGAGGAGAATACATGCCAAAAATTAGTAATCTGTTGAGTACAAATATATCAAACTTAGAATAAACGATTAACATCCCATGCAAAGAGACATACGTGTCAAGAGAAATAATGTTGGTAATGTTAATATGTAATCAAATTGAAACAATAAACACAAGTAATAGAACTTTAAACTGAAGAAATTAAAATTGAAATTGAATAAACAGGAATTCTTCAGAGGCATTCCATCTTCCTCTATCTCCAGAGATTTGTTTGAAGCTGCTGCTCTCAGATTGTGTAAGCTTGGCTTGTCCAAATGGCAATCTACAAAATGAGTATGCAAAGGAAGTTCTCTATCCTATATGCTGGTGGAGAATGATGATACGGTTATGTGCAGGGGCTGTGGATTATACACAGGGGCTGTAAATTGAAACTAAACTATGTGGATGATTGGCCATGATATGCTATGATATTAAAAACTGTAGATGTTGTAAGACTATGCTATGGATGCTTGAGAGCTATTTGACTATAGTTTCTCTATTGAAAGCTTCTATATCAATTCAAAGACTCGACAGTCCTATTTATATTTTTTTTTGCAAGCACAATCCTGGCTGGCAAGAATCAACGGCTATAAGGTTGTTTGGTAAGTTTGAATGGTGAGAGATGGAGAGGTTGAGAGGAAAATGGAAGAGATTGAGAGGTTGGAGACAAAGATGGATGCCTGTCTTCAACCCACGGGAACAAGCTTTGCACAGGAACAGAGGAATTCAATTTTTTGTTTTGGCAGTTTGTTTCTCGGTTGTTGAAGATAATGCAAATATTAATTAAATAAATAAATTTATTTAATTTCATTTATGTGAGTTTGATTTTTGATTTTAGAACTATAGAAGATTTCAATTAAATATTTTAGAATATTTAATTGTGATGTGACTTTAGAAGAATTAATTAAATATTTTGAGATATTTAATTATAAATGGAAGGATTAAATTGAATTAGAGGAATTAATTAAATATTTGAAATATTTATTTGTAAATGGAATTTAGAAGAAAAGAATATTTAATCTTTATTTGAATAAAATATTCAAGCCAAGATTATTTGATAATTAATATAAATAAATCGTAATGTTTATTTAATTAATTAAGAAACGAATAAGAAAAGTGATCAAATAAACTTATTTATTTAAATGAAATGAAAGAATGAACAAATATAAATAAATTATTTAAATTTATTTACGCCAGATGGAATTAGAGATTTAATTAAATATTTAAAATATTTAATTAATTACCGTATCAGGTGATGTAATTCATTTTAGGTATACATTTTGCCCATCTTTGAAGTGATGTGTTTTATGCATTGCTTCAAAGAATTCTTTTGAAATTTGCCCTGCATGTTGATCGTCAATGTTGATAGGTATATGCCCCCAATGATGAATCTAAGGGCATTCTCGATTTTATGATTTTATTTTTGATTTTATGATTAAGATGTCGATTCATCGTTTGAAAATTATGATGTAAAAAAAAAAAAAAACTTGAAAAAGATGTAAGATGAAAAATGATGACCTAAAATTGCCCCTGCTGTGATAAAATGTGTTAAAATCCACCAATTTTACCCTTAAATAGGTTAAAAATGTCATTTTCTATGTCATTTTCCATTTTAACCTAGTAAAATTTGTAAATTTTGAGCTCTGGAGAGATAATTATGGCACTTCCGATTCACCAGCACCGTTTTGAGCACATCCGATGACATCAGCAACCGACGCACTATGGACCTCCGGTATGTACCCCGTGAAACTCTTGCTTTTTGAAAAAAAATTCGTTTGTTGCACGTTTATCGATGTTTTAGTTGTGAAATATTGTGTTTTAGTGCCCTTGAGAGTTTTCATAGCACATTTGATAATTTCTATAGTGCATTTGTTTCCATAGCACATATGATAAATTTTGTAGCACCCATGATGTTCTCTATAGCGCATATAATCCTGTAGCGCCTATGAGGAATTCTGTAGTGCCCTTGATTAGTTATGTAGCACCCATAATCTTGTAGCGCATATGAGGATTTCTGTAGCGCCCTTGATTGAATGTTGTTGTGAGTGATAAATTTGTTCCCAAAGTTGTTGAAAAACAAATAAGAACTGATAGATTTTCTTTTAAAGTTGTTAAAAACAAACGTGATTATAATTATCTACCTTCCATGATGATGAAAAACAAATAGTTTTGATTGATATGTTCATTTCTAAAGTTCTTAAAAATAAACATGATTTTGATTATCTGCTTTCCATGATAATGAAAAAAAAATTGTTTGATTGATATGTTTGATTAATCATGATGATGTGATATTGATTTTTGCTTTTGATGATGTGTCAACCAGAGATTGAGCATTTTGGCACAATTTCGGGAGACATTCCTCGAGTAAATATTGATTTTGATTTCACACTGCTGGCGCTTAGATTGGAGATGTGATTGAGGCCTGTGGATTGAGTGCATTGCTTGACATGCCCAAGGTGCGCCTCAATAGGGCTTTATTGACAACACTTGTAGAGCGGTGGCATAGTGACACCAACACATTTCATTTACTGACCGAAGAGATTACAGTGACCCCTGAGGATGCATATCACATCTTGAGGATCCCAGTGATGGGAGAGATAGTGGTCTTTGATAGCCAAGAGGCTAGAGGCACTAATGCTTTGAGGAGGATTTTTAGAGATGATCAGATTGCTTGATACTTCATCCCATGGGGTGAGATGACAGATACATATCCACCTTTACCGTCCGTACTTGCAGGTTTCATTGGAGGTGTGTTGTGCCCCGACCATAGGTTGAAGGGGTTCGCAGTCGGGTGGGGTCGTGTTTTGGAGAGTATGGTGATGCAGGGGACATGGTATGCGTGGGGGACATGTATGCTTGCTCACTTGTATGATGAGTTACATCATATTGTATATGGTAGAGGCTAGAGTTTTGCTGTCGGTTGCTCGTTACTACAGATATGGGCATGAGAGCACTTTGCTATTATGCGTCCTGCGACTCGTGGATAGTGACCAGCTGGTCGATAGTACAGATGGAGATATAGTGATATTATTGCTCAGCCGAGACTGGGCAAACTAGATCATTGGCAGCGTCTCTTGGATGGTCTGGATACAATATGCTGGCAGCCATATTTAGATTGTGAGGCATGGCCAGAGGATGCGAGGGAGATGCCTTATGTTTGTACGTCCAGATATCTTATTGGGCATACTCCATGGATTATTGAGATATTTCTTGCTGGACGAGTGTGTCGACAATTTGGTCGGATTCAGGGTATGCCTGTGGGTTCTGCCATTTATGCATGACGATAGCCAGAGCTTACAGTATGGGGTCCACTGATTTCCTATGAGGCAGCAGTGGCAGAGTTCACCAGTTTAGGAGTGGTGATGTGGGATTACCGAGTTGATGTCCTTGACGTAGGGACAACAGCAGAGTATAGCCAATATGTGTTAGAGCATCCTGCACCACGTATGTTTGATCCTGATGAGCCTATTTCACCAGTTGCTATACAAAGACCATAGAGAGGCAGTCAGAGATGACAGAGAGAGGCAGCTTCAGAGGGTGACGATTCAGAGGGAGATGATGATGATGAGGGTGGAGATAGTGATGATGATTCAGAGGGAGATGATGATGATGAGGAGGGTGGAGGTAGGGATGGTGATAGAGGTGGCAGGAGAGGTGGTAGGAGAGGTGGCAGAGGTGGACCACAGATGAGACATACGGATCCATCACCTTTAGTAGATCCAGTGGTGTCAGGTTAGATATCCTCTCTACAGAGTATAGTGCAGAGTTTACAGAGTCAGCTAGCACAGGCACAGACCCTTATTACACAGCTTCAGGGACAGTTGACTTCAGTTACGGCTGAGAGGGATACAACCAGATAGCGGGGTGAGCAGGCTATTGCTTTGGTAGATAGTCTACAGAGAGTAGCAGCTAGCACCCTACCTAGTGACATGATGAGAGAGGTGACTAGAGCCACCCGAGAGGCTGAGTTTTACAGGACCAGATATCATGATGCTATTCCACCTGAGCAGAGGGAGAGTTATACACAGTCATGGTCTACCCATAGTCGCTCACGGACTACCAGTAGGGGTGTGACACAACCATTACCTCCAAGAGGGCCATAAGGGACAGGTGGAGCAGGTCCATCAGGTGAAGGTGGTACAGGTCCCAGACCAGCTCCATCAGAGGATAGCACGACCCAGTGCATTATACATGATGTTTTTATGATACTCTATTGAGACATTTGTATACACCCTGAGATGATCTCATTTTTGATGATGTTATATCATGTGTAGTTGACATCCTTGTACATTTTGACATTCATTTTTGAGATATATGAAATGCAGCGATGATTTATGATGAGAGAAATGTGTCTATTTTCTATATGCATGATGTGTTATGATATGATGGTTTCTCAATTTTATGCTTATGATGTATATGTATGCATGATTTATAAGATGAGTGAAATCTATTAATGAATGATTATATGAATATGATGGATGATATAATTTATGAATGCTTATAAATGTTTTGATTATGATGTATGCTTTTGATTTTATAATTTTCTGATGCAAATATGTATGAAAAATGTATGAAATGATGTTTTTGTGAATGTCAAAATATACTCAATCATGTATGTGAAAAGATATGAACCATTTGATACTTTGCCAGCTTTTGGGAAAATCTTTTAAATGAAAAATGCAGATTCTAACATGAATGCAATCTATACTAATCATGCAGGATATTCGTACAATATTGCCATTTGGAGAGCTTATTTATACTTTTTGTATCATCATAGAGTATTGAAATGTTGAAAGTTAATACAAGCATCAAAGGGTATGTTAGCACCAGTGATGACCTGAGTATTGCTTTCATAATTTTTGATATAGCAAGATAATACAAACATCTAGGTATAATTGAACCGAGATGACCTGAGTATTACTTGCATAAACAGACAAGAGTTAACCTGTTTCCCATGCAAATTCTGAAATGTCATCCATGATACGTAGTAGAGCATGTCTCGCGACCAATTTGCATAGTACTAATGATTTCCTCTCAAACAACAGACAAAGAAAAATCATACTCCTTTGCTTTTCTAGTTCAGTACATCATTGAATTGCTCCAGAGATATGATAGAAAAATCAAACAACCATTCAAATCTTGCCTAAAATATTTCAAACATTATTCAGATTAAGATCATCCAAATCTTGGTTATCAACATTGATGTTCTCGTTTCGATAGTTGTTTGGATCATGTTGTTTTGATGTCCATTGGCATTGAATAAGCATGTTGTGGTTGATTTGATACTACAATGTTTGTTGTATTTTGACAAACTATTTTGTGTCTGTTCGTGATCTTCAAAAAGCTTGTTGTCCCTCTCTTGTTCAATCTTATGTTTCTGCATTTTCCCCCCAGTGTAAACTTAACCTAAAGATTAAGGATATGTACAAATTTCATCAAGCCATGATGAAACATAAGGATCCCTGTCATATGATATGAATATGAAAGATATGTATAGATGATAGATATGAAATGATGATGCCGAAAGTGAATGCAAGACATAAACTAATAGATAGAGGAGCCTATTTTGATCACAAGTAGCGCCTGTTTGCCAGGTTTTCACCACTTGTTTTTATTGCACTTTTTTAGGATTTTTCAGATTTTTATGGATTTTTTTAGGACTTTTTATGATTTTTTTTGAATTTTATCAGGACTTTTTATGATTTTTATGGATTTTTTTAGGACTTTTTATGATTTTTTTGGATTTTTTCAGGACTTTTTCTGATTCAGACATAGAATTTCTTCAAATGAATGCTATTGATTTGCTCTTCAAAAAGGTCCCCTTCTGACATGGATAACTGATATGCACCAGAACCGTATGCTACAATGATGACAAATGGACCAAGCCAGTTTGGTTCAAATTTTCCTTTCTTTTCTCTGTCTTGCTGATTACATGGATTTTCTCTCAAGACTAAGTCACCTACTTGAAATGTTCGTGGTTTAACTCTGTGATTGTAGCTACGGGACATAACTTGTTGATAACCCTTCAAATGGTCAGCTGCATGTTGACATCTTTCATCTAACAGTTCTAGCTCTTGCAGGCGAGATACTCTATAGTCTTCATCATTTATCAATCCCTTGAGTGAGACCCTGAGCGAAGGTATTTCAACCTCTAGTGGTAAGATTGCTTCTACTCCATAGACCAAGGCATATGGTGTAGCTCCTGTTGGTGTGCGAATGTTGGTTCTGTATGCCCACAAAGCTGGATTTAATTGGACATGCCAATCACGACCTGCATCATTTACTGTCTTCTTTAAGATTTTCAAGATTGTTTTGTTGGAAGCTTCTGCTTGACCATTACCTTGTGGATAGTAAGGTGTAGAGAATCTATGTTGGATATGAAATCTTTCACAAAGTTCATCCACATCCTGATTCTTGAAAGGCCTCCCATTATCAGTAATGATAGAATTAGGAATTCCATATCTACAAATGATGTAATTCAAAATGAATGAAGAGATCTGTTTACCGGTCACAGTCGTCAAAGGAACAGCTTCAATCCATTTTGTAAAATACTCCGTAGCTGTGATAATGAATTTATGCCCATTTGATGATGAAGGATGAATTTTTCCAAAAAGATCTAGTCCCCACTGAGAAAAAGGCCATGTCAGAGTAAAAGGTTGCAGCTCCTGTGCAGGTGCATGAATAAGATTCCCATGGATCTGGCATTTAGAACACTTCTTGAAAAAAGTAAAAGAATCTTTCTCCATGGTAGGCCAGTAATATCCCATTCTAACAAGTTTCTTGGCTAAGGTTAAACCACTTGAATGAGTTCCACAAATACCACCATGAACCTCTTGTAAGGATTTTTTTAGATTCGTCACATTCAAGACATCTAAGGAGTGTACCATCAAGACAACGTCGATAAAGGATGTCGGTGATCAAGGTATAATGGGATGATTGGTGTATGAAATTCCTTTTTTGATTTCAGGATAAATCCAGAGGTAAAATTTTGTCTTTCAGGTAGGTATAAGTCTTGCCATATAAAGGGGAATCATAACCGGTTAAATGGTATATGACTTGGGTCTCAGGATTATCATAGGTGGGAGAAAACAATTGTTCCACCAAGAATTTGTACTATTTTTGATCTTCTGACAATTGTAACAAAGAAGCAATTGTAGCCATTGCATCTGTAGCTTTATTATCAATCCTTGAGATTTGTGAATACTTGATTGACACAAAATACTTTTTGAAATCATCCACCATGTTCTTGTAAGGTAGCAACTTATCATCTTTAGTCTGATAATGATCATTAATTTTATTGATGACAAGTTGTGAATCACCATAGACTTGTAGCTCTGTAATCCGCCATTCCAAGGCTATCTTTATCCCTATAAGAAATGCCTCATATTCAGCTATATTATTTGTACAAGGAAACATCAATCGATAGGATTTTGGTATGTTATCTCCTTCAGGTGTGACAAAAAGAATTCCTGCCCCCAAGCCTTGTTGCATGTAGGATCCATCAAAGTACAATGTCCATGATTTCTAAATTGTTGCTGTGAAGACATCTGCATTAGGAAACTCAATGTGCATTGGATTTTCTTCTTGTAAAGGTGCTTCGGCCAACTGATCTGCAATGACCTGTCCTTTAATAGCTTTTCGATCTACATAGTGAATGTCAAACTCACTTAAGATCATTACCCATTTTGCAAGTCTCCCTGTTAAAGTAGCTCTGCTTAAAAGATATTTTAGTGGATCAATCTTGGTTATCAGCTTAACTATATGAGCCAACATATAGTGTCGCAACTTTTGAGAAGCAAACACCACTGCGAGGCAAGATTTTTCTATGAAAGTGTAGTTTAATTCATGACTTGTTAAAGTTCTACTGATATAGTATATGGCCCTTTCTTTTCCTGTAGAATCCTCTTGTGCTAGTAATGCTCCCAAGGATACTTCTGTGGCTGAAATATAGAGTATGAGTGGCTTTCCTGGAATGGGTGGAATTAAAACTGGTGGATTCATAAGGTATTGCTTGATCTGATTGAAAGCTGCTTCACATTTGTCTTCCCATTTGAATGGGACATTTTTATGCAATAAATTTGTAAATGGTAAGCTTTTGTCCACCAGTTGAGCTATAAACCTTCTGATGGACTGTAGTCATCCTTGCAATGATCGAAGCTAATTGATATTTCGTGGTGGTGGCATATCCATTATTGCTTGTACTTTTTCTGGATCAACCTCTATGCCCTTTTCTGAAACAATGTATCCCAGGAGTTTTCCAGATGTAACGCCGAAGACACATTACTTTGGATTGAGTCGAACATTGAACTTCTCCATTCTGGTAAAGATTTTCAACAAGATTTCTAAATGTCCTTCTCGTGTGTGAGATTTGGCAAGTAAATCATCAACGTAATCTTCCATGAATGTATACATCATGCCATGAAAAATGGTTGTCATTGCTCTTTGATAAGTAGCTCCAGCATTCTTTAACCCAAATGGCATTACATTCTAGCAATAGGTACCCCAATGGCATGTGAACGTTGTTTTATCTTGATCCTCTGGTGCAATTTTTATCTTGTTGTATCCTGAAAATCCATCCATTAATGAATACATTGCATGGCCAGCAGTTAAATCAACAATCATGTCTATGTTGGGCAAAGGAAAGTCATCTTTGGGACAAGCTTTATTTGAATCTCTGAAATCTGTACAAACTCTAATCCTTCCATCTGGCTTTGAAACAGGCACAATATTGGAAATCCATTTGACATAATCAATAGTTCGAATAAATCCAACATCCAAAAGCTTTTTTAATTCCTCTTTGACCAATAATGCAACATGTGGATGCATTTTTCTGAGTTTTTGCTTCACAGGTTTTTCCCCTGCGTTTATAGATAAATGATGCATTATCAGATTAGGATCTAACCCTGGCATATCAACATATGACCAAGCAAAGTTGATTTGATTCTCCTTCAAGAACTCCATGAATTTCAGGACTTCTTCAACCGTTAATGATGCTGCAATTTGCAAGATTTTTGGTTGCTCTGCTGTATTTATGTTGATTGATTCTGTTGGTTCGATCAAAATAAAAGATCTTTCATGATAATGCTTGGGAAGAGTGTCAAGTTTCTCATCCTTCAGTGCCTCAGAAAGGTTTTCACTGTCGGATTCACTCTTTGTTTTTCTCTTGTTATGACCTATCATTGCCATTTTCCGGTTTTCACCGATAGATCCATCTTTTATTTCATTTATTTTGCAGCTAAGAGACTTGAAACCCTCCTTATCAAAATCGTGAGTATGAAATTCTTGGATGAAACAATTGTTTTCCTCATTAGAGGAGCAAAGGAAATTTATAATGTCCTCATCATCATGAAATGTAGGGATGTGAATAGGTGCATCATTGTCCCAATCAATAAGTTCTGGATAAACTAAAGGCATGGGATCATTAGGTTGGGTAAGGTCTTGAATTGTCAAAGTCATGATATGGCTATCATCTTCATGGTAGACAAGGTCTATGATGGTATTCTCCTGTTGATCGTTAATCTCGTTAAAATCTGAATCGTCCTCACTTGAGTCATGATTGCTTTGTAAAACATAATCAAGTGGAGGCCTTGAACCTTCTCCTTGTATGAGAATAGGTGCATATTTGTGTATGGTATCAACTCATTTGTCTCTCCAAAATTCATCATTATAAATGGTATCCCATTCATATTCATTAGAATCAGTATCTGAACTATTCTGCAATTGGAAAACTGATTCATGAGGTTTATCTAAAATTGATCCTCCTTCATGAGTTGGTTGTGCTTGCTGTAAAGTAGAGTCTTCTGTATCTTTACCATATCCAAGTCCCATTTTATCATTTGGATGTATTGAAATAGGTTGAATTGGTTCCACGATTCCTTCTCTTCTTTTTCCTATAGGACCATTTCCTTCATAGCCCATTTTCTGCATGATGGCGTACCCCTTACCATATTGTTCTGTAGGTAACTTAATGTGCAAGAGAGATTCATCTTCATCTTTGTACAGCCAACTTAGGATGTCCCTATCTTCAGCTTCTTCTTCAGTGGTGTTGGCTTTAATGAATTTTCTGTCAAACTTTGTGATTGGCACAGAAGCTTGGGATGTAGAGGTTGTTGCAATCTTTTGATTTGATAAGGTTGGTTGACCATGTGACCTCGGAGAAGGAGGTAAGGTAGAAAGAGATAGTGAATATTCACCTACCCCTTTGTCTTTAAAATTTAGCTTAGTGTCAAGATTCTTTGTCAATTCTTGCAGTTGTCCTTGTAGATTGGAAGAAGAAAGAGCAAGAGCCTCCCTATTATGTGGCACAAAGGCATCTTGAGTTGCTCGGAGATTTGAACAAGTTTGTGTGCTATTGTAATCAGCTTGTATGGTGATTTCTTGTCCATCGTATGGAAACTTGAGGCATTGATGATACGTTGATGGTACAGCTTGCATATCATGAATCCATGGACGACCCAAAAGTATGTTATAGGAAAGATCCCGATCTAGAACCTGACAAAAAGTATTTTTCACAATAGGTCCCACTCTGATAGGTAGCATTATTAGTCCTTTAGAAGCTCTTTCTTTATCATCATATGCCTTAATAGTTATTTTCCTTTGTGGATCAATAGAATTTTCTGATATTCCCAAGGCATTTATTAGCTTTAAAGTACAAATGTTTAAACCAGCTCCTCCATCTATTAAGACACGTCTAATTCGGTGTTAATGGATCATGACTTCAAGATAGAGTGATGAATTATGTGGATGTGTCATGGAAGCATCATCCTTTTCGGAAAATGAAAGACAAGTGGGGGAAGACAAATGTCCCACCATGGCTTGAAATTTGTTTACATCCAGATCAGTATCAACAGTTGTGTTTACAAGAGCTTCTTCTAAAATATTCTTGTGTATGGGGGATATTTTGAGAAGTTCAAAGATGGAGATTTGAGTTGATGTTTTTCTTAATTGATCAACCAGATTATATTGACTTGGAGGGGAAATAGTTGTCTTAGATGAACTTCCTTTTAGGAAAACCTTTGCTTGTCCTCTCGTGGTCACATTAACCTGTTGATATTCTTGTTTTCCCTTGATTTTGATAACATTAACCTGTTGATATTCTTGTTTTCCCTTGATTTTGATAACATTAACCTGTTGATCATCAACATAGATGTGACAGATTATATTGTCTTCAACATTATTTATGCTTTTGGCTTTTGCATCTGATGTTTCCCCCTTTTAATAATTCGGTAAAGGATCTTTGCATGCTTGATGATCATCATTGGTATGGTGTCCTTCAATTGTAATAGTGCCATTGTCAATTAAATCTTGTACTAGATTTCACAAAGCTTGACAATTATTCGTTCTTTGACCCTTACATTGATGATAATTGCAATAATACGAGTCATTCCATGATGGTGGTTTGACTCGAGGCTCATAATCTCTTTGTGGTGGTAAGGTGATAACCTTATTATCAAGGAGCTCCTTGAGAGCAGACTCAAGAGATTGACCCAAAGTGGTAAAATTCCGCCGATTTGAGAAGAATGAAGGTCTGGACAGATTTGATGTTTGGGTATTGCCAAGATTGTTATTGAAATTACCACGATTATCCTTGGTGTTTTGATTGGTCATGCTTTCTTGCTTGGAGGTTTGTCCTTGTTGATTGTTGCTTCCTTGTTGGTTGGTATTTTCTTGTTGATTGTTTTGTGGAGCACTTGATAGATTAAAGATAGATGGTCTTGTTCGTAGATTGTTTGCATCTACTATACCATCATTGACAACATTTTTATTTATGTTCCAAAACCTTGTTTTATCATTGTTGTTTTGGTTGTCCAAGTACTTGGATTATCAAGTTTTATCACTCCTCGTTTAACCAAGGCCCCTTCAATAGTGATTGCGTTTTCAATCAACTTTTCAAAGTTATGAGGACAATGAAGATTAAGCCTATAGATTAATTCTTGATCTAGGCTATTGATGAAGATATCCATCTTTTCCTTTTCAGGAATAGGACAAGAATATCGTGCGAATAACCTTCTCCATCTTTGCAAGAACGTAGTGAAGGGTTCTCCTATTTTTTGTTTCACTTTACAAAGATCAAGCATTGTTATCTGGTGTTGGACGTTGTAGGAGTATTGTGATATAAACTGATTTATTAACTCCTCAAAAGTTTTGATGGGTGGAGTGATCTTTGAAAGCCACTCCATGGATTGTACACCTAGACTTCGTGGAAATAATCACATTAAGTAGGTATCGTCATAGGCAAATTCTAGACTCATATTTTGAAAATCCCTCACATGGTCAATGGGATCAGTTTTTCCATTGTACCTATCATATTTAGGGATTTCACAATGTTTTGGAAATGGGATCATTTGAAGACTCCTATCAAATGGATAAGGAGATATGTCTTCCAAAACATACTTCTTTGTTTTACCCCCTTGCATTTCTCTTATTTGCCCTTGTAATTCTTTTATCTATTGAGTAAGGGCACTAAAGCCATTAGGAGGAGTTTCAGGATTCTGTTTAATCCCTTCTATGTTGAAATTGTAAGGTAACTTAGCTCCTTGATTAGCTAATGAAAGAAAATATCTTTCTTTGTTTCATTCTAAAATCCTTTCCATAAGAGTATGGAATTGGGGATCTTGCTCTACTTCTTGAAGCTTTTCTTTTGTTAATTCGTCAACATTAAATTTTTCCTCTTCTTTCTCAGTATGGTCACCCATTTTGCTTGTAGTGGTTTCTCCTTCGTCTTTTTCCATGTGTTTTTGAGATCTTGTGAAGACAGGCATAGGTTTTGTTCCAAATTCTACACACTTTTGATCAAAAAGAATGAAATAGTGCAATTATGTGATAGATATGAAAGTCAGGATAGAATGAAGATTCTATGACTTACAAAGGTTTCTAATCTTTAGCTTGTGTTGTTCCCTAATTGAAAGGATGAAAATCCTGTCGATGGGAATTTAAGCAAAAGATCAAGAAAATGATGATTTTGCACTTTATGAAGTTTTGATCATAGCTTTGTAAAAAGATGGATTTTGTGATGGATGCCTAATGTGATCTGAGTTTTCTATTGCAGAATTTGATTTGGACGAGTAGAATATTCAATTGCAGGTTGGGGAATATAGTAGAAACGAATACGTTGAATATGGTTATGCCTTTGAGAAAGGGCTCTTCTTTGAAAGAAAGCTTGTGAGTACAAAGGTTCTATAGCATAATCATCAGTGAAACCTCTAACACAATCATGATACCTATGTAGAAAGGTATCATATTTAAGTAAAACTTTTCGGCTTTGATACAAGAATCGTCTTTTCTTCAATAATTTCTTGTAGCTAAGAGGTTTCTTTGGCTTTTTAATCCTTTTGAAAATGGATTTCTTAACAAAGGTTGTAGATTTCCAATATCTTAACATGAGAGTAATCAAGGTGATCTTGAGTTTTGGATGATCTTATTTGAATTAGTGTATTGAAAACACATCAAGCAATTTGTAGAGTAGTTGTTTTAAGTACTATGCTAAACATCAAGTGTATGGTCAAAATGTTTTTCAAAAATTGTTTTAACAGGTTTTACACATGATAAGTATTTCAAATAGACTCACTCTTAGTTCACAAGTAGGTCATCATAGTAATCAACAACCCACATCTTAAAACTGCGTTGACTCACACAGCCATGTCACCCCCGAAAGGGCACCCATGTTTTTGTCTTTTCTAGGTGCGTACTCAGAGTGACAGAAGTGGATACCAGATCCCTTGAGCAAACAATCCTTGGTAGTTATATGGTGAGTATCTTGGGGGTAGATTCTTCCCTCCCTTGCACTGTGATTATTATGACGTTCAGAAATTGACTCGGTAAGATACTACACTAAGTTCGTAGTAAGGGTTTCCATTCAGTGCGGCAAATGATAGACTCCCTCGAGAGACCTCCCTACCTTTATAACAAAGGCTTTGGGGATGGTTATCAATGCACACTACCGTCAAAAGAGGGTTTCCCCAATTTTGCTTTAAATTTTAGAGTGGGGTGGAATAGCTTGGCTTTGGCTTGAACCCACTTGAGTCATTCCTCTTGGGTGAGTACTTTTTCCCACAAGAGCAAGCTCTCTAAAAGGTTTTAATAAAATAGGAAATTACATAAAGGGAAAATGATGAGTTTGGCATTTTGATCACCCAGTTAAGGGGAGAGCATAGGCCTATCACCGTTTAAAACAAAGCAAACAAGGATTGAATTTTAAGCCCAAAATAAAATTTTGCTATGCTAAGTGAAGATGTTGCTTCACACAAACATAGAGTTCATTTTAGTCCCAAAGTGAAATAATGAAGTGTCTACCCTAGGATTGCTTCATTTTTTATTATGTGTCTACCCTAGGATTGCTTCGTTTTAATTTAAAGTTATTAACTGTCTGCGGTTGCGTCAGATTCAGTTAAACTGTATTCAACTTACAAATTACAGTTTGCAGGTTTTCTAAAAATGTGCTATAACAGTTTTCACGGGCGCTGCAGGATTCTTTACAGGTGCTGCAGAAGTTTTCACGGGCGCTGCAGGAGTCTTCATGGGCGCTGCAGAAGTTTTCACGGGTGCTACAGTAGTTTTCACGGGCACTGCAGAATTGCTTAAGGGCACTACAAAAGTTTTCATGGGCGTTGCAAAATTGCGTAAGGGTGCTATAGAAGTCTTCACGGGTGTTGTACTGGGTATAACTTTTGCTGAAGCGTGTTTCTTGTGCTAATCCGCTGTTTTTGACCTTAACCTGTCAGAAAAACCTGCAAAAAGATGTGAGAATTGGGGGCAAGAGCCCTACGGTGGGTGCCAAAAATGTGTTATGTTAATATGAGTAACCAAAATGAATTAAACAAAACACAAATGAAACATTAAACTGAAGAAATTGAAGTAAAATTAAATAAAAGAGAATTCTTTAAAGCCGTTCCACTTTCTCTATCTCCAGTGATTCTTTTGAAGCTGCTGCTCTCAGATTGTGTAAGCTTTGGCTTCTCCAAATGGCAATCTGTAGAATGAGTATGCAAGGTTTCTCTATCCTATATGCTGGTGGAGGTGAGAATGTTGATGCGGATATGCATAGGGGCTATGGATTATGCACAGGGGCTGTGAATTGAGGATGAGATGGATATGCTATGATATGCCATGATTCTATACTATGCTATGAAATGAGAATGCTAAAAGGCTTATGAAGGCTATGCTATTGCAAATTGACTATAATTTTCCTGTTGAAAGCTTCTATATATTTTCAAAGACCCGACAGTCCTATTTATAGTTTTTTTGCAGGCATAATCCTGGCTGGCAAGAATCAATGACTGTGAGGTTGTCTAGTAAGTTTGAATGGTGAGAGATGGAGAGGTTGAGAAGAAAATGGAAGAGGTTGGGAGGTTGGAGAGAAGAATGGATGCCTGTCTTCAACCCACGGGAACAAGCTTGCACAGGAACAGAGGAATTTAATTTTTCTGTTTCAGTAGTTTGTTTCACGGTTGTTGAAGATAATCCCCAAATTTATTAAATAAATAAATTTATTTAATTTCATTTATTGAGTTTGATTTTTGATTTTAGCACTATGGAAGATTTAATTAAATATTTTGGAATATTTAATTGTAATGTAACTTTAGAAGAATTAATTAAATATTTAGAAATATTTAATTGCGAATGGATATTAGAAGAATTACATTAAATATTTAGAATATTTAATGATAAATGAATATTTAGAAGAATATAATTAAAAGAGAGGAATATTTAACCTTTATTTGAATAAAATATTCAAGCCAAGATTATTGATAATTAATATAAATAAATCGTAATGTTTATTTAATTAATTAAGAAATGAGTAAGAAAAGTGATTAAATAAACTTATTTATTTAATTGAAATGAAAGAATGAACAATATAAATAAATTATTTAAATTTATTTATACGCAGATGGAATTCAGAAATTTAATTAAATATTAAAAATATTTAATTGATTACCAGACTATGTGATGTGACCATTTTTAGGTGTATACAGTCCACATTGCTCCACTATGCAATATCTTGTCATACATTTTTGAGGTGTTGATGATATGTATTGAAGGTGTTCAAATCCTAATTTTCAAGGTTTTATGTCTTTCAAAGTTGAAGATAATGTTGACAGAGTATCAGGCTTTGTAGTGCATATTGGAATGCTCTGCATTCCACCATGGATGGATATTATACTATGTGGTTTTGAGGAAGTGATTAGAGACATTAGAAGTATGTGTGCTCCAAGTGCTGAGTGATTTGGTAATTTGCATGTCAAGTTTTGAATGAACATTTGGTCCATTCAGTTGTTACTCCAATTTTTCCATGTGGTGCCAACCTAAGGATTTTGGGGTCGTACAGAGTTGAAGTATGGAAGGAAAAGATTTATGGGAGTGATTATAGGTCATGCCAACCTATTTTTGTGTTGTGCATATTTTTTTTAATTCCAAAAAGTGTGTGTTAAATTTTTGAGACGATGGGGTATGCAGTACATGATTCATTCGATTAGGTTGAGCTAATTGATGTTTTGGTTGGTTGCGATATATATGCAAGGTTGATTCATTGTGTGAATGATGTGATTGTGTATGAAGAGTGTGTATGTGAAATCTGATGTAGTGCACGAAGTGTGAAAGGTGTAGTGGTTAGTATGAAGTGTGTTAAGTCATTTTTTAGAGCTTAATTGGAACTATATCTTTGGCATATTATAGATGCATTATTAGTTGTTCCTTTTGGCAGTGAGCCATCCTCTCTAAGTTATCTTTTTCTATTCTAGGAAGTCAGCTCTTGGTAGTGATCCACTTCCAGTGAGTCCACCATTCTATAATCTCTATTGTAACCAATTATAATATATTATGAGCTAATCCTCACCGTGGTTTTCCCTTTCAAGATTTTTCCATGTAAAACTGGTGTTCTTGTTTTTCTTGATGTGATGCATGCTTTATATGTTCTTTTCTATTAATGCAATTTTAATGTGATGCTTTGAATGGATGTTTAAATCTACAAAGTTAATGAATTTCAATGAATATTGATTCACCCCCCTCTCAGTATTTTAGGTGTTTAAGAATTGGTATTAGAGCTTGGTTCCTTCTATTGGCTTGATCATTGAGGTAGATCTTGGAGGTTAAACACATGGCTACAAGGAATTATTTTATAAGTCCGGAAGAGATTATCCATAAAGGATTTATTGAAGAAGACTATGAAGTTGATATGGAAAGAGAACTCAAATCAACTCTTGATGATTTGGACAAAGAAAAATGTGAGAATAGAGAATTGAAAGAGAATATTAAGGATACAGATGGGTGTGTCAAAAATATGAGGGAACAACTCAAGAAAGCTAAAGAAAGATTAAAGGAAATAAATGAGTAGCCTTGAGTAATCAAATTAGACAATCACCAATCTGAAAGTGCAGGTTGAAGAAGAAAAAAGAGTTGAAGGTTGCTTGAATGACAAATTGAAAGATAAATTTGAAGAATGTTCAAAGATTGAACAATAAATTCTGACTTTGAGATTCAATCTAGAGAAAGAAAATATTTAAGAAGACAAATTCAAGAAGAGCTCCACCTTTCTTGATGAACTGATTGCAAATCAAAAGGTTTCTAAGGACAAAGAAAGATTAGGGTTTGAAAAAGGAGAAAGTTAAAAGGAGAATCCGACTTCAAACAATGTTGAAAAGAAGAATGATAAGAAGAGCAATGCCAAATAGGTTTGGAACTTGAAGAAAGATTTCAAAAGACGTCCTATCAAACAACTTGCCACATAAAGGTATTCATCTTTTAATGGTTACTATTACTCTTACAAAATATTTGGACACAGAGTTCTAGAGTGTAGAAGAAGAATGAATCAAAATGTTCAATCCTTTCCTAGTCAATGTTTTGCATGCAATAGATTTGGTGATAAAGCTAGTGAATGTAAAAGTTAGATGATGAATGGTTACAATAATTGTATGATTCTTTAATCATTCAATGGTTACTATTATACATGCAGTAGATTTTGGCATAAGGATTTTGAATGCAAATCTAAAATGACAAGTAAATATATTTAGCAAAAAGGTGTCATATGTCATAAATGCAATAAACTGGGATGCAACTAAATTTTGTAGAAGCAAGAATGTGAAACTCTTTATTTCATAGTGTAGACATCTAAATTTAATCACTTCCATATGATTAAATTCACTGCCTTTCCATCTATCGTATTAATATTAATTTATTAAATTAATATTACACCTTTTGTCTCATATCGGTAAAGTATTTAATTTAATAATTAATACTTTATCTTTCACCCTATTCCTTTCTAAATTAAATAAATACGTCAATTTATTTAATTTAATCATTTTTACTCTTTTGATTGAAAATCAATTTAAAATTCCTCACTTTCTCTCTCTTTGTCACATCCTCCATAACCTTGCCCTAATCTGAATTAATTTAATTAATTCATGATTAAGATGTGCATCCTCTTAATCAGAGATTAATGTCACATCCTCCTACATTTGCCACTTGCCTCTAATCTGCCATTAATTAGCTTAATCCAATATTTGCACAACCTTAAGTAAGGTCATTAGCTAGATTTAGCACCACTTTTTAGCCATCCTTTGCATTTACCTTCTTTTGGCATTGACCCCCTTTCCTATGTGAATTTTTAATTCACATTTATTTATCCTAGATTCCCCTCCTTTATATGTGAATTTTTAATTCACATTCCATCCTTCCAAGGCTTCTAGAACCTTGGACTTGTCACAATCTCCACATGTGACCAAGTCCCACCTTTTTGGAGCCCACCTTTTATCCTCTGGATCCTCCTAGGAGTGTGAATTTTTAATTCACATTTATATCCCCAACCACCTTTCATTTTCCCATGTGATTTTTGAGGAATTCCAAAATTCCTCAAATGTCTCTTTCACTCCCACTTGGGGACAAAGAATCCTTCTTTGAGGAAATCTCCTCACTCCCCAAGGTGCTTGTCCTTCCTCCACCTCATGTACCTTCTTGACACCTCACTTACGCCTCATCTTCTCTTGGCCACATCACCATCCACATGTCAAAATGTGAGGGCTTGTGGGTTCTCAACCCACCATAGCCCTTCATCTTGGCCTTGTTGGATGCATCTCAACTGTTGAATTCTCTAGAGAATTCAAATTCTTCTATAAATACCCCCTCCTCAAGGGCATTTTCAACACTTTGGATCTTCATAACTACATGCTGCCAATTTACATTCTCAAACACTTACCACTATCTAACTATCCATTCTAATCACTTTGCACATACAATATTGCATTTAGTCACTCAAGAAACTATCTAAGGAGCACACAAAATCATCCCAACCAAGGGCCAATCAAGGAGACATCAACAGCAAGGAAGGTGAAATTGTTTGTGTCTTGTTTTATCTACTTTCCTTCTTGTTTTATCACTCTTTTGGCTAATCTTGAGGTGTCCTTAGTCTTTTATCACTTTCATTTTTAAGTCATTTTGCACATTAGAGTAGGATAAAATTCTTAGGATCACATTTCTGGCACGCCCAGTGGGACCCACAAACGGGTTCTTGCATTTAATCTCCCTTTTTGTTAAGAATTTTGCAGGAAAAGGTTGCAGAAAGGCGACAATGCCCTCTACCTTACCGCAGAAAGGTGGCAGCGCCCCCATTTTGCTGCAGAAAGGCAGCAGCGCCCTCTGCCTTACCTCAGAAAGATGGTAGCGCCCTCTTGGCCACTGCAGAAAGGCGGCAGCGCCCTACATCTGAAAGTTTTATTTTCTTCTAACACGTTTGCTGCAATTAGGGATATATTTAGAAGGTTTTTCTAACACTTTTCTTGCAGTGGGAGGGGTACAAATTTCCTTTTTTCTTAAAAATCTAACAAAGTTTGTTGCAGAAAGGCGGCAACGCCCTCTGCCTTACCGCAGAAAGGCGGCAACACCCTCTTGTCCACTGCAGAAAGGCGGCAGTGCCCTCTGCTTTACCGCAGAAAGGCGGCAGCGCCCCCATTTTGCTGCAAAAAGGCGGCAGCACCCTCTGCCTCACCGTAGAAAGGCGGCAGCACCCCAAAACAACATAGTTTGGAAGGTAAAATAGGCATTTTGGCTTCGTTTTTGCTCTCGTTTTTTGCCTCACGTACTGAGAGTATATCGAGGACTCCTTAGAAGCCTTGTGCATCCTAGATTAAGACCTTGCCTTGCCATACCCTTAATATTAATCATAGGATTATGCTTGCTTGAAGTGTTTTCTTGTGAAAAATCTATCAAATTTTTGATACTTTGGCCTTACTTTATCATTTTGCGTCCTTGCCATAGCCATTACCATCAAAACCAAACTTTTTCTTATTGCAGAAAGGTGGCAGTGCCCCTGATTTTACTGCAGAAAGGCAGCAGCGCCCCTGATCTACTACAGAAAGGCGGCAGGGCCCCTGATTTTACTGTAGAAAGGCGGTAGCGCCCCTGATTTACTGCAGAAAGTTGTCAACGCCCCTAATTTTGCTGACTACGCCCCTGATTTTGCTGTAGAGGCTAATTTTCCCTCTTGAACACTCGAAACTGTCCCATTTGGATCCATTTAGCCTCTAAACCATCGTTTAATCATTCCCAACCATTATCTCATCATCCTAAGCCTTCATTTTGTCACTCTAAGCCTCCCAAAACCTTCATTTGATTCGTTCAAACCTCCATTCTATCACTCCAAATCTTCGTTAACCATTATAAATCCCCGTTTATTCTCCACAATCATCTTTAATCCACCTTTTCATATTCATTCAAAAGTCCATACTCTCACCTAACAAACATCATAACTTTACCATTCACATCACCAAACACCACCCATAGTCAAACTGTTCTAACCTTGTATTACAAAGTGGTTACCCAAATTGACTATAGCACTTGAAGTTGATTATTAGTCTTTAACTTCGACCCCAATCAATTCGCTTCCATCTCAAGGTGAATTCGGTGATGTAAGTTATCATCCTTGGCCCAATCAATCCATTCCTATCTTAAGGTGGATTCAGTGCCATAATCATCCTCTTAATCAATCAAAGCTCTAGGGTCACTAAGGGTAACTTCCTGTAATCAAGCTTAAGGTCTCTATCTCACATCATACCCATCCAATAGTCCAAATCTATCACAACCAATCATTCGATCAAATTGTCCAATCAACCAAACAATCCAATCCAATCCAATCCAATCCAATCTAATCCAATTGTGCTAAATCCAATCCAATCTAATCCAATCGTGCTAAATCCAATCCAATCCAATCCAATCTAATCCAATCGTGCTAAATCCAATCCAATCCAATCCAATCTAATCCAATCGTGCTAAATCCAATCCAATCCAATATAATCCAATTGTGCTAAATCCAAATCCAATCTAATTCAATCCAATCCAATCCAATCCAATCCAATCCAATATAATCCAATCGTGCTAAATCCAAATCCAATCCAATCCAATCCAATCTAATCCAATTGTGCCAAATCAAAATACAATCCAATCCAAACAAAGATCCAAATCCAAACCCCATCCAAATCATATCTCAACCAATCACAATCAAATCATTTGACAAAAGCATTAATCTACTCATCCCACATTTGCATGCCCATTCAGACCCATTCACAGGCAAAGAAAATGGCTGACTGTTAAGCTCAGAATGCCCAATCAAACAACCCTCAAGATCCCAAAAACACAATCAACGTCTCATCAGATCCTAACAAGGGTACCAACATCCCTCACGATCCTCATAATGGTACTTCATCACATTCTAACACTGAGAATCAGAATAACTCACCACATAGTTAAGAGAGTATGGTTAATCAACCTGAACTCACACTTGAGGAACATTTTAGTAATCTCGCCAATGTGCAAATGATTGACCGTTTGCTTGAGAAACATGGGGAAGAAATCTTGGCCCACCTAATTGAGAAGGGTGTCAAACCCCCCCGAATGTTGACTGGTCCAAATATAGGGGTGCCCCATCTAATATACTCCAAGAGTCACAAAATACACCAGAAGATTCATACTTCCCCAATGTTCCATCAGTTGAGGGTTGGCATCAACCTGAATTTGGAAATGCCATTCTTTATCAGGTTAATTATCCACCACATGCTTTGACCTCAGCTATAGGAGGACCTCAAGTGCCTGATCCCAATAATCCTTTTGCCTATGGTATGCCACAAAGTGTTCCACAACCTCCGCCATTAATGTTAACAATACCCCCTCCTTCCAACCAACCTCCAGTCAACATTGGGGGCACCTCCTTTGCCACATCGCTCCCACCTCCTGGGACCACCAATATACCACCTCAACAAGTTCACCAATCTACCATTCTGCCTCAAATGCCTCCACAAGGCACACCCCAGCTGAGCATTCCGAGCGGTACCCAACAACCCCCTCTACAAAACACACCTACGCTACCTCCGCCATCTCATCCGCAACAACCTATACCCAATACTTTGGCCTCTTCACAACAACCATCCTACCAATCACAAGGCAATCCATCTCGATCTATTGCTGAGACCATATCCCCCTTTCTCGCATCCATTTTGCGTCTGAAAGCTCAACCACAACACAATATCCCATCTCGGCCCATACAACCTTTGACGTCACAACAACAGCTGCCCCAACACTACTACTATAATAATCAACAACAATTTCACCAACAACCATTTTATGTGACCTCCCAACAATCACAACATAGCCAATACCCTAATACAAACAAACCAATGCACAACAATACCCCCAATACCAACAAACCAACGCGCAACGTCCCATCCAAGTTCCTCAACAACCTGCCCCACACTCTTATCAAACAAATCCATATTATGCCCCACAACAACAGCCCCCGTATCAACAAAATTCCCCATCTTACCAGCAAGCCATGTCATCATCCAATCATCCAAACCTATATTTCAACAATCTGACGCCCTTTCAGTAGGATTCTTGCTCATCTTATCATCAATATCCCCCCAACCCACCACCACCTAGCTCGGATTTGTTGGAAATCAAAGCCACACTTAAGGATCTTCAAGCTGGGACTACAAAACAATCATTCAAATTTGAAGACGTATGTCCATATCTGTTTGATCCCTCCATATCATTGATCATGTTTCCTAAACATTTTGAGATACCAAAATTTGACAAATACAAGGGAGACAAGGACCCTAAGGCTCACTTGCAGGAGTTTTATTCCCAGTGTCAAGAAGTCGTGTACAGTGATAACTATCTCTTGCGCTTGTTCCCACGAAGCCTAGCGAGCCACGCCTTAGATTGGTTCATGACTCTCGAAAAGGGTTCCATAAAAACTTTGGCAGACCTGTCAGAAAAGTTTGTATCCTACTTCTCTTTCAATTTGCAGAAGGATACAGACACCTTAGATCTCCTAAAAGAGAATCAACGTGATGGAGAAACCTTTACCAGCTACCTCCAACGGTGGCGTGCATTAGCAAGTTGAATGAAAAATCCTCTGAAAGAAAAAGACATGGTCACTCTTTTCGTGGAAAACTCTCATCCTGACATGGCCCACAATTTTAGACTACATTGTGTCACCACTTTCACAGAGATAGTGGAAAAGGGACCCATCCTTGAATGTGCCCTTATTGCCAAAGGTCACATCAAAATACACAGTCATGATAAAGAAATGTCATTTGGAGATAAACCACGATTCTGGAACAAGAACAAGAATGCGGTGAATGACGGTGTGATAGACACCAAACATGTCCAAGTGGCTAATGCATCTCAAAAGCAACTGCAGTCTATACCCAACGCCATATCTGTACCACAAGGGGCACCTCATCCCCCTCAACAGTCAAACCAAAAAAGTCAAGGGAACACCAAACGTCAATACGCCCAATTGGGTGAACCCTTGAGTGTTGTTTTCAATAAATTGCTACAAATCAATTATCCCATCACATACCCTGTCACTAAGCCATTTGATGAGTCTAAACCCAAGCCAGCATGGTTTAAAGAAATGAGTATTGTGACTTCCATAAAATCAAGGGACACTCTTTGAATAAGTGTCAGGGTTTGAAGAATTATGTCCAAGATCTCATTGATCGAGGAGATATCAAGGTTGACCCCAGTCAACCTTCGTCATCCAATGCTCAACTGCAGATCTATCAAAATGCCTTCCCCAACCATAACCAAGGCCCTAGCACCTCCAACAGTAATCCTCAAAACAACAGCATAAATAATATGAACTACAAGAATGTGCCCTTCAATTATGAAGGTGTTATTCATTACATTGAGCAGGTAGAACCCCGAGTATCAATGATACATGTAAAAGCCAAAGACCCTCAATGTGTTGTTACCACACGACGAGCCCGCATCACCATCCTTGCAGCCTCTGCACCCACCCAACCAACTCCTGTAAACTCTCAGTACAACATCCTTGATCACCTAAGGAAGACCCCCGCTCATATATCCATTTTAGATTTGCTTAAGTCTTCCCCGATGCATCAAGAAATCCTCAATAGAGCCTTGTAGGAAACCCATGTGCCCAATGACATCGACTTTACGCAATTCCAAGCTTTGGTGGGACACTTGGCTTCATCTCATCACCTCCACTTCAGCCAAAACGATATGCCAAATATCGATGTCAACCATAATCGCCCCTTACACATCGAAGTCATAGTTTCCCGCCATAAAATAAAAAGGGTCTTGGTAGATAATGGCTTTACCCTCAATTTATGTACTTTGAAATTCATAAAACAGGTAGGGTATACTCAAGCGGACTTAAGCAACCAGATCATTACAATCAAGGCCTATGACAATGCAGAAAGAAATTCAGAAGGAATCATCAGTCTTCCTATCCAAGTAGGACCTATGCTCCAATATACTACATGTCATGTCCTTGATCTGGACTTACCATATAATCTCCTCCTTGGCCGCCCATGGCTCCATGCTATGCAAGCCGTACCCTCCACTTACCATCAGTGTCTCAAATTCCCAATCAACGGACAAGAGGTCACCATCTATGCCGACCCCCAACCATTCGAATACTGTCACGCTTTAGAAGCGTCTTTTCCCCATTTACATTATTGTCCTGGGGTTGAAATGGGGGCATCCTAGTCATCATCCTCTAATCCACCATCCACCGTGATAACCACTCCATCTCACACCACTGATCCTTCAGTCACCAAAGTCTAGATCATCGACAAAGGATGTGGCGAATATGAAATGCATACGACTCTCAATGTAGCCACCATGCCACCATCACCACATGAGTACGGTCAACCTTCACATGCTACACAAAAAGAATACAAGATCATCACCTTCAGTGGTAAAAAAATTCCTACTACCACTTTTAGATCTCCGAGTGTCAAGATCGATGCACTAGAGGAAGACATAAGGCAATGGGTCTACCGCGAAGAGCCCGAACCAGAAACTCCTCTAAAGAAATATTTTTAGGAAAAGTATCCTTGGCCAACAAAGTTCATGGAAAAACATAACTATCAAGGTAGAGGCCTAGGTAAAGAGGAACAAGGGTGGTTGCAACCCATTGATACACCACAGTCACCAAAGAAAGTAGGCATTGGGTATGACAGAAAATAGAAAAGCCCTGCAACATCATCTAACACTTCCAATAGTATCACCAGGGACGATGGCTCATTGGCAGACATACCCGAGGAGGAATCCATCATACATGCATATGATGACATTGATCACACTGACTTATCGTCTATGTTCGAATGCTTATCTGTCTGCACCATTAGCCTATCCCTTTGTCACCCTGAACTCATTGATTGGGACCTACATAATACCACACCTGTCAGTATGTCTGCGGACACCTATGTCAACCTTATGGGATTGGGGGAGGATGAACACTCCAGTCGAAAAAATAAAAATAAGAAAAATAAAAAGCAGTCATCTAGTGAAAACCTCCCTGAGGCACTTCTTGAACTGGAAAAAGTAAAAATAAAGGACGCATCTAATGGCGAAAACCTCGAAGAGGCGCCGGAAGATGGAGATGTTCATCTTCCCCTTATGGGAACTTAGTTATTTGCCCGATCATCTATTCTGATTGAAGAGACGCAAGAAGTTAATTTGGGAACTGCTGACAGTCCTAAGATCACCTATGTGGCTAAGTCACTCTCCGAACAAGAGTATCCAGTCTTTGTGCAGCTACTTCGAGAGGGAATCATCAACTTTGCCTGGTCATACTCAGACATGCCAGGCTTAGACCCTACTTTAGTGGTTCATCACTTAGACATTCGCCCAAACGCCAAACCTGTCAAGCAAAAACTCCGTAAGATGCATCCGCAAGTTGCATTGTTAGTCAAGAAGGAATTGGAGAAGTTACTGGACGCGTGATTTATCAGACCAATTGACTACTCCAAATGGATCTCTAATATAGTTCTAGTTGCCAAACCAAACAGAGACATTCGGGTCTGCACGGACTTCAGAGATCTTAACAAAGCCTTCCCAAAAGATGATTTCCCTCTTCCTAACATTGATATGTTGGTCGACCTAACAACAAGACATGAAATGTTATCCCTTATGGACGACTTCTCTGGTTATAACCAGATTTGAATTGCACCTGAAGACCAACACAAAACCGCCTTCACAACTCCTTGGGGCACTTTCTGTTACAATGTTATGCCCTTCAGCCTCAAAAATGCGGGGGCAACATATCAGAGAGCCATGATGGTTATCTTCCATGACCTCATCCATATCATCATGGAAGACTATGTTGATGACCTATTAGGGAAATCCAAAACATGAGCAGAACATCCCGCCATCCTGAAAAAGATATTTGAGCAGTTAGAGCATTATAAGTTGCAGCTGAATCCAAAAAAGTGTCTTTGGGGTCACGTCAGGGAAATTGTTGGGTTTCATAGTCTCTCGCAGAGGTATTGAAGTTGATCCTGCCAAGGTAAAGGATATTCTGGACATTCCACCTCCACGTAATCTAAAGCAATTAAGAAGCCTCCAGGGAAAAATGTAGTCCATCCATCGGTTCATAGCCCAGCTCGCAGATAAATGTCAGCCATTTACCCATCTTTTGAAGAAAGATTCCACCTTCCGATGGACCCCACAGTGTCAAATGGGTTTTGATAAAATTAAGGAATATTTAGCTCATCCACCGATTTTGATGCCGCCTATTCCAGGAAAACCCCTCCTGCTTTATATCTCTGCTACCTCAGTCGCACTGGGGGCATTATTGGCACAACATGATCAGTCACTCAAAGAGAGGGCAATCTACTACATCAGCCGAACACTAGTTGGCTATGAGTTAAATTACTCCCCTATGGAAAAATCTTGCCTAGCACTAGTTTTCAACACACAGAAACTCCACCATTACATGCTCAGTCATCCGGTCAAATTAATCGCTAAAATTGATCCCTTGAAGTATCTGTTATCTAGAACCACTTTGACTGGCCGCATGGCCAAATGGGTCATGCTCCTTAGTGAATTTGACATAGAGTATGTAGAGCGGAAAGCTATAAAAGGACAGGTTATTGCTGATCAATTGGCTAAATCACCATTAGTAGATGCCTACCCACTAGACATTGAATTCCCGGATGAAGAAATCTACACAGTGACAGAAGCACCAACTTGGACGTTATATTTCGATGGCTCATACACTCATAGTGGATCTAGGGCAGGAATTCTATTAGTCACTCCTCAAGGTGACTACATCCCAAAATCATTCAGGATAGCATTTCCATGTACCAACAATATGGCAGAATACGAAGCTCTCCTCACCGGCCTTAGAATTGCAAAACAGTGGCACATAACTCATTTGAAAGTCCTTGGTGATTCCTTGTTGGTCATTAGACAAGTTAATGATGAATTCCTCACAAAAGATGACAAACTGTTACCCTATAAATGCATGGTCGATGATTTCAAGAAATATTTCACCTTCATACAGTTTGACCAAATCCCTCGGGTGCAGAATAAAGCGGCAGATGCAATGGCCACTATTGGTTCCCTAATTGACATGCCCAAGGATCGAACAGAGTGTGAGTTTCTTGTTGAACAACTTTTAATCCCTGCATATGATGTTCCTAAAACTGACATGGTGTGCGATATTGTAGGTCCCGCCTCCCCGTGGTACCAAGACATATACACTTACCTCCGTGATAATATCATACCCCCAGACCTTACACACAACCAACGTAAATCTTTTATCCATCGTTTGTCTCGATACATCATTGTTGGTGAGACGCTTTATCGTCGCGGGTATGATGGAATCCTCCTTAGATGTCTGAATGAGACCGAGGCCCAAACGGTACTAACGAAAGTACATGGTGGTATTTTTGGGGCTCACTCAAATGGTATGGCTCTAGCCAAAAGGATCCTACGAGCTGGATATTATTGGCCTACATTGGAACATGATGCTTGCGAATTTGTGAAGAAATGCCTTCCATGTCAACAGCATGCGGATTTGATCCACGCTCTAGCACAAGATCTTCAGCCTCTCTTAGCACCGTGGCCGTTTTCTCAATGGGGTTTTGACTTGATTGGTAAGATTTACCCACCATCATCCGACGGCCATACATTCATCATCACTGTAACTGAGTACTTCACCAAATGGGTGGAAGCAATGCCACTCTCACAAATCACCGGTACTCAGATTTCCAAATTCATCCTCTACCATATTCTCTGTAGATATGGTATCCTATCCACCATCATTTCTGATAATGGCAAACCATTCAAAAACCAAGCCATGAAACACCTCTGTGACACCTTCCATATCTAGCACCGATGGTCAACGCCTTATTACCCCCAAGGTAATGGCCAGGCAGAGGTGACCAACAAAACCCTTATTCGTATTCTCAAAAAGGTTGTCAATAACACTGGAAAAGATTGGCACCTCCACATTCATCCTGCCCTCTGGGCATATCGCACATCCATCCGCACCCCGACAGGTGCCACCCCCTACTCTTTGGTGTTTGGTGCTGAAGCCATCTTGCCAATCGAAGTTGAACTCCCCTCATTGAGAATTTCTCTGAAGAACCTTATCAACGAAGAAGATTCTTGTGTTGCACGGCTTGCACATCTAGAGTTACTGGATGAACGGAGAATAAGAGCCTATGATCAGCTACAAGCATACCAGAATCATCTCAAGCGTCATTACAATAAAAAGATCCGTCCTAGGCAATTCCAAGTTGGTGAGCTTGTCCTCAAAGAAAACCAACGCACTCAGCAAGACCATGACAGGAAAGAAAAATTTGAGGCAAACTGGCTAGGGCCATATATCATAACTGCCAATTATGGATCTGGAGCCTATAGGTTGACTACTCTAGAAGGAGATCCCCTTGATGAACCTGCCAATATTCTCCATCTGAAAAGGTTCTACGCTTAAGTTCGCTTGATCTAAATTTAAAAAAATCAAAAAAGTATGAAAAAATCCAAAAATAAAAAAAATAAAAAAATAGTAGAGATATATAAATCCGTCCTATGGTGAAAACCACCTCTTGGTGGCGCCTTGGATAGGTATGGATGGTGCAAACCTGCCAACAAGCGCCATTCATAGAGGGCTTCATCATTATCTACCTGACGTCCTAGTTATTTTATGCTTACATATGCATTATCATCCCCACCCACCTCAACCTAGGCCGCTTGGTATTTGTTGATTGAGCATTGGACGACCCCTTTTTCCTATCCCTCATTCTGAGCTTTTTTATCCCACTTTGAGCTTATGTCTTTCCCTCCCTTCGTTGGTTGGTCTGTGTTGTCACATACGATCATCCATCGTGTTGGTCTCCATCTAGATCTCATCCTCCCGCATCATTTTCATCCCATATCGAACTACGTTGCCCCTGCGCTGTCACGTAGGCAAGGCTGATCATGCGATCTGCCCTCGGGGCATTTTTAGATCAACTTGTTTTGGTCCTCCGTCACTTCGTCTTCGCTAGTCCCTTTTCGCTTTTATCCATGGTCTTTTTATCGAACTATGTTGCCCCTGCGCTTTCACGTAGGCAAGGTTGGTCATTTGATGTTCCACCGGGGCATTTGTCTGTCGCATTTTGTGTCTTTCATCATCGGTCACCATTGTCTTCTTTCCGCTTTATCCATGGTCTTTTTCCATGAACTACGAAGGCTCTGCGCTTTCATGTAGGCAAGGCCAATCTCTGATCGACCCCCGAGCCCCTAGGTCTTTAGGTTGTGTCTTGTCTCCCTTGTGTTGTGTCATCAAGCTATGCCTTTATCTAGCTGGTCCTTAACAAACAAGACCCACTTGTACCAACGGATCTAATCAATTTTGAATATCCTATATCATATCGATCTTTTCGCTCAGCATCTATCATAGGTCTCATCAGGATGCATCCTTCCTAACAGACCTCATCAATTCTATCTATCCCCTTGATCCTATGGCAATGGACATTTGAAATTGATTGTGATCTTTTGATACTTTTGGTTTTTGTTTATCATTTGGGCTCCCTATCATCACTTATCAAGGCCACCATAATCCATCATATTATGGCGTGTTTTGATGGGTCCACATAGGGGCATATTTTGATCCTTTTGGTTGTCCCACATAGTACCCACCAAGATCCTCAAGGTCTTGTGTTATGTTGGGGCATCCTTTTGTGCTTATGGTTATCTCAATACCGGGTCCGACTAAAGTCTTTCTTTGAGACTTTGGGGTATTGGAATAGCCTTCTTGTCTGGCGTGTTTATCTCATGCATTAGACACTAATCTACCTTGGTCCTCCATACCTTGGTGTATTGTGTCTTATGCTATAGCAAAAACCAGTGCTCCGAAGATGGCAAATTGAATTAGGATTGCATTTTCATAATCATTGCGTTAACACTCACCCTATGGTTTTGGTTGTGCAAATACTTTCCTCCATTCTTTTCCATTCTTCTCAGGATACTGATACTTTTGACAGATGCCAAATGACATCCATCTTCACAATCACCACATACCCACCTCCCATTATCATGTCAGTTCTTATTGGCACTTATGGCCGTGTGTTATTTCCTCTAGAATTACACAAGTCCTATCCCGTATATTTATCATCACCTGCACTACATGTTAGGTCCATACATACTTCGCCACCTGCATCATCACATGTTAGGTCCATACATACTTCGCCACCTGCATCACCAAGTGTTAGACGCATAATATATCCCATCCTTCATATATAAAAATATTCATACAAAATCCATCATACGCATATACATACATGACAAATAAGTCCACTAGGCATCCATATATATAAATCATTATAGATCCCATAGGTACACATAACATATCACCATCACCATGCATCAATAAAATTATTCATATTCCATAAGTACATATATCCAATCATCCACATAAACATCTCAATAAACCAATGCATAAGCATAAATAAACATAAGCATGATTATTCATATAAAATTATTCGTATTCCAATCATCCATGTGAACATCTCATATCATTAACATGAGCATAAATAAACCAACACATAAGCATAAATAAACCAAGCATGTAATACACATAGTAATACCATCACAACCATCCACATAAACATGTAATATCATATACGCATGCATATAATCACCCATCATAAAAGGAAACATATTACATAGTGTCAATAAGAATTGTCCCATATCAAAATAATAGAATATCTGTCACATGTCCATCATACATCACATCTCTGATCTCTGTCAATAAATCCTACACACTCCACCCTGCATCTGTCAAAAACTCAGTAGCCTGTCACCTCCAAAATGAACTCCCCACAACTGATCTCTATGGCGACTCAAGTCCTGCTCCCCTGCCTGGTGAAACCCCTGGGGAATCACTGTAACCATGGGTCCGTGTCCCTAATGACTGAGATGGCACTGGCATCTGAGGTGTCTTCCAGGTATAACGGAATCTCCATTGTGTCAGATCAGGAACTGCATCATAATATGCAACCATCCAAAAACTTGCCTCTCTCATGCTATCCTCTCTCTCTGTAACCTGGACCTGAGCAAAATTCTACTCATGTTGATACATGTCTCGGTCCCTAGTGATAGCTCTCCTCTCCTGCTCCCAGGCCTCCTGAGCCAACCGGCTCTGTGCTAACTTTTCCTGTAATCTATCCCTCATCTCCTCCGTAGCCACTGCTCGTGCCACCGCCGCATCCCTCTCTCTCCACAATCTGCACATCTGCTCCTGGCATCCCACCCTCACCCTAACCTGTTGGAACACGAGCCATCGCGGCATCCCTCTCAGCCTGTAGGGTCTGCATCCACCTCTCTGCTATATCTCTCTCCCTCTCAGCCCCCTGTGCCAGAGCCACTGCTGCATCTCTATCTCTCTAAAGAGCCTGTGCCCTTAGCTCTGCTAAATCCCTCTCTCTCTGGAGAGTCACTACCTCTGTTGCTGCCTCATCTCTCCCCCTCTGCAATGACTATATCTATGTCTCTGCTACTTCCCTCTCACTCTGAATGCGTGCCTATGCCGCATCCCTCTCTGCCTCCATCACCTATACCTGCGCCTGTGCTGCGTCCCTCTCAACCCGCATAATCCGTGCCTACTCTACTGCTACAGCCTCCCTCTCCTGTATCAGCCCCATATCTCCAACGGCCTACTCAAGGAAATGTACCCTGTCTTGAAGCTCATCCCAGTTTCGCTAGAGATCTCCTGACTGCTGACTAGTACCTCCTGACCCCTGCTCAGCTCCCTGCTCTGTCCTCCCCTCTGGCTCCCCCCTGGCCATTAAAATCATGACCTCTGCCTGCAATCTGTCACGGTCCCATGTCATACTAGTCAACTCATCCTGTATCCTCTGCACCTCTGACTGTGCCCTGTCTCTCTCCCTCACCGCCCCCCCTAGCTGGAAAGTAATGGCATCATAATCTATCAGTGACTCCTGCTGTACTCTGGCTAGCTCAACCTCAAGAGCCCTCACTCTCCACTCTGCCATCCGTACTCTCGCCTCTGCTCCTCTCGCTTACACAATGGGATCCTCCGGCACATAAGGAACTAAAGCTAATGATCCTACTACCGCAACATCCTCCTCTGCCGCATCCTTGTCCACATCCATCACATTCTCCTCCCCAACCATCACATCCGCCTCTCCAACCACCAGCTCTATCTCATCCTCCCCACCTACTGGCTGCTCCCTATCCCCCTGCTCCTGTCCCTCCTCACGGTCCTCCACAACCCAGCAAACCCAGAATCGTCTCGCCTCTCCCTGTATCTCAACCATGTATCAACCTTGTGGCGACCTCCTCTCCTCCTCTGGGGCTGCTCTAACATCCTCATCCCCTCCGCTCTCCGGCTCCTGACGAGCCTCATGACTCTCTATAGTCAGTCAAATCTGCAACCGCTATGGCTGACCATGTCGTCCTACCACGAATTGTCTCCTCCCCTCCTCTGTAGCATCCCTCGCACCTACCACCTCCACATCCTCCACATCATCTACATCCATCACCTCCTCCACCCTCTGCTCCCCTTGGGCTCTCTGTGGCTACCCCCTCTCCCGCTGCCGACCCTCTCTCTGACCTCATCTTTGATGTCTCCTCCTCCTCCTCCCTGCTCTGCCTGCCTGCTCTCTCTCATCCCCCTCCGGCTCCTCCTATCCTCCCTCGTCTACCACTACCGCCTCTCGTCGCTGCTGCTCCCCTCCTCTCCTCTCCCTCCATGGTCTCTGCTCCTCCGCTGGTCTAGCACCTGCTACCCTCAACATAGGCTGAACAGGCGTAATCCTCTCCCATAACCTGTTCTGAAACCACCTCCGATATTGCTCGGTCACCACTGGCACCTGCTCTCCTCCCACCCTCCCTAGATAAGCCGACTATCCCGCTGCCATCCATGATGCCCTGGTTGTCGCTGGTGATATGCGGCCTCCCCATGGTAGCTCTCTACTATACCGCTGGAACATGATAGGTGCCGTCGAAATATCCTGTATCACCCCAAACTGTCTCAACACTCTGTCTGGACGGTGAGACTCTACTATGCGTGGTAGAGTACCAATAATAAAACACTGACTTAGAAAATACCCCTCATGACTCCCCGTATCCGTCCATCCCTTGAATTGGCATGCCCTATATGGCCTCCACTTTATGTCCCTCGAACGCAGATCATCAAATGCTCTCCTCCACCCCTACATCTCCCCCTGCATCTCATAGCGGAAAACCCACCCTCTCTCCTCCCCATACTCCCAAGCGATAGGCTTACAGTCATCCACTATCCCCCTCCTCACCATTATCGGCCTAGTCACGACAATATGCTCCCATGCCCAAATCTGCAGTAGTGTCACATGTGTCACACTCGATACCTCCTGATAGCAGATCACGTGCATATCTCTGTACAGCTGCACCAATACACATGAACCCCACAAAAACGGCCTTCCTCGCCACTCGACAATGTGGCGGATCACCTCCATATAGCGTAGGTTACATAACCGTCTGCTCTGATCTGGTAACAGTATCCTACTAATTAGCCCACACAGGAATAACGGTAAAGCTGGCACCCCTACTGCCAAACACCCATCCAAATCTAACTGCCCCTTCACTAGGGGCAGCCTCACATGACCGAACAAAACTCTTAAGGTCTCCTGTAACTCCGCCCCTGTGGACACCACCTCGCTCACTAACCGGCCGACAATCGACAGCCTCAGGATCTGCCACACATCCTCCAATGTCATGGTCATCTCTCCTGTAGGGAAATGAAATGTCAATGTCTCTGAGCTTCATCTCTCTATCAATGCTGTCAACATCGCCGGATGTGCTCTAACCACTGGAAACTGAACACAATGCCCTAAACCTGCGTGATCCAACGCCGCCTGATCCTCCCCGTTCATCACTGCTATCGTCACCCTCATCACCTCGGACCATCCCTCATGCACTTGTAACTGCTCAAAGCTCTGCACGCACAACCACTTTGTCATTAGTCCATTTTTCTCATATTTTCTCTTACTTCTTGCTTTTTTCCTACCTTCGCCCTTTCCCCCTCCCATTGGGTTAGGTCCCCCCCCGTTCGGGCGTCCTGCTTGGCTGTAGCGAGGTGGATCCGCCCCACCACAAAGGGGCAGCTCCGCCTCGGCTGCAGCCGGGCGGCTCCGCCCCCGCAGCGGGGCAGCTCCGCCTCGGCCGCAGCGGGGCAGCTTTGCGGCAGCGGGGGGAGCGGGGCCTTGGGGGCGACTACGCCCTCGGCGGCCGCCCTAGATTGGGCTGCACCGCCACCCTGCGGGCGGTGGCCAGAATTGGCGGGTGGATTGCAATGGGCGGGACCGGACCGCCGGTGGTAGGCGCCGTGCTGGGGGGGCGATTCCAGCGGGCGGCTCCATTGGTGGGCGGCTCAGCCGGCGTGGCGTGGCGGGTCAGGGGTACCAGGCCGGCTCTTCCCCCTCATTTTTTTGCTCAATTTTTTTTTTCTAAACTAATTTAGACCCATTTTTTAATTTTTCCTACTCAAGAAAACCCATGTTTTCAAATTTTATTTTTTTACATAAAAATTGCGTTAATTAAATACGTGGGTTTTTGTTGCCACTCACCTGCTGTCTGCCCGCGCCCCCGCTATATGGTGCCCGCACCTCATCCACCCGGTGCACGATTGCGGTGTCATTGTCCGTCGGCATCGTTCCTCCTCGTCAGCTTTCTCTCCTCTACTCTCCTTCTCTCAACTGCTACAGTGAAAATGACCAAGGTAATTTTTAAAATTACCTTTTTAACCCCTTCCTCCCAAAAGGTATTTTTTACCTTTTATTTAACTTTTTATTTTCCAAATAATCCCAAACTTCCCGAGGCTGCCATTTGCAAACCGTGCGTCGGATCACCTCCATTCAAAAACCAAAATTGCTTAGTTTTTCGAGCTCTATCTAAAGGTGTCCTTCTTTTCTTTCTATCGAGACGTCATTTGGGGACCCCCCTTTTTCTCCCCCGACCGCCCTCTCGAGGGGGCATACCCTCTTACCATTCCTCCATTCCTTCAACCTGGTCATTGGGGCATCATTAACCTTTCCACGCTAGGGGCATCACCTTTTGTCACTTCCTACCTAATTCGCATTTTATTTTTCTTTAAAACACTGTTATCCTAACAATATTTCGAAGAGGGGCAAAATGTAGACATCTAAATTTAATCACTTCCATATGATTAAATTCACTGCCTTTCCATCTATCGTATTAATATTAATTTATTAAATTAATATTACACATTTTGTCTCATATCGGTAAACTATTTAATTTAATAATTAATACTTTATCTTTCACCCTATTCCTCTCTAAATTAAATAAATACGTCAATTTATTTAATTTAGTCATTTTTACTCTTTTGATTTAAAATCAATTTAAAATTCTTCACTTTCTCTCTCTTTGTCACATCCTCCATAACCTTGCCCTAATCTAAATTAATTTAATTAATTCATGATTAGGATGTGCATCCTCTTAATCAGAGATTAATGTCACATCCTCCTACATTTGCCACTTGCCTCTAATCTGCCATTAATTAGCTTAATCCAATATTTGCACAACCTTAACTAAGGTCATTAGCTAGATTTAGCACCACTTTTTAGCCATCCTTTGCATTTACCTTCTTTTGGCATTGACCCCCTTTCCCATGTGAATTTTTAATTCACATTTATTTATCCTAGATTCCCCTCCTTTATATGTGAATTTTTAATTCACATTCCATCCTTCCAAGGCTTCTAGAACCTTGAACTTGTCACAATCTCCACATTTATATCCCCAACCACCTTTCCTTTTCCCATGTAGATTTTTGAGGAATTCCAAAATTCCTCAAATGTCTCTTTCACTCCCACTTGGGGACAAAGAATCCCTTTTTGAGGAAATCTCCTCACTCCCCAAGGTGCTTGTCCTTCCTCCACTTCATGTACCTTCTTGACACCTCATTTACACCTCATCTTCTCTTGGCCACTTCACCATCCACATGTCAAAATGTGAGGGCTTGTAGGTTCTCAACCCACCATAGTCCTTCATCTTGGCCTTGTTGGATGCATCTCAACCGTTGAATTCTCTAGAGAATTCAAATTCTTCTATAAATACCCCCTCCTTAAGGGCATTTTCAACACTTTGGATCTGCATAATTACATGCTTCTAATTTACATTCTCAAACACTTACCACCATCTAGCTATCCATTCTAATCACTTTGCACATACAATCTTGCATTTAGTCACTCAAGAAACTATCTAAGGAGCACACAAAATCATCCCAACCAAGGGCCAATCAAGGAGACATCAACAACAAGGAAGGTGAAATCGTTTGTGTCTTGTTTTATCTACTTTCTTTCTTGTTTTATCACTCTTTTGGCTAATCTTGATGTGTCCTTAGTCTTTTATCACTTTCATTTTTAAGTCATTTTGCACATTAGAGTAAGATAAAATTCTTAGAATCACACATAGAAGAAGAATAATCTAGTAAATAAGGTTGATCTAAATGAGATGAAGAAGGAAATGAACAAGACATGGAAGAGAAAGGAAGAGAGTGAAGTGTAGAGTGAGTCTGTGCCAGCCTCTGGTGTAGATGTTTCCTCCAGAAACTAGATAAAGAGCTTTGCCTTAGAGGGATTTTAATAGAAAACATTCAATGCCCCCACCAAAGATGTGGTGTTGATGCCTTCAACACACTAGTACATATGTATATTGACATGGTTGATATGTTGATGGTATTTCTAGTGTGAAAAATTTTGTTGCAGAGATTTTTAGAGTGATTGAAGGTGTCTGTGATGACACAGTGAATGTTTGCTAACTTTTCAACCTAACTTTATCTGCTACAATAAATGCATATTAGGTCACTGGAAATGGATTTATATGTAATTTCACATATGATAAATTCATTTGTAACCAAGAAATTGAAGTGGAGAGTAGAGAAGAGGTGATTTGAAGCCATTCTAAAGTGGTGTTTGAAACACTACTGATGAAGATTCTACAAGGTATTTATCCTTTTCTTACAAACCCTAGTTTAGTGATGAGGGCCACAATGCCCAGAACCCATGGAAATCACAACAATACAAACCAACACAAAAGATGCGAGACAGAAAAATGATTCACTTTCAATTATTTTTAGAAAATGAAATTACAGATTCAAAGCTTACATGCTATAGCCTCAGGGGCTTGATTTTATTACAACAAAATCAACACTGAAAAGAAAATCTACTATTTAGAGTCACAATCTACACTATTAAGGCCACCTTCTACAACCCCTACTTAACTCTTTTTATTTTTCCTAATAATCTCCCTAGAATGTTCTAGAAAGTACAAATTTCCCCTTTTTGTTTTGGCACTAAAAGTCCCACCATTTGATTTCTGGCCTAGGAAGAAATTTTTATGAAACTCACTTTTTAGAGGACCAACTTTGCGGGGCCATAATTTTTGATCAGGGTTTCTAATTTTCTATTATTGCATATTGTTGGAAAGCTCTCGACAAGCTCTACAACATATAAATTCACCGTTGGTCAATTCGACCACTTTTTGAGCTGTTTCGGGGCCTCCAAAGCTTTATATCTAAATTTGAAGTTGTATTGGAGAAATTTCCTAGGATGAAAACTTTAATTTCTCCCAAACCATGTAGGGTACTGAGGTGATTCTTTCACTACTAGAAATGTTTTTCTGCCGTGCTCCTTAGGGTAAATTTTCACATCCGTATGAGCCCATTTTGGCTGACTTACTAAAAATAATAAGTGCTTATTTTTTGCTATTTTTGATGTATGACAGTCTTATATCCCCTAAGTGTCATCATGGAACTCAAAACAACTAAAGAAAATAAATAAAATGTTTTTTTTGGGTGATGCAAGATTTCCCTACACCACTAGATGCTCCCGCATCATTTAGTGAAGATTCAAAATGTTTACTCCCCATGTAATTGATGTTTTGGAGTAACCAAGACATAAATTTAAGAAGCACCCATTCAAATCTATGGAATCAAATTCTGAAGGTTTATTTTCAAGGGTTCCATATGGTGTAATGCACATAGAGGATGGGTGAATCTATATTCATACTAAAATGGAAGAGTATGATCATCTGAAGATGGAAAAATATTGGATGAATGAGTTGAGTAGAGATGATTTTAAACTAAAACCCCCAATATGAGAGCTTAATGGAGAAGAAACTAGATGTATGGAATAACTTTCCCAATTTTTGTTATGAGGATGAGTGGGTTAAATATGTACTCAACCGAATTCATGACAAGTTCATGTGGTTGGATATGTCGTACATGATAAACAAGGAAGCAATTAGGGTTGTTACTAGGTTGTGCTCAAATGGACCAGTTTCAAAAATGAAGGCCATGAAAAATGATGTGGTAATGAAGCTCACCAAAGTGAAGTTTGATAAACATGCCTTGGGTGAGTGCAGGATCATGAGGGTCCAAAAAGTGGCAATATGACAAAAAATGGATGACGACTTTTGGTATCCAAATTTGATGAAGTAAGAAAGGTTTATTGAGAAAATTTCTAGATTTCCAAAAATATAAGATACACATTATTTGGAATTAGATAAATAATTATTATTGATTTTATACATACATTCCGACTAAAGTTTTGATTGATAGGTTGATTGAAAAAATTCTATAATTCTTAAATAATTTCACATTTTTTGAATCAGAAAGATGTAGCACATTCTATGCTTCCCATACTATAGGATTAAAAAAAGAAAAAAACAATTTCATAAATTTTAGACCAAGTTATGGTGGTCAGACAAACAAGTTTTAATATTTTTAAAAAGTTTTAATAAAAAAATTCCTAACTAATTATATACTTGCAAAAAAATTACAAAAAAATTGTGGCACATCTGGGCATGTGTCCTCTACTTATATTGAAAGTTTCAAATAAATATATTTTTTTTTCTTGTACTTAGGTTGGTCAAACATACACCTACTTTTTTTTTTTCCTAAAAATTTATTACTACTACATTGAAATTTCAAAATTTCACCAAATAGATTTTCTTTTTGCAAAAAAAGGAATAGTATCTTAGAAACTACATTAAATTTTCTACAAATTTTGTTCTTACATATTGTTTAATTTATGTTAATAACTTATTCAAATTTTTATGTCAAGATGACTAAGCCTATTTTTCTGAATTTTCATTGCCACTTAAGGGCCTAGTTTGGATCCCCATGATCTTGCACTGACCCCCCTATGTAATGAAATAACTTGCATAATAGAAGAATATGATATGGGATATGCTAAAACTACTTGATAATAATTGAGAATAACAAGCCACTTCGAGGGGGAAACCTCTAAATATCTCCAATGAGAACAAAATTCACAATATGGTGATGAAATAAGACTCACTACCTCCTATATATACCTATTTATGCCTAGGATATCACCCATGCCAACTTAGATAGCCTTGTATAAGACTTAGGCTTACCTAAATAACTAAATAACATTATAATAATGATAATATGACTTAATTAGGAGCTAAGAAAGCCACAAGCCAACTATTCATAACTTGATGTACATCAATATTAAGGGCATAGCATGCCTACCCCCTCTTCAAAGAAGAATCAAGTCCTCAATGCTAATCAAGTGTGGATTATTCTAAATGAACTGCTCATCCTTCCATGTGGCATCTTCAACTAGTTAAGTCTTCCATTGGATGAGATACTTAGTGAGAGTTCTATTCCTTAGCTTCTTCATGTGTGTTTCAAAAATGCACTTTAGTTCCAAAATGATTCTTCCTTCTTCAACGAGCTCTAGTAGTACTGTTTGAGTTGTAATATTATGGCCAATTACCTTCTTCAAACAAGAAACATGGAAAACTGGATGTATTTTTGTTGTTGGTGGCAACTCTAGCTTGTAGGCAACACTACCGATCTTTTGCATGATTTGGTATGGGCCATAATACCTTGGAGAGAACTTATTATTATTTTTTTTGTTTCTTTAGTGAGATTTTCTTATAAGCTTGCAATCTTGAGAAGATCCAATCCCCAACTTCAAAACTTCTTTCGCTATAATGTTGGTCCCCCTACCGCTTCATTCAATTTTGTGTCATGGCTAAATTCTCCTTGAGTCTTGAAAGTAGTTGTTGTTGATGAAGCAAGTGTTCCTCTACTGCCTAAACTATTGGTGACACCTTCAATGATGATGTGATGGAAGGAGGATGATATCCATATAGTGCCAAAAATGGAAAGATTTTTGATGAGCTATGAAAAGAAGTTTTATACCACCATTTTGCTAGTGGTAGCCAATCTACCCATTGAGATGGTTTCTCTAAAGTGAAACAACATAGTGTAGACACTTAAAAAGTCTTGATTGATACTATACATTTGATTATGATTAACTAACACCATTTTCTCCTAAATCACTTCGAACTAACCAATTAATTAAATAATCAATATTATTTAGTTAAATTCATCAACTTTTGCTATTAATCAAATAATTAGCTTTATTAGATTAATTCACCTTCTTTTGACTAATATTCATTCTATTTAATTAAATCAAATCATTTAATTAAATCCCTCTAAAATCCTCTCATTTGATTAGAATAAATCAAGGGTATGTGTAGGATCATGATGGGCCAAAAAGTGGTGATATGATGGGTATGTGTAGGGTATGTGGCTGACGACTTTTTTTTAACCCAAAATTGATGAAACGAAAAGGGTTTTTAAAGGATATTCTTAGCTTTTCACCAATATAAATTATGTTTTACTTTGAATTTAATAAATAATTATTATTCATTTTCTATTTGAATTGTGACTAAAGTCCTAATTGATAGGCTGATTGAAAAACATCTATAGCTTTCAAACGGTATCACATTTTTTGAATCTAAAACATGCATCACATTCTATGCTTTGCATACTATAAGATAAAAATTGAATTTCATGAATTTTTGACCAAGTTAAGGTGGTTAGACATACAAGTTTTTTATATTTTTTAAAAGTTGTAATAAAAAAATTATAATTAATTATATACTTGGAAAAAAAATCCATCACATCGGGACATGAGTCCTCTACCTATATCTAAAATCTTATAAAAAAATATTATCATTTTATTGTGGTTAGGGTGGTCAGATAGACACCTAATTCTTATTTTTTCCCTAAAATTTAATTGCTACTACATTGAAATTTCAAATTTTCACCAAATAGATTTAAAAAAATAAATAAACCTAGTAGTTTAGAAACTACATTCAATTTGCTACAAATTCTATTCTTACATATTTTTGAAATAATATAGATAACTTATTCAAATTTTTACGTCAAGTTTCCTAACTCTAATTTTTCTGAACTTTATTGCCACTTAAGGGCCTATTTTTTCTATGATGATCCTACACATACCCTCAAATTAAATGTCACAATCCCCTAACCCATCCAAGTTAATTAACCCTAATCCACTTTCTAATCATCATTAACAAATCCCCTAGCTTTTAAATCCTCAAGAGTTAAATCAACCCATGGTCAACTAACTAGGTTGCTCATGAAATTCATTTCTATTAATTATCTAATTACCTTATTTATCCTCACAATGGTATATTCCTAAGAATATTACTCTCAACTACCTCCTCATTCAATTTCCCTCCAAAGGTTTTAAATAACCTCTTACATATCCATAAATACCTCTTACTTTCATTTACTTCTTACATCCTTTCAAATCTTCAACCACATTCATTTAATTCTCTTGCATCTCATTTACTCTACACATTCCCCAAAATGTACTCCACCCGCATCCAATAGAATTGTGACAAGTGTCACATTCCTATTGGCCCCCTTTTTATCCCACATTCACCAATTTCTCTCATTCTTCAACCCTTGAGTCCTATAACTAGAGACTTCCTCTACACAATATGGATCCACAACTTGAAACATTCTTACTATAGGAATTTTCACTCATAGCATTCACCATTTTCATCATATTTGGAGCTTGTTTCATTATATTAGGTACTTGAAATCAACTACATCATTGGAGCTTATCAAAGGGATTGGGAAAGGGCTTCTTTCTACATCAAAGGAGCACCAATCCCCATATGGGATGGAGGTTTAGTTGTTTTAGTTGATTACATGTTATCATTTAGCTTACTTATGCCTTCATTTTCATGTTTTCATCTTGATTTCACTAAGAATCTCATAGGGAGTGCTTTGTTTGGATTTCTAACTTGATTAACATTTGTTTGTTGTCTCTTGTTAGTTAATTGTAGATTAGGCACTCACACATAGATATCCTTCCAAACACTTATTAACAACCTTAGTTTTCCCATTTGATTGAGGGTGATATGCAAATCTATGAGCCAATTGAGTACCCAAACATGAGAATAAATATTTCTAAAAGTGACTAGTAAAGATAGGATCATGGTCACTAACAATAACCTTAGGTGTACCATGTTGCTTTTGTATATTCTCCAAAAAATCTTTTTCCATTGCACTTACAGTAAAAGGATGTGATAATGCAATGAAATGTGCATATTTAGTGAGCCGATCAACTACTACCATGATGAAATTATGACCTTTAGATTTGGGAAGCCCTATGATGAAGTTCATGGATATCTCTTCCTAATGTTGGCTAGGAATAGATAAGGACTGCAAGATACCTGGTATATTAATTGTCTCCCCTTTATTCTTTTGACAAACCAAACATTCAACCACAATTTTTTGACATCACCTTTTAACCCTTCCCAAAAAGTATTTCTTGACCTAATGATATGTCTTCAAAAAACATGAATGACCACCAACTGGAGACTCATGAATTTCTATGAGAATATTTTGTTTAAGAGTGGAATTCTTGCATGGATACAATTGCTCTTTATACCAAAGAGTATCTCCCTTCCAAAAAAACTTATATGAGCTACTAGGATAACCCTTTAATTGTTGGATGAGATTAATTGTAGCAACATCATTCTGCCACTCTACTTTGGCTTCTTCCACCCAATTTTCTTGTAATATTGAAAGAGCCCATAATAAGGCTTCATTTGTCTCATCCTTGAACCTCAAAAGCAAATCTACCACAATGTTTTCCTCCCCTTTCTTATAGAAAATCTCAAAGTCATATCCCAACATCTTAGTGACCCATTTTTGTTGCTCTTCAGAAGATAATCTTTGTTCCAAAAAATATTTTAGGCTATCATGATCTATCTTAACCTTGAAGTTTCTACCCATTAGATAAGGCCTCCATTGTTTAATTATATGAAGAATATCTAGCATTTCCTTCTCATAAATAGGTTTGAGTTGATTCTTACCCTTTAATTGATGACTCTTAAAAGCAATTGGTCAACTCTCCTACATGAGTACTGCTCCTATACTATTTCCTGAAGCATCACATTCCATAATAAATTTCTTGGTAAAGTTGGGAGTGGCAAGCACTGGAGTTGTACACATAGCCTCCTTCAATCTCTCAAATGTTGCATTAGCGGACTCATTCCAATGAAAAGAATCCTTCTTCAATAAACTTGTGAGGAGTACTTTTATATGGCCATAATTCTTCACAAATCTTCTATAGTATCCTTTCAATCCCAATAAACCCCTTAATTTCTTAATGTTTTTTAGAATAGGTCATTCCATGATGCCCTTAATTTTGTTAGGATCCACCTTTGCTTGCTTATGTGAAACTATGTGTCCCAAATACTCCACCTCCTTAAGACCAAAAGCACACTTGGAAGACTTAGCATAGAGTTGATGATCTTTAACTACTTATAGTACTTTATCTACATGTTGCAAGTGTTCTCCCCATGTCTTGATATAAATCAATATATCATCAAAGAATACCAATACAAACTTCCTCAATAACTTCTTAAAAATGGAATTCATCAAACTTTGAAATGTATATGGTGCATTGGTAAAGACTGAATTCATAATGACCCTCATGAGTCCTAAATGTTATCTTACAAATATCTTCTTCCTTAATTCGAATTTGGTGATAACTAGATCCAAGATCTACCTTTGTAAAATACATAGCTCCATTCAATTCATCTAGCAAATCATCAATGACAAGAATAGGAAACTTATCTTTAATCGTGTACATGTTGAGAATTCTATAGTCTGGACACATGCACCAAGTTTCATCCAAGTCTTACACACCATCACCATAGGTGAGAAGTAAGCACTTTGGCTATGCCTAATAATTCCTACCTCTAGCATCTCTTCAACAATATTTTCTATCTCAGTTTTTTGTATATGTGGGTACTTGTAAGGCTTGATGTTGGGTGCTTGGCTTCCCGGAACTAGTTGTATGTCATGATCATGACCCCTTTTAGGAGGAAGTTCCTTAGGCATATCTCCTAAAACCACTGAGTCATGATCAATTATTTCTTGTAAATCTAGATGGGTGGGACTGAGAGACTTCTAATGAACATAATTGGACAACAAATCCATAAACTCCTTTCTTAAGCAACTTTTGCATTTGATGAGAGCTTACCATTTATGGGGACTTTTCCTTCAATCCTCTTAGCTCTACTATCTTTACTTTTGATTGAATCTCATGAATAGTTCTTGGAAGTTCATCTCAATTGTTCCCAATGTAATAAGCCATTGTATTCCCAAAATAATATCTACTGCACCCATGGAGATAACATACATTGGGCTATCAAGGTGATAATATCACATGGATAACTTAAAGATATGGCATTTTACAGAGCAACTAACAATAGCACCATCTAAAATCAAGACCTGAAACTATGGATCTAGATATATATAATACATTTTAAATAGTAGCCAACTTTTTGTTGATGAAATTATGAGTACTACCTGAATCAATCAACACTATTACTTTCTACTTCTTTAAGTAACCAACTACCTTCAGAGTTTGAGGAGCACTAAAACTTGAACGTGCATGACAAGAAATGATTGGTTGGTAATAATGTGATTCCTCATTTGAATCCCTTTCACCTTCTAATATTGGTTCCTCTCATCTTCCTCACTCGAAACTTCAATATAAAAAAAATTATTTTCACTGCATTTATGTCTCCAACTATATTTTTCATCACAATTGAAACATAACCCTTTTTCTCTCTTCTCCCCAATCTATTGTGGGGTCAACCTAGTAGGTTGAGGAGGTGAAGGTGTTGGATATCCTTCATCTCTAATCACATTAGCCCTTTGCTTCTCGGGAATCGAATACTTTTCCTCTACCTTCCTTGCTAAGAAAAAAGACTCAAAGATAGAGCTAGGACTAAACATGCGTACCTCATGTTTAATGTGATCTCCTTGAGACCACCAAATAAAAAATCATTCAAGTTCTCCTGTGTAATTGTATCCACTCTTAAGGAAATATTTTGGAATTGCTGAATATAATCCTTAATTGATCTTGTTTGTTGTAGTTTAGCTAGCTAGCTAAAGAAGTTGTTTGTCACACTATTGCTATATTGTTCTTGGAGTTCCTTTGTAGAAACTGACCATGAGATAGTGAGACCCTTTTTATTTTGATGAGTACAAAGCTAATGATACCATGAAATGATTTTTTTGGTTCTAGTTATAGGGAAGCCATTTTGACCTTTTGTCCATTTGGGACATGATGGACTTAAAAAAAAATTCTCCATTTGGTTTATCCATGTTAGAGGATTCTTGCCATCAAAATTGTGCATATCCACCTTTGGTATCAAATTCCTAGATCCCATAGTAGTATTGAAATTTGGGTGAAGAGTATCTGGCCTAGAAGATTCACTTTGGTTGCTTGTGACCCCCTTTCTTGGTTCATTCATATAGGCGCTTAACATGCTTTGTATGTTTGATATATCTCCTCTTAGGCCACACATCTCCATCTTCACTAAGGAAATTTCTTCCTTGACCTTAATTATTTCCTCATTGGGATTAATATCCTCTATTTTTACCTCATCCTTATTAGGGGATTTTCTTGGTGTGACAACATTCTTTCCCCCCCTTGTTGTAGGCCCTGTCATGATGAAAACCAATAATTTTGCAATAAATCACACAAATGAAACTTAAATTCTTTGAAAGTTTTATTGTAACTTATCAAAGCCAAGATACCACTTACCCAAAAAATACTCCTAGAAATTAGCAGATTTGCAACCTTGAGAGTGAATTTGTTAGAAACCCTAATTTTGCAATAACTCATTCATTCTTCCATTTCTTCAAAATTTGGACTGTAGGCTCCTCTATTATTTCTTTCAAAACCCAATAAAAATTAGGCTCCAATTTGTCAGTATGTGAGAGAAATGCAACTTCCAAATAAATTATGTAGAAACCCTAATTCTATAATAATTCACTAAATTATGCTCCAATTCCTCTGAAATCAGGACTATCACTTCTTTAATATGGTCTTCAAAAACCCTTTAAAAATTAGAAAAAAAAAATCATGTGAAAGATATGCACCTTCCAAAATGACCTCCAATATTAAGAAGAAGCCTTGCCTCTATAGTTCCAAAATCATGCTCTGATACCACTTGTAATGAAATAACTTGCACAATAGAAGAATATGATATGAGATATGCAGAAAATACTTGATAATAACTAAGAATAACAAACCACTTTGAGGGGGAAACCTCCAAATATCTCTAGTGAGAACACAATTCACAATATGATGATGAAATAAGACTCACTACCTCCTATATATACCTATTTATGCCCAGGATATCACTAAGGCCGACTTAGATATCCCTATATAAGCCTTAGGCCAACCTAAATAACTAAATAAAAATATAGTAATGATAATACAACTTAATTAAGAGTTAATATAGCCACAAGATGACTATTCATAACTCGATGTACACCAATATTATGGGCATAACACTCTAATAGTGAATGATATAGATGATCTGACAGTGAAGTATGCATCTATGATGATTGGGTATAAAATTTTCCATAAAAATAGTAAGAACTTTGTGTCAGCCACCATAATCCACACAACTCACTAGATGGTGAAGAAAGGTGAAGACATTGATTTGTAGAAGCTCCTTAGGAAACAGTTGTTGGAGAACCCGTAGAAGACCAAAGAATCAAGGTACACCTTTCGGTATGGTACCCTAGTTATCTATTTGCTATTTTACTTTCTTAGAGAAGTGTTCAGAGTAAATAATATTGTATGGTTAGATAACATTCCAATTGTTATGGGTGATCCAACAATAGTGGTTTACAATTTTTGGCCAAACTAGACACTAAAATATATTTTTTTAACTAAATCTTCACTTTCAGGCACCTATAGCGTCTAAACTGTTAGGAATTTGAAGATGATGCAAACTAGAGTTTCATGAAATTTTGTCTCTAGATTCTAAAAATATTATTTTCAAAATTTTTGGAATCAAATTGCACTTTTTTTTCCATCTCCCTCGAAAACTAGTTTTTTTCAGAAAAAAACATTTTAAAAAAGTGATGCTCACTGTATTTTTTCCATGAAGGATAAAATTCTAATTCTTTTGAATTTAGATTTGTAACTCTAATATCTAGTTCTTCCACTTGGTTAGATAGTTTTTTATTGATTTTTTTTCTTTAATCAAGTTTCAAATTCAAACCAATTACAATTCAGACATAGCGCAATTGTATAATGAGTAACTTTTTTTGTATATATCAAAATTCAATCTTTTTTTGTTGGATCAAGGACTTCAATATCTAGTGCACTCATATTTTTCAATTTTTTTTTTATAATCTTCTATTTTTCCACATGTGCAAAACAAAGAGCTTCATTTTTGATAAAAAACCTATGTTTAATAAAACTAAAAAAAGAATGCATAATAAAACCAAAACATATTAAAATTATATTTGTTGGATAGCTCGTTCTAAGGACTACCTGATTTCAGTTGGGTTTGTGAAGTCTCCACCAATTTCATGTTCAAACTGAGCTCTGAAGTACAAAAAAATAGTTTTTTTTGTGAATTTTGTGAAAAATTAGGGAAATGGGGGGTTCGAGTGAACCTGGGTTTGCTCGAACCTAGGTTCATTCAAACCCCCTTCCCAAAAGGGAGTTTCATTTGAATTTTGGTCATACATGCATTTAATGGGTTCACTCGAATCCTGGTTTGAGCAAACCCTTTTTTGGTTCGTTCGAACCATCTATTTCATTTGAACGCCCAAAATGTAAAATTTTGCCATGGGGTCATTTTTTTCAAGTATTCCTTCTTCATTTGAATTGTAAACCACTTTTGTGGGTTTAGCCTTATTCAAATAAGAGATCATTTGAGAAGGTTAGGAAACGTAAACACCCATAATTCTATGTTGTGGGGTTTCTTTAAGACATTTTAGGGTAGAGTGCAAGAAAGGTACATAATTTCAACAAGTGTGATTGAAAAGTATAAGAATGATATAACCTTCATGGTTAGCAAAGATTTCCACTTGATGGAAGAAATTGAACCCAAAAAATTTTGGGTTCTAGAGTGTGGTATGAGGTAACTGAAGCAGAGCTTGCTGGTTTTACAGAAGTTGTATTGAGAAAACCAAGAGATCCATTTTTGGATAGATTTGGCACATATAAAGAGAAATCCAATCAGATGAATCTAGAAAAGAACAAGAAAGATAGTGAGAAGAATGTCGAGAAAATGAAAACTTAGTTGGAAGAGATAGTGAACACTCCCAAGGGTTCTACAGAGAAATCCAAAGTCGCTACTACTACTTTGTAGGGAACTCCAAGTATAATAAAGTCAGTTAGGGCCCTTTTCCCCTCTCCTACTATTCCTAACTCATATGTAACAAAGCCTGCATGAAGTTCAAAGAAGAAAGAAACATCTGGCCCATTTGTGCAACAAATGACTCCTAAGAGGAGAAGAAAATAAAATGCCACCAAGGAGAGATACATTAGCTATAAAGATGAGGAAGATGTAGAAGAAGAGAAACAATATTTGATTTAAAATAAGAAGTATCAAGCCACTGTGGAAGAGACAAGTGTAAAGAGAATAAAAGTTTATATAGTTGACACTGAAAGTGAAGAAGTAGAGAAAAAATAAAAGAAAGGTTTTATTTTTTAGAGAAGAGAAAAGAGTTCAACGGAAGGAGAAAAATATCCTAAAGGTAAGGAAAAGAAGAAAGAAAAGGCCCCTTTGACAAGGGAGCATAGTCCCTTAAAATTTGAATCACTATTTAATAGTATTTCAAGATTTGGTCTTTTGGAAGAGATGTGTCTGGATTCAAATGATGAGGATAAGGAAAAAATTGAAGAAGCTATAGTCAAGTACATGGTAACATTTGACACTGGTCTAAAAAAAATTGAAGATCAATTTCCTAATGATCTGAAGAATGTGTTTACTACAAGAAGGAAAGAGGCTATTGAAGAAGATGTAAAGATAAGGCATTTTCCTTGGAGAATATTGGTTATTTACTATCTCAAGAAGAAAAATGCAAGTTGTCCAAGTTGTACAACAAGAAATTTAGAACAAAGAAAAGAGTTAACACTCTTATGAGTAGAGACAAGGACAATATTGAAAGGCTAAGGAGTGAGACACTATAGAAAGTTGAAGAACTTGTAAAAGGGTTGAGAGTCCTTTTGGATAGTGAAAACCAAATGCAACATAGCACATATATCCCAAAGAGCAATGAACATGATATTGAACAACATGAGCATGCACCTAAGCATGAGGATGGTCAAGAAGACATGGTAATAGATAATACCCCTCTAGATGTGGAGAATGTTGTAGAAGAAGAAAATGAAGATGATAAGCATAATGTCTTAGAGAAAGATGAAGCTCAAAATGATTAACAATGAAGTAATTTTTGATAAATAATAATCTAAGGTAGTTGTACCCAAAAGATAATTAATGTATTTCTACACTAAATTTATAGCAGTCATGGATGTATTAGTACTATTCTCATCATGAATGATATGAGATGAAGATGTGATCTTGATAGGAGGAGAAGAAGAAAAAGGAGAAGTATTTATGCCATTAAAAAATTCAAGACTTGCAATTTATTCAATCTCCTCTAAATCATCATCATCAAAGGGTATGTTATTTTCATCATCAAGGGGTGTGAGGAAATCCATGTCAAGATCATTTGGAAATATAGAGAGATTGTGGTATCCAAATATCTCTCAAATATTGGTCTAGAGTATGTGTGGGAAAATAATGTCCATGTTGAAAATGAATGTAATATTGTAGCTTAAAACTTGTAAAACTATGAGACTGTAGATTTAATTAAGTGTTCTTTGTCACAATTAATTGTGTATGATTAATCTATTTAGATCAATTTTACCAATTATAGAAAGATATAGAAGATTGTAGAAGAATGAGACAAGAAGATAGAAGTGACACAACATATACATGGAGAAACTCTTTTGGGAAAAAACTCCACTAGAATCAATAGTGCTTGTATTATTTAACCTTAGAACAAGATTACAATAATACTATATCAATCCTTGATTGGTATGCTTCCTTTCCTTCAACAATCCTTCTTCACAACCTACAATAAACTCTCATAGAACTCTCATACACTTGTTGTAATTACAAGCTATCTAAGCATTCCATGTGACTAAGCATGAATCCACACATCCCATGCCATGCTTCAAACCCTCACATATGCACAAGCTCAACTTGCAAACTTATTGCAATAAATAGACAATAATGAGCATGTAAACTCAATAAGAGTTGTACAAAACAAGAGCATAAAGCTCCTCACAAAAATATACACCTAGATTGGGCAAGTAGAGTTCCACAATGTAATCTGAAGTCAAGCCAAAGTCTCCTCAATTGAGGCACCCCAAACTAAACACTTAACTGAACTTCGGTCAAGAAAATATCTTGCAAGCATCACCTCAAAGTTGGTACCCAAGAATGGTCCCACTTAACTGATCCTTGTAAATATCTTCTCATGCAAAAGGTGTTAACTCAAAGATGCCAACTTGGGCACCCAAGGTGGGTCCAAGTCAATCTTAGTTAACTAAAACATATCTCTCCGCCAATTCATGCAAGTTACATTATGCATGATTGATCATCCCCACTTAACTGAAATGAACTGATACTGAACTGAACTAAACTGAACTGAACTAAACTCCACTCATGTAAATATCAATCCCTAATTTGTAGGATCTTTACATGTATTATTGAAGTGTTATCAATCCTCCAAATAGTTAACTTAAGTAATGTGGGTTCCACCTTCCATGTGGGTGCCCCATGTGCTCCTATTTTGTAGGAGATCTTCTTGGACATCCCCACATGTTCCTATCATTTAGGAATAATCACAAATGTCAATTTACATGTTCATTTTATTCGAATTTAATCTCTTTCTAATCCTAATGTTGGGGAACACTTTCCAAGGACTTAGGAGATACATGAAATATGTTTAGGATTGCAATTAAATGGAATCCTATTCCCAACAGTCTGATACAATGCACAAAAGTATCATGATCAATTATAGAACAAAGTAATCCTACAACATGTGATACATATTATTACTCCATGCTGACTTGCTCCTAGATGTATCTAGTTCAAACATGAATCTATAAAGATAAGGAAAAATATTAAGCCACCTAATATGTGTTAGGATGTCATTTCACGAAGACCCATAACATCCTTATTTAGGATTACCATAAAAGGATGAGTATAAAGATTAATGATCAATATTCTCATTAGAAAATAAATTAAAGATCAATAATCTCAATATATATCAATAGACTGAAATGAAGTCATCTCATGAAAATAAAACTATACATGGTGTTAAATCTAGAAAATGTTTATGGATTGCTAAGAAGATCTCATCAATACTTTCCAAAGCCTATTTGATTTCTAAAATTAGATAATATGGGAAAACTTTACAAGCTCAAAATTTTAAAAAATTGATATAAACTGCAATGAGCAATTTTAGACACCTATAAAAAATATGGAAAAATAACCTATACCACTTCAAAGTTCTCATAAACATAAGAAGTAAAAAAATCTAATATCTTGGCAGAAAAATACAGCTCTAATTATTTTTCCCCTTTAGCATGCAAAAAAAGGCCCTAACACTTATCTAGCAATAGGATTAGGTAGCGTGACCCTAGTAGTGGAAAAAGCAAGTGGCCTACTAGTGACATAGCCACAAATGGAGATGATCAGTAGTATGGTGACTTTGAGGCTAGAATAATTGGTAGTTTCACTAGTTTAGGAGCTCGTTGAGGTGCATTTAGAGTGGTTTCTATACACACCAATCACCAGGCCTAAGCCATCATTGGATCAAAATAAGTTATTGTGTACCCTCTCATGTGATCAATTGCTAGAACTAGTGAATAATTTAAAAAAAAATTGTACCTTGTAATATTGCTTGTGTAAGCTAGTCTAATGATGGTACTACTAATGTGTATTCTATAGACTAACATAGGATTATGACTATGAATTTTATACCAAATACTTCTAATAGCACTTGCAGTTTTGTATATGGATGATATGGTATAGATTTGAATGATCATATAGAATTTTTTCCCATAACTTTCTAAAAACCCAAAAAATGGTGAATTATTTTTCTACAAAATATAGGTTTCTTAGGCCTTCTAGACTCAATGATGAGTTTTTTTTCCCAAAAATGCACTTAGCAAAATATCTTGCAAAATCACCCCCGAATTTGAAAAAGGACTTACATATTTGAAGCTTTGATGCCACATAAGAGTCATGCAATAGAATCAAGCTCCACAGATGACCTAAGAAACCAAAAATAAACTTCCACAAGAGAAAATAAATAAATGAATTACTTGATTATAGATACAAAATACAATAAGACAATAGGTATATTATATATATATATATATATTATATATATATATATATATATATATTATATATATATATATAGGAAAAGTCAGGAGATAAAAGAATATAGGATTATGACAAGTTTCCTAGCCATATAACATGATATGAAAAAAAGTAAATATGCATAAAGGTTCCCTAATTAAGCTTGAGTAAATTAATATTTTACTTTATCATCCATGGATGAGGACATTGGCCATAGGAAGTGATTGATCAACAATTTATTTCAAGAATGTTTCCTTGTGTTGCAATTTATGTTATCTCAATTTTGCACACTTTATTTCAAGGTGTAAATGACTAGCATTAAAATAATTATTTTAATTTTTTTACAAATGAATAAACATATATGTTGTAATTTATTGTGTTGCTAAATAAGATTTAATTGCAAGATTAACAAAGACAAACATAGAAGATCTAGTGACAAATGATTGGATTAATTTATTCCAATAGGGTTTAGCATTTATTTGATGTGAATATTATTATTTCTCTTTAATTACATTCTTAATTTTAAAAGAATATTCTCTTAAGTCTAGTAGAATTTGAAGTGTAAAATATTTGCACCTAATCTTGTTGATTGGATTGTATCAATTGTAACTTGATCATGAACTCCACCAAATTGTCTAGTCTTTGTCCTTGGGGCTAGCATGTAGTTTGTATCCGAGCTAGAAACATAGGGGGTGATTTAGAGCACCAACACCTACATGATTGAGGAACTTGGATATTTGGTGAAAAATCTTGAGAGAAACTAGATTTGATGGATATGGGGATGATTTCTCCCTAGATAACTATTGTAGATGTCTAAATTTGGACACTTAATTTATCCAAATTCATCCTCTTTCGTCTTATTTTCGTTAATTAAGTAATACTACTATTATTTAATTAATATCTTTAATCCTGCCAAATCCCTAAGGTATTTAATCAATAATACCTTATCTCTTTAATCCTTCTTCCATCAATTGAATTAAATAAATATGCCATTTATTTAATTCCCTTTATGTCACATCCTCCATCATTTTATCTTATCTTAATCCTTCTTCTAATCCCATCATTAGGATGTGCACATGCCTAATCTTGGATTAGGAGATGTCACATCCTCCAACTTTTGCAAGTTGGCCTCTAATCTCTCTTAGCCACCTAACCCTCCTCTAACCCTTCATTACTCTTCCCCATGTGATCTTTGACTTGTCACATCAAGTCACATGTGGGATCTAACTCTCTTCTAATCTTCATTAATTAATCTAATCAAGTACTTGCACAATCCTAATCACCCCCTTTAGTCAACTCTCCCCATCCCCCAAGGAATTTTTAATTCCTTTTTATTCATCCTAGGCTCCTCTCTTCCCCATGTGAATTTTTAATTCACCTTTTAATCCCCCAATACACCCTTTAGAATTTAAAATTCTTTCCCATCTCCCCATAAGGATATTTGAGGAATTTTTAATTCCTCACTGTCCTCTCACCCACATGGGGACAAGTACCTCCTTTATGAGGAGATCTTGTCCAATCCCAAGGTACTTTGTACCCCCTCCATGTCATGTCCTTCTCCTTCCACCTCATGTCCACTTCACTTTTTAGGGCTTCATCACATGCCACATGTCAAGATGTGAGGGCTTGTGAGTTCTCAACTCACCTTAGCCCTACATCTTGATATTTGGTGGATCAATCTCAACCATCCATTTCCCCTAGGATTTCCCAAAAATCCTATAAATACCCCCTCTTTTCTCTCATTTTGGGGAGATCATTTTGTGTAGCCAAACTCTTGCAGTTTTACTTCTCAATCCAGACTTAGCTATTTTCATGTTTCCAAGCATCATTTGCATCTCACATCACACATCTTGTGCCATCTAAGGAGCATACACATCCAAGATCGAAGGGCCAACCAAAGGATCGACTCAACGCAAGGTATAAAGTTCCATTTCGTGGCTTTGTCTTGTTTTGTTTCCAACTTAGGCTAATCTCGAAGTGTAGGTTGTTTTAGTTGTTTATTTGTGCTCTTTAACTTGTTGCTTGTTTTCTAACACCTATTTCGACCTATCACATTTCTGGCACGCCCGGTGGGACCCACAAACGGGTCTTTTTCTTTCACGTTCGCTGTTTTTTGCATTTTTGCAGGTCCAGGTTGTAGAGTGGCGGACCTGTCCTCTTCCGGTGGCGGACTGGTCCTAGAGTGGCGGACCTGTCCAGGGGCGGCAGGCTCGTCCTGACAGAGTGGCGGGCCTGTCCTAGTGCAGTGGCGGGCCTGTCCCAGTTCAGTGGCGGACCTGTCCTAATTCAGTGGCGGGCTTGTCCCAGTGCAGTGGCGGACCTGTCCTAATTCAGTGGCGGGCCTGTCCCAGTGCAGTGGCGGACCTGTCCTAATTCAGTGGCGGGCCTGTCCCAGTGCAGTGGCAGACCTGTCCTAATTCAGTGGCGGGCCTGTCCCAGTTCAGTGGCGGGCTTGTCCTAACAGAGTGGCGGACCTGTCCTCCAGAAGGTAAAATTTCAAGTTTTTGTCGATTGTCTTTTGGTAAAATAGGCACATAGCTTAATAAAAAGGGGTCAATAAACTTTGTTTGACGTGTTTGGGAAGGCTATTTGACGTATCCAATCCCCTTGCGCCATTTGGCGATCCTGGGTGACGAGAAATCGTAGCTTTCCAAGTCCTTTTGCGTCACCCTTTTTCACTTAGTGGAAGGTTTGCTTGGGGATTTCATCCCAAGGCCGATTCCAATACTTAGCGTCACCGTGAGGGTATATAAAGGGGGGAGAGCGAAAGCTATACCTCAATCCAACTACGTTGTAATTGGTGAAGCGTCGGGATGACGTGAAGAGTTGGTCCGAGCCTTTAGTATCTCGCTAAGGTTCCCGACTCACGCTTGTAGCGGGTTGGTGTTCACGGTTTGGGCCTCACGTACCGTGCGTATATCGAGGACTCCTTAGCAACCATGTTCATCCTAGAGTAGAAGATTTTGTTGGCCATACCCACTTCTACTAAATCTTAGGGTTGTGTTGTCTGAATTGTCTTTCTCGTGCAAAACCAGTCGTTTTCAGTCTAGCCAAATCTGTTTAATAGTGTTTGCTATATTTTTGGTCCTTTGCCTTTGCCATCCATCAAAACATCAAGCTTAAGCTTATCCTTTGGCGGACTTGACCTTATCCTTTGGTAAAACCTATTTTCGTTCAGTGGCGGGCCTGTCCCAGTGCAGTGGCGGGCCTGTCCTAATTCAGTGGCGGGCCTGTCCCAGTGCAGTGGCGGGCCTGTCCTAATCCGGTGGCGGGCTTGTCCCAGTGCTCTTTCTTCCTGGGGCCGCCATTTCTACACCGTTTATCCGATTGATTCCGTTCAAAGGCAGTTCTTCTCGTTTTTCCGTGCTCTTTCCAACGACATATAACACTTCATACTTTTGAGCAACTTTACCTCCGGTGGCGGACCTGTCCCTGTGCAGTGGCGGGCCTGTCCCAGTGCAGTGGCGGGCCTGTCCTAATCCGGTGGCGGGCCTGTCCTAGTGCTCTTTCTTCCCGGGGCTGCCATTTCTACATCGTTTATCCGATTGACTCCGTTCAAAGGCAGTTCTTCTCAGTTTTTTGTGCTCTTTCCAATGATATATACCACTTCATACTTTTGAGAAGTTGGCTGGGGCACCTTTTTCTTCATCATCTGCCTCCTCGAAGGCGGTATACCCTACCATTCTCTCAGTTTACTCGTTCTGAGTAAACATTCATCCATTTCACATATCCTTTCATCATTCTGAACTCTGGTTCCATCATTCCGATCATCCGTTTACTCGTTCCGAGTAAACAATCATACATTTCACACCTCCTTTCATCATTCTGAACTCTTGATCATCCGTTTACTCATTCCGAGTAAACAATCATACATTTCACATCTCCTTTCATCATTCCAAGCTCTCGTCCTATCATTCTGATCATCTGTTGACTCGTTCCGAGTAAACGTTCACCCATTTAGCACATCCTTTTATCGTTCTGAATTCTGGTTCTTGCATTCCAATCATTCGTTTACTCATTTCGAGCAAATATTCATCCATTTCACATCTCCTTTCATCATTCTGAACTCTCGTTCTATCGTTCTGATCATTCGTCTACTTGTTCCGAGTAATCGTTCATCCATCCCAATCAACCGCTTGCTCATTTTGAGTATTTGTTCGTCCATTTCTATCATCTAGTTCTCCAATCAAATAATCGTTTTCCCCATCCAAATCCCTTAAACTTCGTCTCGGGTTATTATCCAAATTGATAGGGGTAATGCGTCGATCGTCGTATTGGCATCCATCTTAGGTTGTTGTCCATCTAAGTTGATAAATGGATTGGTAATCAGTTTCTTCGATCTCAGGGTTGGATTGGGATTAACTCTGATCGTCCATTTATCATTTAATCCGATCAGTCGATTCATCCTAAGGTCATCTAGGATAATCTCTGAGCCGAGTTGTGAGTCTCTTTCAATCATCCATCGATCATCAATCAATCAATCGATCAATCTTATCCAATAATTGATCCATCCTATCAATCACCTTTGTTAATCAATCTACTTCCATCTCGAGAATGATTCGATTCAAATAATCATCTTTGATAATCAATCCAATTATTAGAGTCAATCAATCGATCATCGATCATCTAATGGGTTTAATCAATCCCAATGCGAGCTTTGTGTACTAAATCGATTTGAGCTTTTTGTCCATTTCCATCCAAATCTTTATCCATCATCTTTATCTTTCATCATCATGAATTCTTATCCTCCATCAATAGTGGTCAAGGGAAACCCTAATTACGTCGACGACAATAACGAAGGTCTTGTTGATCAAGAGGTATATGACATAGATCCCCTTGACACTATCATTGCTAGTAAGCTTTCTCTACCCACCTTCCAAAATCCAATCACCCCATCGAGTTATCCCATCATGTCTTCATATATGCCTAATCACACTCCTTGTGCCACCTTTGACAAGGGATGTCCATCATATCCATAATATCCTTCATCTACATCATCCTCTTATCCAACACCCGCATCCTCTTATCTGAGTCTGTCCTGTACCTCATCCTGATCCTCATCCATCCTCCTATCTCAATCCCTTCCTTCCCATCTCCCATGTCCACTCCACTAATCCATTCCATCTTCCCTATCCCTGATCCATTCCATCCTTTGTCCTTTATCCGCATCTCCCTATGTGTCCATACCTCAATCTCCATCCTCATCCACCATCCCCATTCCACCACCCCCTCCTTTGTCCTAATCCACCATTACCTTTTATTACCTTCCATCCACCCATATCTTCACCCTGCTTGATCCATAGGTCCCAGGTGTCATCCCTATCCTAATTCCCCATATCCTTGCCTTGATCCTCCGTCCAGTCTTAAATCTTCCATCTAATCCTAGTCCACTAATCCACAAACCTTCATCCCACTCCCGCATGTCTCGACCCTAGCATATCCAAGTTTCTCCAAGGACTTATAATAGAGGAAACATCCCCCACTCCACACATTGCAGTCGTGGAACCATGCCATCCCAACCCATCATCCAGGGTCGTTAGTGACGAGACCCCTCTCCATCCAACACCTATCATTGATGATACCATCACATCCCCTGAATCTACTGAGTCCCCATCTCCTACCATCACATCTACCAAATCCATTGAACACCCACTCCCTACTCCAAGAGCCATCGAACCTATCGACGACATCCAAATCCAATCCACTTCTTCCACTCCTAGTATCCATTCCCAAGAATATTTTGAATCCTCCATCCTTCCATCTTCCCCACTTGAAGAGTCTCCCCATGACTCCATTATCATATCTCCCGCACACGATGAGTCATGCCAAGAGCCTAATCCAAAGCATGCCAACATATCCCTTTCTCCAAATCAAGATCCTACCATCCTATCTAGTCTACCACAAGATCACATTCCATCCATTCCATCCCATGATCCTCTTGACATCCAAGATTCTACCGCTCCACCTCCGTCTCCATTGCATAAGCCTGCTACCACAAAATCAGATCCTATCATATCCCCTATTCCCTCTCCTAATACCACCCATCCAAATGTTGCTATCCCATCATCTCCTTCTCAGGATCCCCCATCATCGCCTAAAAATGCTATCCCCACACCGCTTGCATATCCCCTTGGTACTCTCACATTCTTCCATGGTGGCCTCCTTGAAGAAGAAAAACACAGTGTATATACCACCCACCATCCCCCACCTAATAATGGACTCGCATCATGTTTTCAAAATAACAAAAATCCTATCATGGATCAAATGCTCAAGAACATGAACTATCAAGGAAAAGGTCTAGGCCTTCATGAGCAAGGTATTTTAGAGCCCATCCAAGTCAAAGAACAAATCTGCATGCAAGGTCTTGGATCTATTCCCCAAGACTCACAATCTAAACACGTTGGTACAACCTCTAGCCGTCCTCAACAAGCCTTTTCCATAAGAAATGTCGGCTCTTCCCACCGCTCCACAAAATAATATGCTACCATCCCTCCTCCTCTATCGTATCACCTCAAAACAACCGTCCATATTCCTCCTTCATCCACTGCATCCATTTTGGGTCCTTACATCAAACCATCCACCAACTCCCATCCTTCATCTACTCTATCCATCTTGGGTCCGTATATCCCAAGATCACCTCCTCCATCTCATTCGCTCATCCATCCAACACCTATACATGTCATCCATCATAAACATCCCTCTCGCATACCCCATAGTCAGGATCAACAAAAGCACTTACCCAAACATCCTCCATCCACATATCATCCTAAAAATCCTACCTCCATCCCTCCATTCATGTGTCCTCCACATCATCCATCCATTCACACCCATCCTATTGCTACTAAAAGCACTTTGGCTGTTAAAGAAAAAATGCATAAATCTAAGCATCCACATGAATTTATAGCTTCCCATGTCCCTTCTAAAAGACATGTTAAAGCAAAGCAAAATCAAATCCAAAATCCAAATCAAATCTGTAGGCCGCAAAGGCCCACCAAAGCAAAAATTAAAACCATGTGGATCCCAAAGAAAAAAGATGCAATGCCATCAACTGAAAAATCTATAAGAACATCCAAAGTTGCTAATCCAAAAGCTAACCATGCCCACCTTTCATCTCCTAAGTCTGTTTTGGGTCCCTATGTCCCGAAATTCACTATTCCATCTCCTCCATTATCCCCACATTCTCCATCCATTCATCCTTTTATCTTTTCGCATCCATCACCACATGTGCCAATGTTGGTCCTGAACTCATCTCCCCATCACGTATCCACCCCCTCATTCTATCCATACCATTTCCAACATCCCACCCATTACCCCACATATCTCCCCCATCAAATCCCTCTAATTCATCCTTTTGCATCATCCATTTCTCCTCATAAGGTTGTACCAACATACAATATCGGTTCCAACATGAGCTCTTAATACCTCGTATGGAACTTGATGCTTGAGTCCTTCATCCATATCCTTATCTTATGTCTTCTAAATCCACTTATTCACCTCCCTATCCTTATCCATCTCCTTCTGCATACTATCCAAAAAGCCAAAAAGTCAAAAAAGTCAAAAAATAAAAAAAAATAAAAATAAAAAAAAATC
>VDFB02271358.1:385333708-385545097 GCA_007258455.2 Sequoia sempervirens | reverse complement strand
TTCCTTTCGACGCCCCGGACAAAACCCATGTCTTGGAATTTTCAAAATTTATCGAAAAACCATATTTTTGAGGGTTTTGCTTTTTACACCAAAACTTCCGGAGGCCATAACTTTTGACTCGGGTGTCCGTTTGAGCTGAAATTTGACGGGTGGTTGCGTTTTGAGCTAACGAGCCTCAAACTTTCATCTTCACCCCCAAAATCCCAATTTAATGTTTTTTTAAAAAATTGTTTTCGCTCATAACTCAAAATGCATATCCCGAATCTGGGATGTTATTTGGCAATTCATCCTATCTCACCAATGGGTATTACTTGGAAAAAATTGGGACTCTCAAACATACGAGCATGAAGTTTCCTAAAATGGCAAAATTTGACAAATTTTGAAAATTGCCAAATTTGGAAAATTCTGATTGTCAACACTTTATGCCCTTTACACCCCGGAACTTGGTGTAGAATTCATCCCATCACATCCTCCAATCATTCTAGTCTTCAATCCAATCCTCATCTGAGCTTTAATCCCATCCCAATCTGAGCTTAACCAAACCCCTAATCTGAGCTTTTGTCCCTCTGCAGTCAAAATCTTTGGATATCGAACAAAGTCTTAAAATCCCTCCCTCCATCTTCTTCAACTTTGTCCTATTCATCCATTCGAATAAATCCATTCATCCATTTCATCTATTTTGAACCTCCATCTATCATCTCAAAAAATTCCTCAAGCCTCTTGTCATCTCAAACATTCATCAAACCTCCTTCTATCATTTCAAACTCTCATTCAATAATCTTGATCAATCATTTAATCATTATGAGTAATGTTCCATCTTCTCCATCTCCTATCCTTTCTCATCATTCATCTATCTATTCTATCATCCTCCCAATTCATCTTTTGATTATTTGGCTAACTATTCCATCCCAGAGCTTCATGATCCGCACTCTCCCCACACAATCCAACGTCATATATCTTTTCTATATCATCGTTCATCATCTCATCATTCATCTATCTATCCTGTCCTCCGCCCACTTCATCTTTGATGATTTGGATAACTATCCCATCCTTGAGCTTTGTCTAGTCACTATCCTCCAATCCACTCCAATAGGTCTATGTTGTTCCATCATCAGTCTTCATTGTCCACTTTGTCCCTTTATCACCTATCATCAATCTTTCTTCTTTGTACATCCTCTATCATCTATCATATTCCATCCATCATCGATCGATACTGTCCACTTTTCTCCTGCTCCCCATCCCATCTGGGTTATCTCATCATCTTTCATCCATCACTTGTCTTTGACCTTCTGTCGAACTACGTTGCCCCTGCGCTTTCACGTAGGCAGGGTCGATCACTTGACCAGCCCCCGGGGCTCCTTTATTGTCTCTCGTCTATCGTTCCATCATCGGTCTTTCTACTTTGTCCTTTATCATCTATCATCAGTCTTCAACCATTGTCGCTATTGTCTGTCCCATCTTTACCCTCCATCGAAGTCTCCTGTCTTGTGTCATGTCTCTCGTGTCGCATCGTCAAGCTATGCCCTTATCTAGCTGGTTCTTAAACAACAAGATCCACTTGTATCATCATATCCAATCAGTTCTGAATATCCTGCGTCATATCAATCTTTTAATTTAGTATCCATCATTGGTCTCAACAGGATGCATCCTTCCTAACAGACCTCATCAATCCCATCCATCCCCTTTGATTGATCCTATGGCAAACGTTTGAAATTGATTGTGACCTTTTGATGCTTTTGGCTTTTGTTTATCATTTGAGCTCCCTATCATCACTTGTCATGGTCGCCTTGATCCATCATATCATGGTGTGCTTTGACTAGTCAACATAGGGGTGTATCTTGATCTTTTCCTCTGCCTTCCTGTCCCACGTTACCCACCAAGACCCCGAGGTCTTGTGTTACCGCATCCTTGTCGTGCTTACTGTGGTTATCCCAATGCAGGGTCCCCAAGGTCATCGTGACTTTGGGGTGTTGGGATAGCCTTCTTGTTTTTATGTTTGTTTTCTGCATTAGACACTAATCCGCCTTGGTTCTTCATACCCTGGCGTCTTGTGTCTTATGCTATAGCAAAAATCAGTGCTCCGACGATGGCAAATTACATTTAGATTGCATTTCATCTCTCATCCTCAAATCCCCCCATCCATTCATCCTTCATCACGCTCCCTCCCAATCTTCCATTGCATTTGCATCATCTTCTTCAACTCCCTTGCATCATCTCATCCATTTCGAGAGCCCACCCGTGTTCTCTTGAACCCGCATGTCCTCTCGAGGGGGCATCCTTCATCCCTAACTTTCATCATTTACCCCATCATCTTCCTTCCTAGTCACTTCTTTGAATGACTGGGGCATCTTTTCCAATCTAACCATCTTCTTCTAGGATCTATGTTTTAATATTCTTTGAAATGATGCTACTTCGTAACACCATCTCAAAGAGGGGAAAAATGTAGATGTCTAAATTTGGACACTTAATTTATCCAAATTCATCCCCTTTCGTCTTATTTTCGTTAATTAAGTAATACTACTATTATTTAATTAATATCTTTAATCCTGCCAAATCCCTAAGGTATTTAATCAATAATACCTTATCTCTTTAATCCTTCTTCCATCAATTGAATTAAATAAATATGCCATTTATTTAATTCCCTTTATGTCACATCCTCCATCATTTTATCTTATCTTAATCCTTCTTCTAATCCCATCATTAGGATGTGCACATGCCTAATATTGGATTAGGAGATGTCACATCCTCCAACTTTTGCAAGTTGGCCTCTAATCTCTCTTAGCCACCTAACCCTCCTCTAACCCTTCATTACTCTTCCCCATGTGATCTTTGACTTGTCACATCAAGTCACATGTGGGATCTAACTCTCTTCTAATCTTCATTAATTAATCTAATCAAGTACTTGCACAATCCTAATCACCCCCTTTAGTCAACTCTCCCCATCCCCCAAGGAATTTTTAATTCCTTTTTATTCATCCTAGGCTCCTCTCTTCCCCATGTGAATTTTTAATTCACCTTTTAATCCCCCAATGCACCCTTTAGAATTTAAAATTCTTTCCCATCTCCCCATAAGGATATTTGAGGAATTTTTAATTCCCCACTTGTCCTCTCACCCACATGGGGACAAGTACCTCCTTTATGAGGAGATCTTGTCCAATCCCAAGGTACTTTGTACCCCTCTCCATGTCATGTCCTTCTCCTTCCACCTCATGTCCACTTCACTTTTTAGGGCTATCTCACATGCCACATGTCAAGATGTGAGGGCTTGTGAGTTCTCAACTCACCTTAGCTCTACATCTTGATATTTGGTGGATCAATCTCAACCGTCCATTTCCCCTAGGATTTCCCAAAAATCCTATAAATACCCCCTCTTTTCTCTCATTTTGGGGAGATCATTTTGTGTAGCCAAACTCTTGCAGTTTTACTTCTCAATCCAGACTTAGCTATTTTCATGTTTCCAAGCATCATTTGCATCTCACATCACACATCTTGTGCCATCTAAGGAGCATACACATCCAAGATCGAAGGGCCAACCAAAGGATCGACTCAACGCAAGGTATAAAGTTCCATTTCGTGGCTTTGTCTTGTTTTGTTTCCAACTTAGGCTAATCTCGAAGTGTAGGTTGTTTTAGTGGTTTATTTGTGCTCTTTAACTTGTTGCTTGTTTTCTAACACCTATTTCGACCTATCACAACTATAATTCAATTTAGATGGAATTTATAGGATATGAAAGTGTAATTTTCCTTAGTATTTGTCGTTGAATCTAATTTTAAGATTTATTAAGAATTTTCTATATATTATAAATGGTTCTTTATTTGAGTGTTGCAAGAAATCCAACTAGAGAAATTTGCTAGGGGTGAATGTAGATTCATGGCCTCAATTTGTATAAGTCATTTTTCAAGTGTCATTTAATAGTGTAATTGAGTTGTTAGTATGAGTTCCATTTGCAAGTTTCTTATTTATGGTATATTCATTATTTTTTGTGATTCACTTGTTTGAACACTCATGGCCTAATGTTGAACATAAATTATTTCATTGCTTTATATAAAAATTGCATTGATAATTATTTAGACTATGTGAATTTGATCACTTCATGGTTTGGTTTAATGGACATTTTCACAACTTAATAACATCACTATAGATTTATTGTGCATAAGAGGCACTCTTTCTGCCTTGGTTTTCTCCTTCATCTCTCATTTTTCTTTCACATTCCTATTTTTCCTTTACATCTTTCTTTCCTCTAGATTAGAATAGGTTTATCTTAGAAATAGCTTAGACTTAGATTAATTTTACTCCAAGCTTTGTTGAGTATCTCTTTATGGGTTCAATAAACATTGCTATTAAATTGAATGATTTTATTTTTATGCATAGTTTATTTCATATAATGGAAATAATAACTTGAAGTGAAGTAAACCAAAAGTATCATTTATTAGAAAATGACAATAAACTATACATGAATTGAACAAGAAAATTAACATAGACCTCTAGGTTATCCACGAATGCCTAGAGCATGTGAAATGAACGTTAGGGGAAGCAACTTGGTTCTAAGTGGTAACATTCCATTCCATTCAAGTTGTTGTGTGTCAACATGACTAAGGAGAGCATGACCCTTAAGCAAGATCCTCAAAGGTGTTTGTAGAAACCATAATTGTATATACCTAAAATTGAGGCAAGCTAACTTTTCAATCATAAGATCTCATACGCAAAATTTTATATTTTGAAATTAAGCCAAATTAATTTTGGACTACAAATAAAATCAATTTGATTTCATATTATGATTTCATCCTAGATCAAATCAAAATTTTGTATACTATCTATGAACTCACTATAAAGATTGATTTGATACTAGAGATTGATTTTAGGTGATGCAAAGTGATGGTTTGTAGTCTAACACCATTAAGTTACATCTAGAGCTAAATAACCCTAACTACAAAATTGAGGTAGATCACTTTTGTGTCAAAATTTCAACCTAGATCAAAATAAAGCTATAATTGTTATCCATTAGAAGATTATAGCTTAAATGTCAAATCTAATATCATAGACTTATTTTGAATGATTAAAAAATGTTTTTATCTAATGTCATCAACCTACACCTAGAACTAAGTAACCTTAACCCTTCTTTTGTCATTTATGAAATAAACTTATCTATTTCTAATTCATTATCTTAACTCATAATTATAAACTATAAATTCATTTAATTACCAAATCTAATATAATAACTTGTAATACTAAAAATAATTACTTTCTTTAATCCTTCCTTACCTAACATAAATATATGATTCAATTGTGTTTAAGTTAATTATATGTTTCAAGCCAATAATAAAAGCCCTATGAAAACATCAAATCAATAAATTCCCTCCCTTGATTTTCCATGCTAGAGAAATAAATCCTCTTACCTTAGAATGTGATCACCCAACCCTCCATATTTTTTTAGATAATAATTTGTGAGTTCCTCCACTTGTGAATGTGGGTCTGTGTGAAAGATGTAAGGAAAAGTATTCGAACATGTGGAATTCATCATATCGGACAAGAATATCTTACAAAACTTTTCTTTCCTTTCACTTCTCCATGAGAAAATTATGGACTTTTGAGAAAACTTTAATAAAGTATTAAAGTTTCCTTGACTAAGTTTTATTTGAAAGTCTTTGTAGTCTTCCATAAAATATGTTTTGAAAGGTATTTGGTCTACCAAAATTCAATGATACCTAATGGATCACTTACAATATAATATTAAAGGAAAATAATGTGTGAGTATTTTATTTAGTTTAATAGTTGAATATTTAACAATAATTTTATATTTTATTTAATATTGAAAAGTAATAAATATTTGTTTTATTTTCATTGGTTAAAGTCATCTTCTAATTATTGGATTGTATTTTGTTTAAAATAGGTATATTGGAAGCGTATTAGTATAGATACTTAAATTTATTTATTTAAAAGATGTTGAGATATTATTTTCAAGTGTTTATATTGACTTGATCATGTTATGTATCTGGAGATATGATATTATAATGTATTTAGATAGATGGATATGTTGACATATCTCACACATATTTTAAGTTAGTTATATTAAGTCATGTGAATAACTTGTAATTAATTATATCAAGAGTTGAGTAGGCCTTCATTAGGATTACCCTTCCATTATATTATTAGGAGGAGGTCTATATAAAGGAGGTGATTATCATTGTAAGATAGGTGTGAAGATTGGTATTGTATTTGGGATCTCTTGGAGATATAGCATGGAGTGGCTTGTTCCATAAGGAGTATTATATGGTGTGACCCTATCTCAAGGGTTTACTCTATTTTGGCATATATTGAATATACTTTGGCATATTGACCCACAAACATCTCTTGTGTTGTGTGAGATCTATCTTCCACAATATATTGTTTCCATTATTATTTGTGTGGGTCTTACCAAATTACAAATTGATAAACGTCTTAAGAATGATATCTCTTGGTATCTTTTAAAGAGATGTATTTAAGATGTCTATGATAATTTACTAGATTTTTATATAGATGTATATGCAATCGAGTGTAATAAATGTTTAATGTGTAAATAAATATCATTTATGTTAAGGTATTTTTGTTATCCACGCACTCCATTTCAACTCCCTCTTGCTATCATTATGGTTATGTTGATCATAAATAGTTTTTTAGAGAGTAAAGATTTTTAATTGATTATCTAATTGGAAACATTATAAATAAAATAATGTTTTTGATACTCAAAACCAACAAAAATAAGTGTCTTGTAATGATTGGTATTTTTAAAAATTTCTTTGAACATAAAATAATAGGTATTTAGGCTAATCAAATACTATAATTAAGTAATTAATAAAATAAACTTATATATAGGACTTGAGTCTAGATAAGTACTAAACTAAATGTTATTTATAAAGAGAGATAGAAGCTCCTAGCTTTGTGTGTAGTAACAAATATTTTGTTGGCATAGGATAAAAGAAAGAAGTTGGGTCCACATATAGGAGAAGTTTCATGCTTGGAAAAATCTTGACAGATATGGGTACCCATTTTATAAAATATAGGTACTTGTTTAGGCTCAGACTCTCATACCTAAATTTTCAAAGTGGGTACTTATTTCTAATTACATAATATTTTAGAACGAATATACATTTTAGAGTGAGTATCTGCATTTCATAAAATTTGAAATTTCAAACCCATGCCTTGCTTTTGTTTTAGGCTTGGAAACCCACCCCTTAGCTTTGGACCTACAAGTATAATGTCATTAAAACGTCAAGAGAAAAACTAAATTTGGCAATATGATGGATGAATTTTTTTAGAATTTTTTTATGAAATTAAAATCCATTATAAATGGGTGAAGCCACAATAGTGGTTTACAATTCCAATGAGGAAGGAAAACTCAAAAAATGACCCTATGCCAAAAATTGTGATTTTGGGGGTTCGTACAAATGTTATGTGAGGTGGTTCACTCGAACAAGGGTTCGAGCAAACCCTGGTTCAAGTGAACCCCTTGGGGTTCGCTTGAACCCCTAGGGGTTCGTACAAATCCCCCTTAACCCTCATTCTCCCCCTTAAACACAAAAAAAACCTAAATTTTTTCACTTTGAAGCTCAGTTTGAACATGAAAATGGCAGAGACTTCACAAACCCAACTGAAATTAGGCAGTCCTCAAAATGAGCTATCCAATGAATATAATTTTGATATGTTTTGGTTTTATTATGTATTTGGTTTTTTAGTTTTATTAAATATAGGTTTTTCATAGAAAATGAAGGTCTTTGTTTTGTACATGTGGAAAAATAGCAGATTATAAAAAAAAAATTGAAAAATATGAGTGCACCAGATATTGAAGTCCTTGATCCAACAAAAAAAATTGAATTTTGATATATACAAAAAAAGTTATGCGTTATACAGTCGCGCTATGTCTAAATTGTAATTGGTTTGACTTTGAAACTTGATTAAATAAAAAATATTCAATAAAAAACTATTCAACCAAGTGGAAGCACTAGATATTAGAGTTACAAATCTAAATTTGAATTAGAATTTTATCCTTCATGGAAAAAAAGTTACGTGTTATACAGTGTGCGTCACTTTTTAAAAGTGTTGTTTTCTGAAAAAATCAATTTTTGTGGGAGATGAAAAAAGAAGTGCAATCTGATTCCAAAATTTTTGAGAAAAATATTTTTTAGAATCTACAGACAAAATGTGACGAGACTCTAGTTTGCATCATCTTCAAATTCCTCACGATTTGGCCGCTATAGGTGCATGAATGTGAAGATTTAGTTAAAAACAATAATTTCAGTGTCTAGTTTGGCCAAAAAATGTAAACCACTATTGTGGGATCACCCAAATTTGAGGATGTCTAATTTTCAAAAATGATAATTTTAATGATTAGATTATTTTTTATTTTTTAAAATTAATTTATGAAGAAATTGGTCCATAAAATTGAAATGTTAGGTTTTCATATTTTTTTTAATAGCTTCTAATTATTTAAGTTTATTGGAAAAAAAATATGACATCAATCTACACATAATTATTTACACAATGAAAAATAAAAAATGATTAGTTTAACTCAAATTATGGTGGTGAAGGGTTTTCAAAAACAACAATTAGGACCAATAAAAAATTAATTAAAAAAATTTGAAAAAGTTTTTTTTTAAAATATCTCCATCAATCTTCAATACAATAAACGTCTTTCCTCAAAAGGAATTAGAAAATTACTTTAATTTAGGTCAAATTATGGTGGTCATATATGTGCATGGTATAATTCTCAAAAAGTGACTTTTAAAAGTAGTTTTTGTACATGCCTATTAAAAATTAATTTGTATCATCTAGGTATTAGAATAAATTACATATTTTAAAATTAGACCCAAAATAATAAAATTCATATTATTAGACTTTTTCAATATTCCATGTGTAAATGCTTCAAATGTTTAGTCTAGGCGTGACAAATTTTAAAAATTAGGAAGAAACACTTCCATTTTTTGAATATTTTTTGGACCCAATTTCTTGCACTTACACCACCTCAAGACAATGGAGCTTCAACATACTAAGAAATGAACTATGTTTCATTAATTTCAAAACTCTACTCCAATATTTACAACTATATCTCTAAACTTAAACTCAATGCCACATTTCTTCCAAAATTTATTGTCATGTGCAATTGAACTAAATGTTTTTTAAAATTAATGATAAGGTTTTTTATCAAGTAGAATAATCATGAGTTACCTTCAATATAGTTAGTTCCTATGTATTAATTCAATTATATTCAAATAAGATAAAAGATGTAATAAAATTAAATTCCACAAAACCAAAAAGTAGAGGATTTGTAATAATTTTAAATGATATTGGCATATGCCAAAATTTGATAAATTCATTTGTGTCTCAACCCCCAAGAATAGAATCAAATTTTATTTCAATATTTTCTATTTTTTACTATTGCATCTAAGGTGGATGAAGGAATGGTTACAAGGGCTTTTTAAGAACTAATTGAATGGATTTGTATAGAGGCTACATAATAGAAAGGAGGTTGGGTATAAGGAGGTGTGGAATGAGGAATGGAATTTGAGGTATGTGAATATATTAAGTTATGTGATAAGGTGAACACATAGGGGGAGAAGGGGATAATAGTAGGAATGGAATATGAGAAATAATAATGGTGGATGTAGGAATGATAGTAGGAACAATGGATGTATTAGGAGAAATAGAAGTGGTAAGAACCATGGTAGGTGCAATGGAAGTGATAGATAAAGTGGTAATGGGTTGAGAAAAAGGAGAAGTGCATGTGAAAATTTGTATGTGAGATATGAACATGGTGAAAGAAGTAAAATCAAGAGGTAGGTTATAGTGAAACAACATTAGGGTGAATTTGGGAGGAAGACACATAATGATATGGGGTGATTATATAAAAAATGTATAGTTGTGGATGGAGGAGGGATGGTATATACTAATCAAAGAGCTATAGAGAACCAACTTACCATAAATTAAATTTTAAGTGTGATATCTCTAACCCAATGGTTTGTTAATTGAAAAGTTGTGAATCATATCCAACATTTGTGTACGACTTTCAACATTATCTAGATTATCAAGTCATTTTTGAGCCATATGATCCCAATTATTATGAAGTCCATTTTCATGGTCATCAATGGGAGGAACAGTTGTACTCATGGGAATATCATTGGATATGTCATTTGCATTGGATTAAGCCATATGAAGATTTAATCATGTACTCCACCAAGGGAGATGATGTAGAAGAGACTTTGGCATGCAAGTAATGTTGGAAACCTTAAAGGATAAAAGGGTGGATAAAAATGATTTGAGGGTTAAATAAAATTAGTCGATAATTATATCTAAAACAAGTAGTGGCCAATGCAACCTTATGGCCAATATAAGGGTGGGTATGGTACTAAGCAATATCGAGCAATAGTAATAAAAACTCAAAAATATGTAAGGAAATGATTGATCACACAAAAGAATAATATGAAATTAATTAAATCATTATAAAATATGCAAAAGAACCATATCATAAAAAATATATGTAGAAGCTATAACCCTAGGGTGGAGGGAAAGTCAAGCTCACCAATTTATGTAATGGAAATAATCACACCACATAGATAAATTTAGACTAATTAAATAAATACAATCAGTAAGAACATAATTAAACTATATTATATAAATTTGGGTTGATAATTATAATTAATATTAAAAAAATAAATACAAGGAATTGGGGTACTTAGCTCTAGAATTGAAAGTGAAGAAACATTGTCAATATCATGCTAAATCCTTTTGTCAATGTTTATAAAGTAATGCCCTTAATTTGTAGAATGTAATAGAGCTCATGTAGTCTCATAATTTTGTGTCGTTTAATCCAAAGTTTTATGGGGTCAATATCAAGCAACACAAACTCAATATTATACATAAGAATGATTTGATAGAATGTGTTTCAATCAAACTTCGTACCTTCACCTTCTTGGTAGTTGAATGTGTAAAGGGAGTGTCCAGGGACATTGTTGAAGAGATTTGCAACTAAATAGGTGTGTGTTTTTCTAAATCACCTTGATGTAGATAGTGAATTAAATTAATGATGACGAGTAATATTGAAAATAACATCACCAACATGCATATGTGTTCTAATTCTATCTCTTTAGAAATCAAAATGTGCTCTAATGGTTCTCCTTGTAAATGTGTTGTATTCTTCCTTTTTTCAAGATGATCTTAAAATGAATAAATGAATGTCTTTAAATACTATAACATAACATCATGTCACTTAAATGTGTGTTGATTTGGCTCATAATGGCTAATAGAAAGGGGTAGAAAATCTTGAACTTGAATTTTGAGTTCATTCTTGAATGCCTTGAAATTGAACCAAGTCAATCTTGAGTGACAAAGATGACCTTAGAGATTAAATGGTAATTACAAGGCATGGAGCAAATGCATAATAGTGCAAATGGAAATACATAACTAGTGAATAAATGATGAATATAGAGAATAAGTGTACAAATAGGGATATGCTAGATAAATAAAAGGATTGAATCATGAGTCAAACTTAATACAAGAGTGCGGGACTAATCAACATGCTATTACATTTAACAGGTTCCTCCAAAGTAGACACATAACTAGATAAGAAATGACATAGATAAACAAATCTCAACATCAAATAACACATCTAACATAATTACCCCTAAAAATATGTCCTGACATCAAATAATACATCTAACATAGTTATCACTAAAAAATATCCCAAATTATAGACCACAAAACAATGGCTCAATTTTTTTCCAACTTAATCTCATAATTTTATATACATGTTTGTTGAATTTAATTAATTTTAGCAAGTGAATTATATTTGCACTAGGGGATAGGACCTAGTAGTTGAACATGTTTCAATATTTGTGATAGTAGTTGTTTATATAATGCCCAATAGTTGTGACATGACTACCCTAGCTTAAACAAAATGTATTCCTTTGATCTAAAAAGCAACCAATCATGTGATGCCACATCAGTGCTCAACTACCCATGATGTGAATGCACAAGTATTGGTAGCACTTTTTTTTGGACACCTTGATAAAAAACACGCTGATGTGACATCATATTTGATGATGTGGCTTATAAGCAGGGGACTTGCCAAGTAAGCTGCTGTAAAAAAATTTAAGTGGTTTGAAATTTCCACATAAGATTTTGAGAAGCGCGAAGTTAGGATACACAACTACTAGATCCTCTCTTCTAATTCAAAACAATCATAAATGAACTCACACCCTAAAATACTTAAGCAAAAGGAAGCCTTAAACTTAGAAAAACACGTCATAAACTTAAGATAAACTTCAATCATCATAAATTTCAAGATGAGGTTGAAAACACACGACCACTCCTTTGTACAACTAACTTTATCCATTCCCAAATTGGCACCTTAGTTTTTTGCATTAATTGACTAAATATGAAATGAAATGAAATGAAAAATTTTAATGACGTCCACGAGGCCAAAGAAGCCTGAGGGACCCAAGACCAGCACAAGAGCCACCCACAAAAGGCCCTAAGCAGATTGTAAACTCCGTTCAAGATCAGCCCTCCTGCAGTGAATTTTGATGATGAAGTTTGCAACTTTGTCTAACCTTGATTCTTCAAACAGAGTATTTAAATTATCGACCTGCACGGTGACCCCATAACTAGCCCGGATGTCTTTATATAGAAAACAAATTAGTTTTTAGCGAGAAGTGCAAATTTATTGAGACCAATCCCTGGCTTACGCCTTTCATAACTGAAAAATTAGCGGCATTTAAAGTATGGACACGTATACATTCAGGAGACGGTCAAATATAATTTATATAACAAATGCGTTTAAAGCATCAACGCGTCAGAATTCTTCCGAGCGTGCAGGAGCTCACTGCAGGCGTTGATTTCTGCTTTTGTCGCGGAAAAGGTAGTTACAACCACGTTTAGAGTATTTAGGTGCTCCAACTAGGCTTTCCCCTAAAAAAAAAAGGATTTGTCATCATAGTTATCGCATTCCAGGTAAGGATTTGAGGTTTAGGGATGAGATTGAACTTTTTTAGGAACGTGGACAAAAGGAAGTTTGAGGAAGTTTGAAACATCACAACTATTGGATGAATGAATGAATGAATATTTTTAATAATGTCTACCAGGCCAAACAGTCTATGGGACCCACAGATCAGCAACAAAACAAAACACCACAACAGCCCAAAACAGAAACCACTGCCCAATAATTACTTGATCTCCCTTTCCTTTTGTATCTTGGATCTTTGCTATGTATTTTTACCAAGTAATCAACACTTCTCGATATTCTAGAGAGAGTAAAATCTCATTTTATCTTATGCATGCTAGATGTGGTCTACTTTGTTTGGGCTTTTTCTTGTGCTAACTCCTACTTCCTTTGGGGTGGTAATCAAATTGAGTCTATGGCCTTAAAGAGCTTTATGGTTGGCTCATTGAGAGTATAGGTTTCACAATTCTTCTAAGCAAATGAGTTTTATTTTCGGGTTTTTGTTTGTCTTTTTAAAATTGTGATCTCATTCGTTACATTTCTAAGTTGACTTCATATTTCATCAATATCATTATTTAGAAAAACATAATATTTTGGTGTCGACTTGGGAGCTTAGGTTGGTATAGGATTTATATATGGTTGATGAGTTACCAGTTAAGGATTGGGATGGGATTGGTAGTGAGGTTGTATGTTTGGAAATAAGGGCATTGGGGGTAGAGGAGTCATTCTACCAATCTCAATTAGATTATAGGAATTTGGAAAGGTATTTCCTCCTTTAGTTTTCACCATCATAGAAATCTTAGAATTAACAAATGTAATCAATATCTAATGGGGGTATATTTCAAGTGGGATTCTCTACTAATTTTTTTGAAACTTGTTAAATCCATAGTTCTTAGTTGTTCTAATAATAAAGAAGCATCGGCCCTTTCTTTGATCTTGTTTATCAACACCTAACCTAGTTGATTTCAATCACTAATTAATAGAGAGGATATATATTTCCAATATTCAAGAGGCTTAGCTTTGAGTGACATAGCTATGAGTCTCAAGGAAATACTTTCCTCGATGTAGTTGTGGACTATGTAATAGTTCACAATGTCATTTAAGTGTTTAGTGGGAGTGACTACATTTTCTCCAGTGAATTGTGAAAGGGAGTATTTTCTAACTAGTTCTTAGTGAGTACCTATTCACATCATTAATAAGTTTACTTAGGAGTTAAGTTTCCTAGATGTCATTTCTAGAAACTAGTATTAATGAGGCCATGTCTCAATAATTTACTTGTAGTTATCTCTTGGGCATTTAATATTTCACTCATGCATTTAAAATTATGCATTAGGCATTTAATGTTTGCAACTAAGGTGGTTATCCAACCTCCTCTCACCTTGCCTATATAAGCAAGTCTCTTGTACATTTGTAAATCATCTTAATTCATTGTTTTTCACTTCTAGTGAAATAGCCTCTTCATGTGTTGCTTCTCTCTTTTGTGAAGGTGTTGTTTTGGTTTGCAGACGTTCCTGGAAGCTTGCTTTAACAGGGATTACAAGGTATCATCTAGTATAGCTCCTCATGTTGTAGGAGTAGAAGGAATAAGAGTAACTCTAGTGTTCAATACCAAGAATATTCTTGGTGGTGTTAAGGTTTCCATGTTAGGATTTTCTTATGTCATGTGCCAATGAATTTACAGGATAAATTATCTTCTTTTTGCAAATGAACATAAGGGGCTAAACTAAAATATGTGGGTTGGCTCTTATGACAAATTTAGTGGAGGCTCTTGAGGTCATAGATGTCTAGGTTGTCTCAAATAAAGTCACCAAGTGATAATGAAATGCTTCCAAAATTAGAAGATCAAGAAATGTGTGCTTGATTGAAAGTGGGTTTAAGTCCCACCAAGCACGCTAGAAATTGTTAATGGTTCAAAAATGTGTTTCTAGGATAAATAAATGTGTTGTGCCTAACCAATAATAATATAAAGACTAGTTGATGGGGGATGTGACTAGCAAGACAATCTCTAGGATTAAGAGGTCAACACCTTATCCATTCCAAATTAAAGCTAAACTATGTGAGGTGAAAAGGAAATAAATGATGAAAGAAAATAATATAAATTAAAAAGTTATAAGTCAAGATAGAGTTTCTCTAATATCTTAGATAGAGCTTTACAAATCATAATAATAAAGTCAATAGTGACCAAATAAATGACACACATATGCATCAAATGAGCTTATTAATTTAATCACAAGTCAAAACTTCTAGATCAACAACTTCATGTATTAATACTTTTGAAAATGTTTGAACAACTATATATGGTGCAGCATAACTTAAGGCTATACATACATATAAAGGTTCTCTTATTTTAGATATAAAAGGGTGAGAAGGAGTTATCTACATAAGACTCAACAACTCATCCATACAAAATAAATTCTAGTAATGCATGGGTGCATAGGCATATATTTATAGCAATTTACTACCCAATTATATTTTAAATTTTCCCCAAAGCATATAAACCTTGAGCTCAAGCATAGAGTAGAAGGAAATTGGTTTGCTCTACAAATTTGGCACATTTTAATCCTCATGTTATTAGTTGAGATATATAAAAGGGGAAAGATGTAATGTATTAAATAGGTTCCAATACAAAGTACTATAGTATTTCTCCTTAGGTTGGTGAAAATCCTCTATATATATTGTAGAGGATTGGGCAACCATTGGGAATGAATTCTATAGGTGTGTATGTGAGAATAAACTCAATATTCATAAATATAATTCCCTACCAAGGATGATTTTGTGCAATGGAATTCATGGAGATATTATTAAGGAGATGTAGATATAAAATTTTGAGTACTACAACATACAATGACATGGAGTTATTGTGGAGTGACCACACATTTTGTGGGTCATTAAATTTAAGTCATGTTGGAAAATTCGACAACTTGTACTATTTTGAAGAATATTGTCTTTAATTTTTTTAAACTCTATGTGGGCATGTCACAAGGACTTTGATTATACTTCCACAAGCCAATACAAAATAATATTATAGATTTGATCCTTGCACCTAGTGTATATGTACTTTCTTGGTGCAATCAAGATGGGCTTGCAAGATGACATGGACCAATGGTGGAACCTTCTAATGAAATTTAGTTGATATCATTAAAAATATACATACAATATTGGAATATATATGCCATGGAACCATCTGATGGTGTGTGCTCATTAGCACTTAGAGACTTTGCAAATCATCCTCCCTACTCATAAAACTCAAAATTATAAATCAAGAGCATAATCCATTGAGGTTGTAACACATTACAACCATGCTTAAATCTTAGAAGAAGAGATTTGCTACATGTGATGAAGAATTTACTAAAAATAAATTTAAGGTCATATTGACTTTAAATTGATTTAGGAACATCTTAGTCCAATAAGAAAATGTATGACTAGAAAGTAAGGCAATGAAAAGAATCATTCGATAACAAATTCCTTTCAAGCTCCCTTGCAAATATCTTAGATATAATAGCTTATCCTCATACATAAAATCTAATCATTCTTTAATGAAAGGACACAAATGTCTATTTGGGTCACCTTTTCCACCATATATCATAAATTTAAGTTTTACAAAACCAAAAATTAGAGAATATGCAAAAATTTCCCATGATATTAGTATGTGCCAAGCTTCTATAAATTCATCTATTTCTTGCCCCCCAAGACTAGTTCCAAGTCTTCTTTCAATTGTTTTTAGCTTTTGTATTAATGCATCTAAGCTAGAGGAAGGATTGGTAACAAGGGAGGTTTAGGAAATAATTGAATGGGTGCATGTAGAGGCTACACAATATAAATTAGGTTGGGTATAATGAGGTGTGGAATCAAGAATGAAATTTGAGGTATGGGAATAGATTTTAGGATATTTGATTAGTTGAACACATAGGGAGGGAAAGGGCAATACAATTATGAAAGGGATATGATAAATAACTATGGTGGAAGTTTTAATGGTAGTAGGAACAACAGATGTACTAGGAGTAATAGTATTAGTAGGAAGCATGGTAGGTGTTACGGAAGTTACAGATGGAGTGGCAATTAGGTTGAGAAAAAGGAGAAGTTCATGTGAAAATTTGCATATGAGATGTGAACATGGCAAAAGGATTAAAATCAAGAGGTAGGCCATAGTGAGGGGAAAAAATAGGGATAAGTTGAGAGGAATGTACATAATGATATGAGGTAATTGTATAAGAAGGTATAGTTATGGATGGAGGAGGGATGCCATATACTAATCAAAGATCTATAGAGGACCAACTTATCACAAATGAAGTGTGGCATCTCTAACCCAAGGGGTTGTTAATGAATAAGTTATGAATCATATCCAACAATTATGTAAGATTTTCAACATTATCTAGATTATCAAATTTTTTTTGAGCCATATGTTCCCCATGATCATAATCTTCATTTTCATGCGAGGCTCATGAATGGGAGGAATGGTTGTACTCATGGGAATATCATTAGGTATTACATTTGTATTGGATTAATCCATATGAATATTTAAGCATGCACTCCTTCACCAAGGGAGATGAGTTGGAAGATACTTTTGCATACAAGTAATATTGAAAACCTTAAATGATAAAAGGATAGATAAAAATGATTTAAGGGTTAAATAAAATTAGTCAATAATTATATCTAAAACAAGTATGGTTCAATGTATGAACAAAAAAAAGGTGAGTATGGTGTTGAATAATATCAAACAATAGTAAGAAAAACCCTAAAAGATGTAGAGCAATGAGTGATTATAGAAAAAAATAACAAAACCTTAATTAGATTTAGTTATAAAATATACAAAAGAACCATATCATAAAAGCAATATGTGGAAGCCAAAAGCCTAGGGTGGACGACAAGTTAAGCTCACCAACTAATTAAATAAATACAATCAATAAGAACATCATTAACATATACTATATAAAGTTGGGTTGATAATTTAAAAAATAATTATTCAAAAATAAAATGCAAGGAATTGGGGTACTTAGCTCTAGAATTGGTAATCGAGAAACATTGTCAATGTCATGCTAAATCAATTTTCCATTATCATAAAATGAATGTCATCAATATAATGAATGTGTTAGAGTTCATGTAGTCTCATAATTCCATGTAGTTCAATCCAAAGTTCCATGGGGTTGGATCTCAAAAAGCACACAATTAATCTTACAAATAAAAAATATTTGATAAAATATGTTTCGATAAAATTTCTTTCCTTCACCTTCCTTATAGTTTATTGTGTTAGGGGACATTGTTGGGGAGATTTCCAATAAGTGAGTGTTTTTCCTAAATCATCTTGATGTAGATAGTGAATTAAATTGACAATGATGAGTAATATTGAAGATAAAATCACCAACATTTGTATGCCCTATATGCAAATGATGTGGAATTTAATTATATGTTACTCTAGAGAAATCAAAATGTGCTTTAATGACTCTCCTTATAAATGTATCATATGCTTACTTTTTTAATAGATGGTCTTAAATTTCAAAAATGAATGTATTTAAATACTATGCTAGAACAACATGTTACATGAATGTGTGTCAAGTTGGATCATAATGACTAATAAAAGGGTGTTGGAAAGCTTGAATTTGAATTTGAGTTTTATTTCTCAATGCTTCGGAATTGAACCAAGTCAATCTTGAGTGGCATAGAAACAATGTTAGGGACTAAATCGTAATTTCAAAGCATGTAATGAATATATAGAAGTGCAAATGGGAATATATAACTAGTGAATAAATGATGAATGCATGAGAATAATTGTAAATAGGGAGATAATAGATACATGAGAGGATTGGGACTTGATCCAAATTTAACACAAGAGTGTGACGCTTGTTAATATGTCATTACATTTAAGAGGTTCCACCAAAGTAGACACAAAACTAAATAAGAATGATATAGATGTACAAATTTTACCATCAAATAATACACATCTAACATAATTATCACTGAAATTATCTTGAATTATAGACCACAAAATAATGATTCATATATTGTCCAATTTGATATAATAATCAAATATATCTATATATATACACATGATTATTATGCCTAAGTATTATGGAAGGTTGATTGAAAATGATCCCTCTCACTTCTCTTGCTCTTCCCACCCACCTCAATGTTATTGTGTTAGAGTCACTCAAGGACTCAAGCCTCTAGGATCACTTGCAAAAACCCAAAACAACCTTCTACAAGAGGGAAAAGAAAGAGCATAGATTTGCAATAATGGATGTAAGATATGGCCAATATGCAATGCTCAAGATTGCATTGATATATTGGACTGACTCAACTAGATGAATTGTCTAGGATGTACAAATGGTGTCTTTCTTATAAAGGCAAAGTGTGAGATAGGATTAGACAAGATCTTGACATGTGTCTTAATCATCTATAATGAGACAACTACCTTAAAAAATATTAAATGACTTAGGACAAAAGCATTAAAATCCAAAAGATAAGATAAGATCTAGTGACAACTAACACTATCTAGAAAGATTCCCTCCTAGTACCTGAGTGGACTTAACATGTAAATTGGACCTAGATAGGTAAAACACCTATTTACATCAACATCCCCCATTAAGTACAAATTAGGAAGTATTATTATACAAATGACACAAATATGGGTCCCATCTACGAGGCAATGTTAGGTAACCATGTCCAAATGAAATGTGTTATCTCATAAATAGAGAAAAAGATGTCAATCTAGGAATTCTAGACCACACAACTATTAAAGATGTCAATCTAGAATCTCCTAGAGATGGATGTAGAACACACTCCAAAGAAAAATATGTCTTCTTTTTGAAGAAAGAGTGAAAGGTAGAAATTTTGTTATGGTGATCTAGGGTTTGGGACCTAGAATAAAAAAACTCCACACTCTCATTCAAGGATGACCCTAGAGATCTCAACCTCAAGCATGTAAAAGAGAAAGAGATCTTTCAATAGGGTTGTCCTAGGGGATGATTATGAACTAATGAGGGGTTCACCACCAAGTTATGACTTAGAAAGACAAATGCAATGCAAGGTGTAATGATTAACCCTAATATGATGCAATACTTGACTAAATGAACTAGAAAAGTATGTAAAACAGAATAGAAAGGTGAGATATCAGAAGTGTGCACTTGGAAATTTGAAGATGACTGGATGGAGATCTGAAATGCTAAAAATAGAGACTTTAATATTGACTGGGACTCATATGCTAGGCTGGGCGAATTAGTCCCAGATCTTGGTTTCAATGCAGAAACAAGAATTTGGCAAATGGGTATATGAATTTATAAAAATATAAAAATTGACCTAAACTAGGTCTCATATGCCAAAATTGGCATATTAGTCTAGTTAGGGTTTTCTAAAGCTTCAAAGTCTAAATCTAGTCTTCAAGGCCTTCTCTATGCTTCCCAATTAATTTTTGGATCTAAAACCTTGATTTACAATCTATAGAAGTCTTCCAAGTATAGATCCAATGCAAGGTGACAACTTTGACAACTTTGACGACTTTGACAACTTTGACAACTTTCTCCAAACTTTCTCTTCAAATTTTCTTCAACCTAAACCTTCAAATCACACACTAAAGAGAGGGGAAAATCTTGTTTTGTTAGTGGAAAGGGACTTTCCTTGGTCAAACCCTATTTTGGTAATCAAACCTTGAAATGAAATGAAATAGGAATGGAGAATGATGAATGAACAAAATATGACATTGCAAATCACCAAACCTAGCAATGAAGTGATGAAAACATGTGTGAGATGGCTCAAATGGATGTAGACGTTGACTCTTGATTGAATAGGATAGATCTTGAATGAAATGCTAGCTTGAATCATAAACCCTACATCAAATTGTTAGCTAAAAAAAAACATGATGCATGAAGACTTTGACATGATGCTTGATGCTTGAATGATGCTCTAAAATGCTTGATAATATGCTCTTGAAGAATTTTGAATTCTCTTGTGAATTCTTGAATGATTTTTGAACTCCAACTTGTTATTATGAATGCTCTAACAAAATTCTTGGATGATTTCTTGAATGCTTAGGTGAAAATGAGTGAAATAAACTTGTATTTATACTTAATTATGTAAGAATTCCTAAAATTACAACAATACAAGTTGACATCAGATCTAGGAGGATAAAATCCCACCAAGAATTTGAATTAATTTTGATTTTGGGCCACACGAGACTCATACACCCAAGGTGGTGTATGAGTCCCATTAGGCATAAATTATGTGACCATTTTTCAAAAATGCTTAGAAAGGTGTAAAATCAAGATCAAGACGCAAAACCCTAGGTGGGACTCATACGCCCAAGGTGGAATATGAGTCCTAGATCATTAAATATAGGCCACACAACCTAAAACCACTTGAATTTTGATTGGATGTTGATTTAAGTCGAGATTATCCTCGAAGAGATGCATTAATTAAGGCTTGTGGATGCAAAATAAGTCCAATTAAAGCATAAAGAAGCCCAATTATTAATGACTTGACCCTAGAAAAGTGTGAAAGTGTGTTACAACACTTTACAACATTCTAAATAAGGCATGATTAAGTTTATTTAATTCACAAGGGCCCAAGACCTAATGTGAGTTTGTTAAACATATTACAACACTAAGTCAAGGCATCATTAAGCTCAATTTTTGCAAGGAGGGCCCAAACGAGTGTGAAAATGTCACTGACGACATTTTTTGACACTACACAAAGAAGCCTCCTCCAAATGATTTCCAAAAGTATCCACACTCATGTCAAATTGTAGTGGTATAGATGAAAAATGTAGATTTCAACCAAACCCTAAAAAATGGACCAATTTTTTTTACCAAAATACCAAGTATGTTATATGAAAATAGGGTTCTTTAGGCCTTCTAGAATCAATTATGAGGTCCATTTTACCCCAATATGAACCTAAAAAAGATCAAGCTTGAATCACCTTCAGATTTGAAAAGAGGTTTTGCAATTATGAAGCTATGGTACCATGTTAGAGTCACTCAAGGACTCAAGCCTCCAGGATTACCTACAAAAACCAAAAACAACCTTCTAAAAGAGGGAAAAGGAAGAACACATATTTGAAATAATGGATGCAAGATATGGCCAATATGCAATACTCAAGATTGCATTGATATATTGGATTGACTCAACTAAACTGAATTGTCTAGGATGTACAAATGATGCCTTGCTTATAAAGGAAAAGTATGGGGTAGGATTAGACAATATCTTGACATGTGTCTTAATCCTGTATAATGAGACAACTACCTCAACAAATATTAAATGACTTAGGACACAAGAATAAAATTCCAAAAGATAAGATAAGATTTAGTGACAACTAACACTATCTAGAAAGATTCTCTCCTAGGACCTAGGTGGACTTAACATGTAAATATGACCTAGATAGGTAAAACATCTATTTACACCAACAAATTGTAGAAGTTGCTCTTGTGCTCCATAGTTTACTTAGCCTTGTGAGCTCTTTTAGTGCTCTAGAATTGAGTATTTTTCCTTTGTGTAGGTGGCTTAGATCCATGGTGAGGTTTCTCATGATGTTCTATTTTCTTCATCCTCTCTTGGTTGATTTGTATCAAAGACCCTTTTGCATAATTCCCAAGTGGTTTTTGGAAAGCTATCTAATGCTATTCTTATCTCTTCATTGCCTCATCTTAGAGTTGTTATTGTGACACCTAGTGATCATGTTTCTTTTGTTCATAAAGGTGGTCCATATCCTAGTGTTAGTAGGCACATTCTTCTATTTTAAGATCCTCTTCTACAAATATGAGGATTAGGATTTTTGTAAATGAATTTTGCACTAATTTCTCTTCCCTTCAAAAGAATGTTGCTCCTATTGCTATTCTTGCTACTCCTCCAATTGGGATAAACATGATACCTTCTACTATACCTCTCACTTTAGTGATTTTAGGAGATGAAGAGTTAAAAAATGAGGATTTTTCTTCTAGAAAAGGATTAATATGGGATTTGATAGACTATGGCCTTGGCTTCAAGATCTAAACCTCTAGATTTGTGAGTAGTGGTTCCCTTCCATTGATGGAAAATGCAAATTTACTCATGTGCTAATGGGTTCTTTGTAGTTGTCTTTGATTCGGTATTTGATTGAAATGGTATTCTTGATGGTCACTCCTAGTTTTGGCGATAAAATGTACTTATGCTAAAACCTTAGGTTTCTAAATTTAACCCTCTCATTGAATCTTTTAATCATTTTTCAATTTGGATTTGTATCTTGAACCCACCTTTTATTTTTTGGTCAAACTCTTGCTATAAAAGTATTGGTAACTCAGTGAAATACTTTATCATGGTGGATTAAGCCACTACTATCTTCTCTCAAATTACTTATTTCATGTATATTAGTGGATTTGGACTTGTATTTTCCTCTCCAAGCAGAGATTGTTGTGCATTGTTGATCACTCTTGGAGTCAACCCTTGGATTATGAAGGAATCCCCTTCTAATGGTGGCATTGTCTTGATACAAGACATTTTCCATTGGATTTCCCATTTTTGAAGGTCTTACATTCTTCATCTTGGTGGAAGAATTCTCTATATGAACACCTTATGAAGAATGTGGTTGATGTTTTGTCTTAGACACTTCTAAGCCTTTTGTTGTTGTTGTTGTTGGGAATGAGGCACTTTCCCTACTTGTGACACTTGCTACTCCTACTCCTTCAGTTTTCAACCCAATTGCTATGGTTGGTGGTAGAGATCTCTCTCTTGTTTGCATGTCTATTTCTCAGTGGTAAACTTCCTTGACTAGGCTTCCCTCTCCACTAGTGTCGGCCCTTGTATGTGTTTCAAAGAGTCTCTCTCTCTCTCTCTCTCTCTCTTGTTTCTATGGATTGGGATAATGAAGTTTCTTGGATCGTTGTCCAAAGAAGGGAAAAAATTTCTTGCAAAGCATGTTTCTCAAACTTGCATGTGAGCCAAGGGTGTACAAATTACTAGGTCAAATTATATGATATTGTTTAATCTTTTGTTGTTGTTGTTCTTCCTCACAACTTCACTACAAAAATATCTTTTGTCTTATCTCTTCCAAACAAAAGAATGAAACCCTTTCAAAAATCCCTCTTTACATTTATTTTTAGTTTCAATTAAATTAAAAAAATGTATTACACTAATTCAAAAAATCAAATCACAAATAGAAAATTGAAATAACAAATAAACAATCACATGATTTGTTTTATGGAGCGGTCATGGACAAAGAGTGTGAAAGGGAGCGGGGTTGTAGTTTGAAATTTGCAGAGGGTGATGACAATGAAGGAGAGTATAATGATTTTGATGGGGTCATTTGGGATGTTGTGTTGCTTCTTTTCCCCAAGTTGTTAAAGTTTGGTGTTGCATTGGGTGTTTTTGTGTTTGAAGGAGTAGCTACATCTAGTGTTGTGGTTGGGTCTTCCACTTTTTCCATTTTGAGAGATAACTTTCATATCTCTATGAAACATGATTTAGGTGTCTTTTTCTTTCCTTGGCAGATTTCAGACCACAAGAGGTTTTTCTTCTTGTGGTGTTCTCTTCTATGCAAAGTTTTAAGGGCTCAATTTTGTCTTCTTCTGAGATTGAGGCCTCTTTCCCTGTGGCAAGGACTTTTTTTCTACATGGGTGCTTTGTGGTTCATTTCTTCCTAGTGGTTTATGGAGTTTCTTTCAGCTTTGGTTCATCAAGGATGTGGGCTTTTGCTAGCTATTTGAGCACCTAAGAAGGCTCTTCTCACTCCATGGGTGTTGGTGTTCTTATTTTGAGTCATCTTTGGCATGTGATGGTGATGCAGGGTTCTTGGTTTTTCATTTTTATGAGAATATAGGGGTTGTGGTACTGGGATTTTGGAGGAGAGGTGTGAGGTGGTACCTTATTGAGTTGTTTTTTTGAAGCCTCTCCCTTCCATGGTTGCATGCCCTTCTGCCTTTTAGGCTCTATCTTTTCTGTTTAGTCTGGTGTAACTTGTTAATTTCTTTTGTTGTCTTTCCTTGGAGGTTGATGCCATGTGGATGGTATTCCTTGTGAATATTCTCTATTTAGTGTTCTTTGGCCTCCCTCGTGGTGCTCGATGGAGTTGTAGCTTTGGTTTTTGCTCAGTGGTGTCCCATTTTCACAAGACTAGAGGCTTACATTCCTCCAAGCCTAAGGCTTTGCTTATGTTTTCAAACCCCATATGGTTTATAATGCTTATGCTATTGTGGGGGTTTGGTCTTTTTCTTCTCTAGCTTCTTAAGGGTGCCTCTATGGTCACCATTGAAGTTTCTTTCTTGATGGTTGGGTTACTTTCAAAATCTATTTTGTCAACCCAAAATTTTGCATTTATGGAGGAAACTTTGTTTTGATCTATTTATGGACAGTGAAGCCTTCAAAGTTAAAGGGGATATGGATATTTTTCATTGGAAAATGGTTTCCTACTATTGGTGGTGGAACTCAGAGGATGCCAACTCAGTGGTATCATTGTACACAAGAGCTCTACTGCTAGTGTATGGGATGTAGTGGTGCTTTTTGAAGGATACTTATCTTTTGGTGTCCTTGGTGAAGATTTTCTTAGAGGTAGTGACAACCTTGATTCTTCTCTTCTTGCCTACATCCCTCAAGTGAACTTTTTTGGACCTCATATGTGGTGTGGAGCCTCATTTCCTAAAGGGGTTGGATTCTTTTGGTTTGTAGGAAACCTCGATTGTGATGCCTTGGTTGAAGATTTCCAAAGCTGTAGTGGCTACCCTTGTTGTTGCATCCTTGTGGCCCTTGTTGCTGAAGGATGCAATTTTTTCCTTTTCCATTGGAGTGTTCACTTGCTTGTCGGCTTTGTAATCAATGTCTTCTATTGAGGGGGAGATAACTCCTTTTGAAGTGGAGACACATTCTTTTGAGGTGGAATTGGGTTCTATGGAAGAGGCTAGGTGTTCACTCTATATTTTGTCTTCTTTCCAACAACCCCTATCGAGGTGTTGGTTTTTTCTAAAGAGTTGTGAATTTTGTGGAAAGGGTTCTTATTTCATCTTCTCTTATAGAGGGGAGCTCTCTCTTATAGAGGTGGAGTATGAGTTAGCTAGTGGGGCTGGTGGATGTTGCAAGGGGGTGTTTGCCACTCTTAATGTTGTGCAGTACAACTCTCCTATTGAGGTGGGGAGTCCACATGGGCTAGAATTTCTGAAAGGGAGTTCTTACTGCACTCTTTTTTGGGCCTCTCTTATGGGGAGATTTTGGTTGGGTGATGTGGGTTTTCGACATCACTATGTTTTTCATTTCTTTGGGCTCAATAATGTTCTCACTAAGCAGTTGGTTTGTTGTAGCTTGACTATTGTAGGTTGTGTTGTTGTTTGGCTGACCCAAGCCATGTTTGTGAGTTGTTAGGGTTCAAGGTCCCTATAAAAACCTGATTGTATAGAGTTTAAAGTTCCCTTCAAAACCTTATCTTTCCAGCATGTGTAGTCTATTCTATCTTTCAATGGCTGTTGTTGTTAGTTTGTTGGTTGTCTGTGATATATCTATTTGCAATAGGGTTTTAGGTCCCTTCAAAACTTGTTAAAAAGGGTTTCAACTCCCTTCAAAACCTATTTGTAAAGCGTTTCAGGTCCCTCCAATTTTTTTTTTCCTCTAATCAAAACAAATAAACACTCATTGCTTATTTTATTCATAAACATGCATTACATATTTATAGTTACTAAGAACTTCAACAACCTCCTATAATTTTGCTAATTTTATTAATAGCTAACTGAACACCTAATCACAACAAACTAGAGAAGACTAGACACATATGCTACTCTTTATTGACATGTTGATGACACATACAGTTTTGTTAAATTGTTGGAGTGTTATATTCCAACACCCCCTCTTAATACTACAACATCAAACTAACTAACAACATAAAAACAAAAGGAAATATGTTATGAAGAAGTTGTTCTTCGAAAATAGTTCTCAAACTAGTAAGTATTCTTCAAGCTGCTCCAAAATTATAGGTAGCAATCTAGCTATCATCCAAGTTCCTAACTTCATTGGACACCATTTGCACATGAAGTGTCTCATTACCCTCGTAAATGTATGATATTGAACTTCCAAATTTCAGATCTCCCTTGAACTATTGGACACCAATCCTCACATGTATGTCTCATAACCCCAATGAGGTATAGTTTCTCTGATCCACAAGAATTTCAGACTATTGAGTATCTATCTATCCTCCGTTGCATCCCTCCCTGTGTTCAAAGTGTTGACCTCTTCAAAATAGAACAACTGCTCCATCTTCAATAAAGTCATCATTACTATTGACATTTGGTGGTTCTTCATCATTGGCTAACATTCTCTCAACTCTTATTGCTCCATAAAACCTCAAGATAGATGCCTCTCTTTGAGAAACTCCTCCACAAGAAACCACATGCAACATTCAAACTATCACACACTCACAACAACAAGATCTCCATTAGCTCTAATACCAAAAAGGAAAATTGAAACAACAAATAAACACACTACTTATTTTATTCATTAACATGTATTATATGTTTATAGGTACTAAGAACTTCAACAACCTCCTATAATTATGCTAATTTTATTGACAGCTAATTGAACATCTAATGACAACGAACTAGAAAAAACTAGACAGATCAAAACACTTTATTGACATGCTGATAACACATAGAATGTTATATCCCAACAATCACACCCTAAAATATTTAAGTAAAAACAAGCCTTAAGTTTGTTTTGAAAAAAAAAACACACAGCACCAACTTCAAGATGAACTTGAGTCATCACAAATCTCAAGATAAAGTTGAAAACACACGACCGCTGGCATGTTCTATGCAACCGGTTTTAACTTTATCCATTCCCGAATTGGCACTTTAGTTTTTTAGCATTAATTGACTAAAAGCCATAAGTCAACTGGTGCTAACTCATCCCGTGATATACAAAACCTGTAAGTACAGAAAACAATTTAATTTTAGCAAGAAGTTAAAAAATTTGTTTATTTCAAAAAAAATATATAGATCAAGACCAATTCCTGCATTACGGAGTGCCTTTCCTAACTAATTTAGCGGAATTTAAAATTTTGCGTTTGGACACGTGTACATTCACGAGACAGTCAAATATGGTTTTATAACATATGCATTTAGAGCATCAACGTGTCGGAATCCTTCCGAGCGTGCGGGAGCTCACTGCAGGCGTTGATTTCTTTTGTCGTGGAAAATGTGGTATGTTACAGCTACGTTTAGAGTATTTAGGTGCTCCAACTGGGTTTTGCAAATTATAGGATTTGTGATCATAATTACCGGATTTGAAGTAGGAATTGGAGGAAATTTAGGGATGAGATTGAAATTCTCTAGGGACGTGGACAAAAAGACGTTCGAGAAAGTTTGAAACATCGCAAATGTTCAATCCCATTAGTGTGAATTTAAAAGGAAGGAGGGGGCGTCCCCGTTTTGTATGCAATGACAGTATTCTTGTAGATTGCAGGGGGATTTTGAATTACAGTGTTTTATGAAGTAAGCAGCAGCTCGAGTAGTAATTGGGAGTTTGTATATGGATATAGTATATTGAACCAGAGGATTTGGATTGAGAAAAATCGGGGGAGTTCGTTATATTGATTTGGATGGATATGATTGAATCGAGTGCTTGAGGAGGCAGAAACAATTTAGAAACTTGCAGTTTCTTGAATTCGTTTTGTACCGGTACAAGGAAAATCCTTCTACTTCAACCTCAATGTTCTGACATACAGAGACTCACAAAAAAATGGATATGTTTCATGCATGTTTAATTCCTGTTTGAGAGGAGATTGTAAGATACAGAGACTCACAACAGTGTTCATACCTTATGTCTGTGATGCACCCTGTTTGATAGATTGGTGTGATACTCCGAGACCCTCAAAAGAATGCATTTGATTTATCCATGTTTCACTGTGTTTGAAAGATTGCTGTTATTTACAAGAGACCCACAACTGTATTTGAAAGATTGCTGTGATTTACAAGAGACCCACAATAGCATTCGCATCTTTCATTCCTCATTCGTTGTGTTTGAGAGGTGGTTGTGACATGCAGAGACCAAAACAGCATGCATTTATTTTGTTCGCTTTTTATTTAGTTATGAGAGATTGTTGTGGCATACAAGAGACTCAAAATAGCATACATTTATTTCATCCTGTTTTAGAGATTGATCTGATATACAAAAACCCACAAAAGCATGCATTTATTTTACCCCTGTTTCATCCTATTTGAGAAATTGTTCTGATATACAGATGGCCACAGAAGCATATGCATTTGTTTCCTCGCTGTTTCATCCTGTTTGAGAAAAGTTGTGATATGCAGACCCACAATTGCATTCATATGTTTTATCCCCGTTGTGATTATTTGGCTGCATTTTACTGATTTGAGGGAATAATTCAACTTAATTCTGTTAGAGAGATTTTCGCCAACCTTGTCTGTCTTGAGCTGTCTATATGTTACATTTAGTAAATGTGTTTTTCTGCTTGTTCAAGGTCATGAATGATCAGCTCTTTACGGAAGTGCGCGGTTTTCTTCTGCTTCCCCATTGACCAAGGCCATGAATGACCCACCTCTGTATACAACTGCTTGATCTTTAAACGCGCAGATAAAATTGGCGAGATGACAGAATCACCACTTACTTATATTCATCATAATTTGATCCCATAAGGCATGGTCAGTTATATGGATATATACAATGTATATATATACATATCTAAATTTGTATATTTATAGATTGTGTGTATATGTGTATAGACACACATTATAAAAGTACTGTTGATCCACATATTAAATCCCCCTTGGATAGATAGTCAATCTGAATTTGGGCACTAGTGCTCCAGCAATATCCAGGAACATCACAAGCTCTAGGTTATCAATTGTGTATCCATCAAAGTCAAAGGCGAGTGACCCTTGAAAGATTAGGATCTATATTCTATCTAGTTTCCAGTATCTTCTAAAGTTTTTAGTCAGAATTTTTCTATAGCATAGGCAGCAGTCACTGTTATGCTGACTTGTTATTGCCGCGATGATAATACAGGACGACTAGGAAAAATTATTTTATTCATTTGACATAGTGTGCATATGTCCTGTTCTGTTTGTTTTCTATGCCTAGGAATTTTATCTAGATGTATTACATGCAAACTACGGAACTTTTAGTGATGCCAGCAAAGGTTTCAGTTATATTTGTTTTCATGGAGTACAATGATGAATGAAAAGTTTGAGATACATTTGCAAATCCGTCTTTTGTTCCTGGATCCTTGTTTTGGGTGTTGTTGATCTGTGGCTATCCATGTATGTAGGAAATGTTCAGCTGATTTTGTCTGTAACTATAAAGCCCTATTTTGTATCTCAGTGCAGCCTTAGAAATTGGATTTTGACCTTGATTCCATAATAGTAATTCAGATTTGTACTGCAGATGGAAGGAGGACCTGTAAAGGTTGATGCCCATGAATTTACAACATGTCTTCGCTTGGTCAATAAAAATCCATATGTACTCAAATTAGCTTTCTCAGCAGGCATTGGGGGCCTGCTGTTTGGTTATGATACAGGTCAGAAATCATACCCGTAAGCATTTTTCAAGCTCTTAAGGATTGTGATATAGAGTCGAGGTAAAAAGGTACAGTTATGTGTTCAACAGGATGCCAATGACCTGGTTGGGTTGATTTTATTTACTTACAGGTGTCATATCTGGTGCGCTCTTGTACATTCGAGATGACTTCAAAGCTGTGGATAGTTCTACAACATTGCAGGTATTCTATACTATTATGTATAGTTTAAACGCTTCATGATAAATTGGTTATGAGATGTTACTTCTGAATTGACTGGCACTAATGAATATGAATACAGGAAACTATTGTGAGTATGGCAATAGCTGGGGCAATCATTGGTGCCGCGATAGGAGGATGGTTTAATGACCGTTATGGAAGGAGAACAGCACTTCTCATGGCTGATGTTGTGTTTTTTGTTGGAGCAGTTCTCATGGCTGCTGCAAACATACCTGCAGTTCTCATTCTTGGTAGAGTATGTGTGGGTTTGGGTATAGGCATGGCATCATTTACTTCACCACTTTACATTTCAGAGGCCTCCCCCTCCAAAGTGAGAGGAGCCTTAGTGAGTACTAATGGCTTTCTCATCACTGGAGGTCAGTTTTTATCATATATCATCAATCTGGGACTCAGTAAGGTAATTTAACCTTTCAAATCTATTTCATATTTCTTTCAGAGATAAATTATTTTGGAAATATGAGACTTTACTTAGTATGTGGAAATCTTAGCAGCCACAGATTGCAATGAATATGTACATGTTTTTTCTAAACCAAAACTATTGCCAAAGTTTTGACTATATTTTTACTAAGCTGTAGGGCATTTCTGTGATTGATGTTTAGAGGATATATAAGTATTTCCAATAAGCTCAATATTTCAAAAAAATCTTTTTCTGGGTTCATAAGATCACATCATCATGTATTCGAACTCCTGTGAGTGGGGAATGGAAAGAGGATTCTTCTGATCATAAAAATGTATGGATATTACAGGCACCTGGTACTTGGAGATGGATGCTTGGAGTTGCAGGTCTTCCCGCAGTTTTGCAGTTTTTCTTGATGCTTTATTTACCGGAATCTCCTCGTTGGTTGTACAGAAAGGTATGTAGTGCAGGCTTGAGCAGCATGGTTGGCTCTTCAGAAAATTTGATGTTTTGTTTGGTGATTTATATGCCTAGGGACTGCTAGAAGTGAAGCTATTGGCATCACAAACAGTTTCTCTAAGCCTTCAAACAATCACATTTCTTTTAACTGATTATGCGCTGCTAAAATTGGAACTTTTCTGTTGGATACAGAAAAGAGAAGCAGAGGCAATTGCCATCTTGAAGAGGATATACCCCCCTGAAGAAGTTGATGCTGAAATTCAAGAGCTAAAAGAAACAGTAGAACAAGAAATTCGGTTGCAAGGAGATTCTCACAGTTTTAATTATGGTCAGTTGTGGACGGTGAAAGAAGTGAGATATGCACTTATTGCAGGTTGTGGACTTCAAGTAAGCAGTGACCATTAACCAAAATCCTGTTTTAGCCCTTGCCCTCTTGTTTCTGGACTGACATAATATATTATGCTTGAACTAACTTCTCTGACAAAATCTTTTATTGAACAGCTCTTTCAACAATTTGTGGGTATCAACACTGTCATGTATTACAGTCCTACCATTGTCCAGCTAGCTGGATTTGCATCAAATACAGTAGCTCTGCTGCTATCTCTTATAACATCAGGCTTGAATGCATTTGGTTCTATTGTTAGCATTTCTCTGGTTGATAGATATGGAAGGAGGAAACTCCTAATTTTCAGTCTGGTGGGAGTCATTGCATCGTTAGCTATATTGAGTGGGGTGTTTCATGTAACTACCGAGAGCTCTCCTTTAGTAAGCAGAAAATCAACACAAGGATTTCAAGGTTACCAGTGCCCAGATTATACTTCGACAAGCGGTACATGGGATTGTATGCGATGTCTAAAGGCCTCGCATCCAGAATGTGGTTTCTGTGCATCAGCAGGGGACCAGGTATTGACAATCAAGCCAAATGTTTTTCTTACAGCTTTTTGCTAGAGGGTTTCTTAGTATTAGGTACTGAAAATGGTGCATATAAAACTATAAAATAACTCTGCAACAAGAACTCAAAGTTCCGGATTACATTTTTGTTTCTTCTGTTTTTGAGGTAGAGGCTACCCAGTCTATGAACATAAACTAACATCTGTATGAGCACTTTTTGACAGCTGTTACCAGGAGCTTGTTTAATCTCCAACTCAACAGTGAAGCATATTTGTCAAGGTGATTCTCGTCCATGGTTCACCAGAGGATTCCCAAGCCGTTTTGGTTGGTTGGCTGTTGTAGGACTGGCACTTTATATCATTTTCTTTTCCCCTGGAATGGGAACAATCCCATGGGTGACAAACTCCGAGATATACCCTTTGCAGTACAGAGGAACCTGTGGAGGCATTGCTGCAACAGTGAACTGGATCTCTAATTTGGCTGTTTCACAAACCTTTCTCACTATGACAGAAAATATTGGCACTTCCATGACATTCTTGGTGTTTGGAATTATATCAGTGCTGGCACTTTGCTTTGTAGTAGTAATAGTACCTGAAACAAAGGGCCTTTCGCTGGAGGATGTTGAAAGCATGTTGCACGAAAGAGTAAGAAAGTTTAGTTTTCTCTTTGGGAAGGTCGATGATCCCCTACCTTCAACTGGAGGAGACCCAAATGTTAAAGGGACTGAACTTGATCACTCTTAGATAGTGAAGTGTAACCTTTTTGTGTGGGATATGAAGTAGAGCTTTCTGCATGTCAGCTATGATATAATGTGTAGTTCATTGAATAATGTGCTATAATGCTTATTTGTGAGGCTAAATAGAACTGTTTAAATTTAATTGGTATTTGATTGTTCTGCTAATGTCAAGGGAAGCTGAAATTGCTGTACAAATTTAGTGACTTCAATGATTATGTACTAGGCTATTCCCTACCCCATGATTTACTTATCTGAATGGGATGATGAATCCTTTGTTTCTTTCTTTTTTGGGGTGTGCTGTCTACTGATGGATCAAGTACTCAGTGATTCCTTCTGAGAACATGAGAATGATTCTAATAAGACTCCAAAAAAAAAGTGTGATGGAAAGGTTGGCTATTCAAATGTCAGCACACCTAGAAAAGCAGTATGATATTTGTCATAGCCATTAAGTTATCAACTGTCACCTGCCTTGTTATGTGTGATGTAGTGCCCCCAATTTGTGTAGTTCTGAGGTGTGCCATGCAATCTATGTTTCAATCCCCATGACAGGAAATTGCTATTTCTTTCGTCAATCCCCACAATGGACTATTGGTATTACCTTGTAAAATATATAATAATTATATTTGTGCTGATAGTACTTGCACTGTTCGTCAAATATATGGAATGAATTAAATTAATTTGATACTATATAGTCTAACACCGTGTTTCTCAGGTGTGAAAATCATGCAGTCCCATGGAAAGAGCTTGGGGTCTCTTTTTTTTCCTTGGTGGTTAAAAATTTTAAGTGAGTGTTGTTGAGGAAAATTTAGACTAATTTGAAGGAAGAGTGCAAACGAATTTTAAGTGAAAAACAAACTTAAAAGTGAAAAAATGATATGCAAGCGGTTTCATAGACATAAAAGACCTTTTGTTGGTGGACACTTTTAGCCTGCTATTATAAAAGAAAATATTCATTTTAATTTGTAATTACATTTTTTAATTCTGTAAGAATACTTATAAAGTAGAAGTAGGAGTCCAAGCCTCTTCTATGGGACCATCCTCTTAGAATTGAAAAAATGTATGTACAAGATCAAAATGATTTTTTTGTTTAAAAATAAGAGCCCCACATAGACATTGAAGTTCATTTACATGCAAGAGGTTTTATGATCTGAATGAGATGGGTTTTATGCTATGAATAAAAATATGCTTAGAATGAAATGGTATCTTATCTTAAAAGAGCCTCTACTTATTTAATACACAATCCATAAAATTTAGATGTCATCTAATGACATCATGTAGATTAAAAGACCACTAAGTGCCGTGGGAGAAATTTCTAGCTCCACCCCCTAGTGAATAGTCACTAAAAGTTTTAGGACATTTATAGTCTTTGATTTGTCAAAGATAACATTCCAATTAATCTTAGGGACTTGTCTCATAATGATTTTAGAAGAACTTGAAGCTACTTGCATGTGGCTACTCCCTTAGACTATGGTCATATATATATGGGCCCATAGAGGAGGTAGTTAATATTTCTAAAATATTGGTGTTTAGAAAGCTTATAAGCCTTATTCTAAGTGTAATAGTGAAAAGGTGCATATATTGTATTTTTGTTTCATTCATTTTGTATTGATTTTGACTATGCTATTCTAAATTCAAGGACTAGTGTATAAATGACATGATTATACATAAAATTTGACAAAAAAACTTGAAACTTAGCATAGCCCTAGAGTTTATATTTGATTGTAGTTTATTAATTTTTTATCCAAGGTTAAATATGTAGGCACAAATCTTAACATGCTGATTTTTAAATTTAATTTAATAATGACTTAAGTTGACTCCCTTGTTACTAGCCATTACTTACCAAATCAAGAGAAAAATATTCAATTTACATGCTAGGTGGTTATAATAAAGCCCTAATTATATTTGCATATCAAAGGATCATCACTTACCTGATTATCATACTCACTTAGAGAGATCATAGAGCATCACCAACTAGCATTAGCATTTATAATCTTCATCATAAGCATCAAATAGGCATATTGCATGGTTGCTTAGAATGTCTTTGATCATTGTTCAAACTATTAAATTGAAAAAAGGAGTTTGACTAGCTTAAAAAACCCATGAGTTTTCCTCTAATCTCTTACCCTTTTGGTGAATGAGATATTCATTGTCTTCGCTAGTGAGACATCTTAGAGTCTTTGCTAGTGAGGCATATGTACATATGTCTACGAAGAAGTGGTTGAAGTTGGAGGATAGGGGTATAAAATGTATTTTCATTGCCTATGGTGTTGGTGTGAAAGGATACAAGCTTTGAGACTTTATGATTGAGAGAGCTTTGTATAGTAGAAGTGTCATCTTTAGATAAGTTTTCTTCCACAATATTGCAGTTAGAGAAGGATGTAAATAAAGATGTGGTTCAACTAACCCCAATGATCAAGAAAGTTGAATTAAAAATTCACAAAAGAATCTTTGTTAGGGTTTTTTAGTCCAAATATTAGAATATCACATGCATAAAATTATTATACAAGATTGTAATATTCAATTTGTTAGAACAAATTATCTATAAAAAGAAATGGTTATAGAAAGCTATACTAATTCTCCTATAATTTAGGAGACACAACTCCTAAAAATATGTAATTTGTATTGAACCAAATATGAAGAGGAATAGAAATATTTCATAAAATTTTGTAGGCTTATATATGACTCTGCCCAAATTTTTGATATGGTATCAAAGTGTGCCAAAATCCTGAGATTGAGAAACCAAAACATAGCTCCTTTGTGCTTTCATTCTGAAGTGTGGGAAACTGTAGGTGGTGTCCTGTCTAATCTATCTGGTCAAATATGAATGATGCGTGAAATTTCAACACTATACTTTTCAACAGCCACCTCCAGAGTCATTATCATGTGTATATAGACTTTGTTTATAAATTGAAGGATCTTATATTGAAAATTTGTTGCTGTTTTTCAAGCTTAATATGGAGAAAGAGGCATGTGTATCAAAGTATTTGTGGAAACCATTTTCTCTATATTTTTCTCCCCTCTCGATCTTTTTAGATTTTATATATAGTGATCTTTATTGAGGAAGCTATTTTTTCTTGGCTTTGCTAGTGAATATTATAAATGATTGAAAAGTATTTCTGTGTAGCTGATACCACCTCTTATAATTTTTTTTATTAATGGTATTCCTCGTATTATTCCTAGTAACGCTACCACAAATGACTTTACCATATCCACTCTGAGCAGTCCCGAAAATACATTAGGTAATCCTTTTGGAGCGACTGTGATTATCACAACAACACAACTCCTCCCTGATATAAACATAACGAATGTAGGAATGGCTAATATAGATGTGGCGGTGCGAGTAGTTGTTCCTCCTCATTTTCATCCCAGATTAACTAAATAGCCTTCGTTTGGGAAGGGAATTTCCTCGTTGGCTTCGTGGACACTACCAACAAGATTATTCAAGCTATAGATATCAAAACAAGAGATGCTTTTGTGATTAGAGGGCACCATGGAAATGCAGGCTTCGTTCGTAGGAAGATTATCATTGGCACAAATGGAGGATGAGGATTGAGTGATTGCAAAATAGGAAGATTTTATTTTGTTGCTAAAGTGTGTTAAAGTTGTATCATTTTGTTTAGAATAGAATTCGTTTTTTTCTCTTTTCAATGTGTGAATCATTAAATGTCATGTCATGAAAATAATATTTCTTAAAATTTAAAAATGTTGCCTTAGTCATAATTGGATGCACTATGACTTGTACACAATGTCCATCTTGTTGGGGGAATTCTAAAATTGAGCTTCAAAATCAAATTTGCTAAGTAGCAAATTAACTAGAGGATGGGGGTATAGGAGGTTGGAGGACATTCAACGATCTCTCATTAGTCACTTGTGATGAGGTTACAAAATTGTTTTAGTGGCAACAAATCTTGTGCAAAAATAGCTAAAGCCAAAATTAATTTCTAGGTAGCAATGGTAACCGTCTCACATCATTTGTGATAAATGTGGCTGTGATCTATAATGATGCCTACATACATGACAATGATGACTTAGTCCTCATATTTGTTGAGTGATAGTGATTGTATGTGTTTTTCTCCAATCATAGAAGTTGGTAATTATGATTGGATGTGTGTGTCCCTAATCATAATCATTAACTTCAATGTTAGATAGATGTTTTAGTCCCTATCCTTGGTTCCATGGGTAGAAGTGTTTGTCCCTATCCTTGGTTCCATGGGTAGAAGTGTTTGTCCCTATCCTTGGCTTATGTCTAGTAATGTCAATCTTACTAATAAAGCATAGTGAGGTTAATTCTACTATGACTTGTCACGAGTAGATGTGTACATGTGCCTACCCATACCTTATGTTTTTGATGAACTATTGAATGTGTCCATCAAGTATTGTTAGTCCACTTATCCCCATTTGGAGAATGCTGTAATATGAGGGGTGTTAGGAATATTACATTTTTTGGTATATTTTTTATGGTTTGTTAGTCCAAATATTAGAATATCATGTGTGAAGAATTATTTTACAAGATTATAATATTCAAGTTGTTAGAACTTGTCTATAGAAAGAAATGGTTATAAGAGGTTATAATAGGTATTCTATAATTTAGGAGACACAATTCCTATAAATATGTAATTTGTATTGAAAAAAATATGAGGAGAATAAAAACATATTAATCTATGTATAAAATATTATGCAACTTCTAATCTCTACCAAAAATTTGTCAATCTCCACCTTAGTCATTGAGGGGGTCCATTCAAAAAAAGACAACAACTAGAAAGGTATACTCCCTCTAATTAGAGATGTATTTTCTCTTTGATTACTAACATTGATGAGCCTAGGGCTACAAAGGAGGATGTGGGTATGGAATATGTAGAGTCTTGGAAGGTGGCCATGGATGATGAGATGGATACTTTGGAGAAAAATAACACATCGAACCTAGCATCTTTCCCTAATAGATGAAAGCCTATTGGATGTAAATAGGTGTTTGAAAGAAAAATAGGGTCTAATGGTAGTGTTGAGAAGTATAAGGAAAGATTGGTTGCAAAGGGTTATTCTTAGGTTTAAATATTAGGATTTGATTTGATTTGGTTTGATATGATCTTTTTCTTGTAGGGCAAGATAGGATGGATCATGCTAGTGGATAGATAGGATGATATTATGTTGATGAATGACTAGGATTATGTTAAATTTTATGTGGATATAAGATGCATAGAAGTGAAAAATTGGGGTGAGAGAACATGGATAAGAGAAGCTAGTTCAAGGAATGGAGGGTCAAGATGAAAAGGTTATTTTTTGGCATTTTATAGTTAGGTGTGAAAGATTCTTTTTATTTATTTTATTTCTAAATGAGGTGATAAGAAGAATGTTGCATTAGCCCAATTAATTAATTAAACATATTTATGTCATTAATTTATGATGGAAGAAGATTAACATAATTAATTAAGAAATATGATTTACTTAATTAATTTATGAGGGGCGTTTAATTTATATATTAAGTGGTAACATTTACAACAAAAAAAAATTACTTATAAAGTTACAAATAAGTTATACTTTTACAAAAGATAGTCAAATGTTTAGGTCACAATGAGTTTTGAATTAACCCTCTATCCACAGTAAAATCAATACAATTAGTTTTTCAACAATTTTCACAAGTCTACATATCTGAGGTTGATCTATAGTGAAAATGATTTGTTCTATATTCCTATTAATCTTCAAATTAATATTTGTAAAATGAAATTTGAAGTAATAATAATCACAGTAAAAAATAGTAATTTAATAGTTTCTACTTTTTTAATATTCTAGGCCATAATTATTTATTAGAGACATGTTCTCTATCAAAGTAACCATCTATAACCTAATAATAGTGGGTGGGTTGATCAATTTCCTAAATTCTAAATTGGTTTAATATTATAGACAATATTAGTAATTAAAGGGTTTCTCTTAAATACAATGATCTTAGAGGAAACAATGATAGAAAATGACTACTTGACCTACTTTCTAGAGAGAGGATGGGCTTTCAAGACCTTGTGATATCTTGTAAGGAGAATCAAGGGTTTATGGAAAAGAGAATGTAAGGAATATTTGAAAATGGGTTGAATATACATACATACATACATACATACATACATTAAAAATCAAGGTATAACTTACAGAAATATGGAGTGGCTACAAATATGCAATTATATATTCAAGATTACCATAGAAATATTAAGTGATTGACAATTGCAAAAATGAAAGAAAAAATCTGCAATACTGGTCACAAGTTTCCAAACACAAATGACACAAGATATATGTGGAGAAACCCTTGCGGGAAAAACCTCCACACCAAAGAGATCTAATGTTTGAATTAATCTTCAAGGAAGTATATCAATACAGCAATCCTCTCTATAATCTAGTAGCACTTCATCACTTTGAAAACCTACAAACAAATTCTTACAAACCACCATCTCAAGGTTCTAATATATAGAAGTATGTGGGAGAGAATACCACAAATACTATCCCAAAACAACAAGCAAAGTTCCACTTGGAAAAACTAACACCCCACCTAAGTGGACAACCCATAAACAAGGAATAAAATATTAAATTATCACATGGCCTTCACATTGGCGCCTAACCCACAATCAATTAGAATTAGTCAAACCCAAGTGCTCCATAACTCTCTAATGGCTCCAATAGATGCATGCAAGAGCATGCACTAACATGCAAACCTCGACACCCAACCATGCAAGAGCATGCAAAACATGCAAGGACATGCACACCAAAGTGGATCCCACTCACAAATTTGGATTCCCAAGAGTAATATCCTCCCAAATTTCTTTGTAACTGCCACCATAAAGGTCCACCTCTTTGAATGCAATTATAATTTTTCGTAGAAATTAAATAATACATATTTTATCCCTCATGTCCCATAGAACACTTTCCAAAGAATGTGGAGACATAAGTCAACTCAGGATAGCAATTATGATGTCACCTATCCTAACAACATGCATATATGCATACATACATACATAAAAAATACACAAACATATATATAAAATCCTATCCATGTATAAACATGGTGGTAGTTTGAGATCCAATAGGTGATTTGAGTAAGTCTTCAAGTATATTTTTGTCTAGATATAGAGATATCAAGTAGTAGAGTCCATAGGTTGATTAAAGATTGGTTATGGATAGAAGGATAGGATTATAGTGGGTGGCCAAGTGGTATTGGGGGATATAGCGGATAAGAATTATAGGTGGACCGTATGAGGTGGGATAGCATTGGAACTGGGATTAATTTTGGGGTTTTTATCTAAGGGTTGAAGATTTGAAGTTTATATTTTCTAAGGTTTTAGATTTATTCTTTAGGGTTAAATATATTTATTATTTAGGGTTTTAGATTTATTATTTATGGTTTATACATGGTATATCCTTGTTCAAATGACATACATTTGTTTTCCAATTTGAAGGTTTCATTTTATAAACATAAAATTTAAACCATAAAAATATATTTATCATAAAAATTAAAACCTCAAGACAACAAAAAATACATTAAAAATGTAAAAAAAACCTACCTTGATTTCTTTAGGAGGTGTAAGGATGGCGGGAGGAGGTGCAAGGTTGGTAGGAGATGGCCAAGCGGGTACCCTTTCTTGGTTATTGTTGACCTCTTTTAGCTATTGGAAAAAGTGAATTCACAACCATTTGATTATTTTTTTTACAAAATGGGTACTTGTTTAGGACAAGATCTAAAACCATAATGGGTACTTGTTTTGTTTTAAGGATCAAGTACTCGATACTAGATAGGTACCCATTCCTATTAGGATTTTTATTTATTTGAAAATTCCCCCATATGTGGATCCAACTTCTTTCTTTTATCTTGGAGTTCATTTAATAATCACATCCATAATACCAATACATGTAAGGATAGCAATGAAATCAACCACTATGATAAACCATTCATAGAAAGTATGACATATGCATCTTGAAAAATAAAAAATAATAATTGATAACATCTAGATGCCAAAATGAAATAACTAATGTAGGAGATGAAAATTAGCTCACACACCCTAGGATCATTTGCAAAACAAAATATAACCTTCCACAAGAGAGTATGGCAAGATAATATATTTCTTGATATTATGATACAATGATGTGCAAGATCCTTGCTTATATAGATAAGGTGAGAGATAGGATTAGACAAGATCATGACATGTGTCTTAATCCTATAACATGAGACAAATAACATAATAAATATTTGTGGAAATCTTTAGGGCAACAGTCTTGGCAAAAGATTTGAAAGGATTTTTTGATTTTGTAACTGCAAATAAGGGGGTTTTGTCTGATGCAAAAATTAGTCATTTGAATGATCTTGGGTCTGGATTGATTACTATTTTTTCCCTCATTGAATGAGGGAATGGCCTTTCAGATGTAATTTCTTTTGGAGTAATAGAAGAGCGCTATCCTCTCTGGTAGCAGTTTTCCAAAAGAAAAACATAATAAATATTAAATGACCTATGACACAAGTAAATGATATAAGATAAGATAATACTTAAATGACAAATAAGACTTCTAGAAAGATTCCTTGGAGCTAAGTGAACTTAACATGTTTTAATAGGACTTACTAGTGGACTAGATAGGTAAAATACCATATTCACACCAACAACCAAGAGAAAATTCTAGAGGCTTTACAATTCTATTGTATTCTTTAGAGGAGTAGTATTGTAGTTGAGTGTTTTTAGACCATGTGCATGGTTTTATTTTTGAAGATAATTATCATGATTCTATGTGTATCTTGGCATCACAATTTAGAGGGAGCTTTAGTGGTGATGTTGATTCATCACTTGGTGATAGATGATTTTATGTAGTGGTTGTAGGTGTCATGGAAAATATATTAGATCATGATTCTTGTGTGTAGTGAGAGTTATTTCACATCTTAAGTTATATTGATTAGAGATGGTTATCTTAAAGAGATTTGGAGATGTTAACATCTTGGTTTAGTACAAAGGACTTTTGGAGTCTTTGGTGAGGTTTTTATTGATAAATTATCAATTATGATATGAGATCCTTGGTTTAGAAGATGGTTGGTATTGTGCTAGGGTGGATCCTTGATCATGTGTTGAAGCTTTGGCATGATACAGGTGCTTTTGGGAGAAATATATGTTCATTGGAGCAAGCAATATATTCTAGGACATAATATTAGATCATTATTTCATGATGCATTCTTGGAATATGCAAATGTGTAGTGGGAGTTTTGAAACTTTGATAATGGTCCAGTTAGTTTTCTTGGTATTAAGTATATTGATCTTTTACTTGGGAGATTCATAATAGTGTAGTGTTGAATTTGGATTTTAGCATGGATTGATTAGTTGTATGTGCTCATTGATGCTTGGAGACTAAGGTGATGCTATAGTTCTCTTAGGTTTTAGAGACATATTTTGAGATGATTAATTTTTGGATGTTTTACTAGAAAAACTAAGTAGCCTTAACTTGGATATTGATGTGAATCCATGATGGACCTAAAAGGATATTTTTGTTTGAGAGAGTCATTATAGTATCGTGTATCCTAGAGGAGAAATCTCATTTTTTAGTCTTGGTATATATTTTATGGAGAACAATTTTATAGGTATAGTCCACTTTATTTTCAAATGCTTTTCATTTTATGCTTTGTCTTTTGATGGAGATGAATCTTGATCTTTCTCTATTAGTTGAAGAGGGTAAAATTTAGGAGTGTTTTGCATGTTTATCTCCTTGAGCATATGATTTATTATGATAATTATGAAGATTTTAGGAATGTTATTGTAATTATTCTTGGATATGAAATAAGTTTGACATTTCTTGGTTTTAGAGAGGATTTTATCTATGTTGTTTATATAAGATGCATATACTTTTTTGATATACAAGATTGGATTCTTAGGAGTTGTTAAGGTTTTTAAGTTTGCATTTTGAAGGAGATCACTAGTAGAATTTGGCAAATAAATGACTAGGTGACTATAATTTTTAGTCACAACAACTAAAAATGACTAAATTCTACTCATTTTTTGCAACTCAGCTATAAATGAGTAAATAAATGACTAATTTGGTCGTTGACTAAAAAATTATTTAGTCACAGAAATAAAAATGACTAAATAGTTAGTCATCAAATCCAAACTAGACAAAGTTTTTAAAAAACAAGTCGGCCAATTATTGGCGCGATGTATTGGTGAGATTATTCACATTCATTTCAAATTCATTTGTCTTGCTTGACCTTGGGGATTTTTGTTTTTGGAAAATAGGAGCTAGGTTTGGTTAAAGCTAAGGAAACCTAGACATCATTATGATATGGATCATCTTCTCTTGGACATTTTTTCTGCAATGGTTCATCATCTTCAGAATCAAAATATGCATGTCACCTTCATGACTTTGTTGAAACTAGAGAATTTGTCTCACCATCATCAGAGTCTTCTAGACCTGTAGCTGCAAGAAGACTTTGGGAATTTTCTACATCATCTTGTGCCTTATCACTCATATAATTTGCTTCATCTTCCATGGCAACATCAAGTTCCTCCATATAAGAATCATAAGCCTTGTGGTCCTTATCCTTCTTCTATTTCTTCTCAGACTGACCAGCCTCATCATCATCATCACCCCTGTCCTTAAGCTTACTCTTCAATAATTCCTTCACACGTTCAAATTTCTCCTCTTGTTGCATCACCCACCGAAGTTCTTCCTCTTGATTTCTCCTTTCCATCTGAATCCTTCGTTCTTCATCAGCTTTTCATTTTGCTTCATTAGCCAAGACAAGTTGGAAAACTACTTTAATTGTTTCTTTTGCTTTAATCCAGTCATTTGTTTTCAATTCTATGTTGCCAAGCACACATAAAGCATTTGATGAGTTTTTATCCACCTTAAGTGCATCCCCAATCAATTCTAGGATTAGTTGGATCTCATTCCGAGCTTGAGCCATGGCTGCAAGACGTAGATATGCATCCATATAATCAGGAACTTGAACAATTTTGGCCTGTATAAAAGATTTGCTTTTTCAGTATCATGTAGTTGTTCAAACAACCTAGCAAGATTAAATAGTGTTATGACTTTATCCCATGGTAACTCAAGTGAAACACCACCTTCTTCTAGTTGATGGAAGAATTCCATATCCTTAAAGTGCATAGAAAAAACTACATAATTGACACTGGGGCTTTTATTTATGAATTCAATGAAAATGCCATTTCCTATAAATGCCTCCATAAAAGTTTGTTGAGCCAACTCTAGTTCATCATGCTCAAAATGAAGAACCCCAATCTAGTTTAACAATTCAATGGGTACTTCTTCTCTACTCTTCTTCAGAAGATACTTTGTTGTCTTAAGAGAATCTAAGGCTGCATTGGGGTCTGTCGATATTAATAACTCACCCATCTTGATAAATGCTTGGGCATCACGTGGATCTATGCAAGTTTCCTTTCTTAAAATTTCCAAAGCCTTCTCTGCTTGCCCTTGCTGAGCATATATATGGCCTACAACTTTGGTAGACATGTATGAAAATGTGGTAGCATAGACAAGGCAATGAACTTTGGAAAAAATTCCTCAAAGAAATGTGGTCTCATGGTGATGGAATGCCATGACAAGCAAATTGTTATGGATTGTCATGGAATTCCATCACCATGAGACTACATTTCTTTGAGGCATTTTTTCAACCAATTCACTTCCTTGTCTATGCTATTGCTTACTATTATGCTTTGATATATTTTTTCCAAGCATCCATAGCTTGTTTGAAAGCACTTATTTTAGGCTTTTAGCCATAGCAACAAGGAAATGAACTATTTGATAAAATGCTTTGGTAGACAATATGTATGAAAAATGTGGTAGCATAGACAAGGATGTGAAATATTTGAAAAAATGCCTCAAAGAAATGTGGTCTCATGGAATGCCATGGCAAGAAAATGCAATTGGAAGCTGCTCCTAGTTATTATTTATGCAATGTGAAGTGATTGCATAACTGCTTAGGTTGACTTTGTAAAAACTACATTGTAATTTAAAATTTATCATCTATCAACATCTAGTTATTAGTTATGCAATGTGAAGTAATGCTTTGAGTTTGAAAGATGTGAAATGCAATGCAATCAATAATGCAGATGATTATGAACAAACAATTGATACCAATTCATAATATACCCCTATATTCCAACCTAAAATACATAAAAAATCCAATCATACACAATATTATCCACAAATAATTAAGACCAAAATTTGAGCACCAGATTAAATCTTCTTGTCCATTGATTACTTCAAATAGATATTACAATATAACATAAGTCTCCTCATATATGCTTCTATAAATTCCTATGATGATGATATCAAAATTTGGTCTTGGTTTCTCTTTTATAAGAGAAATAACAAACTTCAGACTGTTACAAAATATGACATCTTTTCAAAATTCATGCCCCTTTGTATAAACTAGAATAAACATTAGTTTTTCTTAAAACATAAAACAGAGAAAGTAGATAACTAATGGAGTCCACAACAATTGTGACACCATAGTTCATTGATCTCCGTAAGGCACCCGTGATCACTAAAGATCTATTCAAGATCCTTTCTACATATTAGTGTATCTGAATGTGTAGTTCTTCCACTGTGATAGCCCCAAGGCCTACTGTTTGGGGGGAGGACCCATATACCTTTTCTCCCACTTGCACACTGTATAATCATGTGGCCATTTGTATTCTTTAATTTTCAATATATTTTCAAGGTGAATCTTCCATTGGCTATCTAGTAATCCCCTACCATCCATGAGAAACTTAGAAATTCCAGCATCCAACGCTATTACTCCATCCATGATTAAGTCAAACCTGTCAAGACTCAACTCACCATCCTTTTGTATACGAGTGATGCACTATTGAACAATCTGGCCAAATTCACTCTTCCATTCATTGATGTCCTTCAAGTGGTCATCATCCTTCAATAGTTTTGGCACAAACCACTGATTCAGAGTATGAAATGAATCTATTCTTATTTTGATCTTTTGGTCCTCTCCTTGCATATATTGGAATTCATCTATAACTATTTTTGCCATCTTCTCTATAGGTTTTAATGCTGCAGGAGCCTTAGTACTCCTTTGTAAGATTTTGCACAAGGTTACCAATGTGTGGTGTATGGGTCACCAGTTCTTAAAAAGGGGATCCAATATGGGTAGATGTGTTTTCATCTAATCAACTACCTGCGTCAATGAGCTGTAGCCATCATACACACTTTCCAACTTATCCACAATTAGCTTTATCCTATGCTCGAGGACCTTCTCTAAAACATTACAAATTTCCTTATTCGCTCCTTCCTTACCCTCATTGTTGGCTTTCATTAACTCTTCAATCTCCTGTCTAAGAATGCTCACTTGTTTAGTAGAAGCACTTTCTATATCAACTGGTGGAGCAGGAGGATGCTAGTATAACATTATTTCCTTGTTTTGTGAGGGGCCTGCTCCTTTCAATTGTTCCTTCAACTTCACATTTTTCATGAACAATTTATTGAATTCATGATTTAAAAACTTTTGTTCCTTTTCATGCTCTCCCAATATAGCTTCCATGTCCTTAATTGCAGCTTGGGTGAACATAGCTGAATGCATTTTCATGGTTGCAGCTTCTAGAGGAGATGTCCTTTACTGTTTTCACCATAGTTGTCCCTTTCATTTCCTGCACTACATCTAGTAACCTTGGTTTTTGTGTACTCTTTTGTTTGGTCCAGAATGCCAAGGTTTCAATATTAGGGTTATACCCTATGCTACTTACCCCTTCATCTGAGTCAAACAAGGCAATCAACATTGGGTCCTCCTATGTTCTCACTTGATCAAGTAAAAACATTTTCTTTAATTCCATACAAGGGACAATAAGTATAATACTTTTCAAAATCATCTCTCTAGCCTCTTGTGGACTAACATCAATATTATCAATCCTTAATTCATTAAAAGTTTGGCCTACTATCTAGTCATGCTGGGATTCCTCAGCTCCCATCTTATTTATTTCAACCCTCGCTTCAAACTCTCTCATTTTCATCTTAACCTAAAACTCTTTAAATTCAGGGATTTTGATAAATTCATCATCTTCCAAGAACTTGTGAGCTACAACTACCCTATCATCCTCATGCATTTCTCTTGAACTCCTTCTACCTCAATTTCGGCTCTAGCTTCAGGTATGTGGGCTTCAGTTTCAAGCATAGGTTGGTCCACTTCAACATCATCCTTGAAATGTCTTAACACATTAGCTGATTCTTTTGTATCTCCAACCTTCTCACTTATTTCATAGGAAACAAGTGGCTCTATCTCTTGTGTCTTTTTTTTTAGAAGGTGGTTGTTCAGGAGGTGATCCTGGAGAAGCATGATATACTAAAACAGTATTCAGAGTTGGTTTTGTAATTACAATACCACTCGGCCTTTTGGAAGACAATTTGGAAAGGTCCCCCATAGCTTCTGCAATCTTAATTAATTCGTGAAACTTATTAATTATCATATCAATCCTCTTGATAGGATCTGCTTCCTCTACAAAATAACCCAAGAAATCACTATGCTTCATCTTTCTTTCTTCCTCAAACCTTTTCATAATTTCCCATTTTCTCATCTTGTCATGTGCCTATTGAGGAGTGAAATAATTTCTGATTACATCTTCTTCATAGTCAATCTGGTGAGTAACCATAGCCTTAGTAAGGAGGGTGTTGCTTACAAAATTCATGTGACCCTCAGGGTCAAAAGCTCTTTCCTTTTGAGATTGTAAAGAGTACCTTGATTTTAGATAATTATGGAACTCTTCAAGTGTATCAGATCCCATTGATAGTTTCCAAGATGTTGTCAAATTGGGTAGAAATGTACCCTTCCTTTGTTTACTCATGACATCCTTCTCCATCCATAGAATCTGCCACATGAACTCTAAAAAGGCTCATCGAAGGGGGGGAAACTTTGGCAGTATATGTGGGGCCTATGGGTATCGATAAATCCTGATTATTGTGGTATCAGGTAGAAAAAAACAATCACCAAAGTTATGAGTATGGCCTTGCTTAGGTTTCAAAGCCAAAGGTCTTAACAATTGTAGCACAAATGTTTGTAGTCTTGGTGGTTGGTGGCCAAGAACCCTCATAATTCTCTACACAAACTCATCATAGAATATCACATAATTTGAATTCTTACATCTGCTATCCCAAATATAACACCATAGTTGCACTGGCAACGAATTCCCCTGCTTGTTAATCTGACCCAAACACATCCTTTTGCTCCATCTATCTTTATTTTGGTATAATATCAGGTGGCACAACAAAGAATGTTTCCTAAATGTTATGTAGGCTCTATTTTTTGTGGCTTGCAGAAATGCTTCATGCAATGCTTTTTGAAGATACGAGGCAAAATCATATTCAATGTTCATCTCAGGGTTTTGGATCCTCATAGCCATCATCATTAAACTAACTAGCATTTGTTGTTCTACATCTATCCCAAGTACTTGACAGAGAGTGAAGTAAGTTTTCTTGAAATAGAATTGGAAATCTAAGACTTCAAATGGTTCAGTAGCATAAGGGGATATAGGAATCGCCCTGTTGTTCACACCCCTTTTCATGCAAATGTCCTGGGACTTCATCACTTCTATGGGTTTTCCTCAATCTAGTATATTCTTCTTTACTTATTTACAAATAAATTTTAGTCAGGGCTTTTTTGTTTAGGTCAAAACATTCAATGATGGCCGCTTTAGTCAACACAACTAATGGTGAACCATCTAGCAATCTCAAAAACCTAGTAGCATGATGATAACTCTTAGCCAATACTCTGATGAACTCTACATCTATAATTTTTTTTGGGACAATTAACTTGGAAAATCTAATGCCCATGGATTTGACACTAGAATCTTTCCCTCCCTTTTGTCATAAAAGTACCAGAACAGTTCCCACCTGGAGATAGGGATAAGGGGATCTCTACATCCGTGAGTCACATCATTAAAAACATTCTTAAATCCTCTCTCATTTGATTCAAGGAGTATATCCATGATAGACAGGTGTAAGGACCTCTTTTTAACATTAAATTCTTCATTTTTAGTTTGAGGTTCTTTCTTCTTGGGCGGCATGATGTTTAACTATCTTACTTCTCCTAGTGTATCTAAAATGCACAATTCCAAACAATCTTGTACTCATAAAACTTAATTCATAGTTTAACTGCATTTCTCCTATACTTCTAAAATGTAGAATTCCAAACAATCTTGTACTCATAAAACTTAATTCACAAGAGTTTTGTGCACTTACCCGGGTTACGATGGTTGCAGAGCTTAACCTCCTCAAACTCCCAACTCCCCGCATGATAATTTTTGCAAATGAGTGCAAAAAGAATGTCAAATTCTTGGTTTAATGGCTTATGAGCTTAGTCATGTCAACATTAATATCAGCCTTATACCAAATATTTTGCTCGTAGTTCAAGTTTGAATATGCACATTGATTTTACAAGATCAGACGGTTGATGTGATTTGTGCATTTAATATTGCTTTATCGCCACCACTTTCTATAATTTCCATAGGATAGAGGGGTATAAATCACTATACCACATGCTTCTTTGCATTTCACTGTGGGGTAGCAGGAACATTACCTCTATACCACAAGCTTGACTTGTTTAACCCACGGTACTGTGGTTTACATTAACAATTATTGCCATACTGCATGCTTCATCACATCCTTCTGCAGTATAGTGGTTCATACCGCCCTATCGCATGCCTTTATGATCTTCCTCATAGGATGGCAAGTTATTCCCCACTATACCACACCCTTCATTTTTCCTTCTCGTGGTATGGCAATAAACATCTTCATGTTGTCTATTACACACTGCTAGCGTACCAAGGGTTCAGATTACTACTGCGGGATCGCGGTAAGAGACTGTTAAGGGATTTGGAATGTTTTTAGTTGGACATGTTTTTTGCTTAAGTATATATATGATGGATTTTTGGCTTTGTATAGGTCTTTCAGTGTCAGTCAGACCTAAAAAATTTATATGTTCAGTAAAAATTAAAAGGAATATAAGGATCAAGGATCAGGTCATGGAGCTCAAGGTTAATTGTGATGATGGAACTAGGAAATTTTTTAAGGTTTTAACACACCTCATGATGAACTAGACTATGTTTTTCCTTCCTCCTGCTTGTGTTATGTTTTTATGAGTTCTTCTCTTGTGAATATATCCCTAAGGAAAATTTGTCTGATACTTGTAATTGTAAACATTTTCTTGGTTTTTGACAGCAAATTATTTTTAATTTTTAAACTGAATTCTATTTTAAGTTTCCAATTGTAGTTATTGGTGGATTGGAAAGTCAACAACTATCAACTTATGAAATCAATGAATTTTTACTGATTCAAGTTGCTGATTTATACATTATTGTTTATTTGGATTTTAGGAAATGAAGACAAGGACTGTAAGGCGTAAATTAGATGATAGTGATCATAATGTTTAGATTCCAAAGATATAATATGAGCACGTACGTATTGAAAAAGTGGCCAAGAATAATAAATATTTTTTCAGTCTTGGTTTGAAAAGGAAAGTTGTAAATCCACCAAGTAGTATATCATTTGTTTAATAGTGTTTAATCAAATTTAATAGGCAAGAGCTTTGTGTATATAAGACATAATATATGATATTTTTTTTGTTTAATAGGAAACAAAAAAAGTACAAAGAAAATGTGGAGAAAAAAAAAGGAAAAAAAGATACAGTTCCACCATCTTGTAGAAGCCAATGCTTTTGTGATTCAACAAATAAAGTTGGTGAAAACGATTGTTGTGATGATGTGTAACTTGGTATAGCACATGGTGATGTGCAGCCTAATATAGCACATGGTGATGTGCATCCTAATATAGCACATGGTGATGTGCAACTTGATATAGCACATGGTGATGTACAATCTGATATAGCACATGGTCATGTGCAACATTGTGATGATCTCTTAGGACTAATTCTAAGAGAGATTATTGAAAAAAATTAGGGAAAAGGAACAATAGGTCTACAGATTTGTTATTTCAACATTAAAGGATGCATTTAATAAAGTGGAATCCATAGAGACCGGTACTGATCTACCTACTCATGCCACACCTGCTGTGGCCAAGGAGCATGAAGTTCTAGTTAATAAAAGTCATGAAGAGAGACCGCTTGCATCTGTTGTGCCTCAAAATGCACTTGTTGCATCTAGAACTTTTGATGGAAGTAGTGGATCAACCAAAAATAATGGTAGTGGTAATTTAATAGAAGGTGTGGATGCTTTTGTCAAAAGATAAAGATTGAGTCAATATTTTTACATATCTACTGAGAGGAATGCAAAAGAAATAAAATTAGAAGGAAAGAAGCCATTCTTGCATGAGGTATCGAGAGATGGTGAGCCCCTTGGGCCAAATGCTACAAGGTTGGCCACTGAGTTGGGTGTAAGAAGTAGGGACCATTTGGATATTTGCAAATCAAATTTTACAAACCAAGATCCATGAGCTGTGGAAAATGTTATACAAAAAATGGAAAATTATTTTGAGACTACTGGTGGACAAATCTCTAGAAAACATTACAAGAAAAGGATGAGAGTTTCGATGAACAATTATAGATACATGTGTAGAAAAACATGTTGGGAAAAGAGAGGTTCGACTCCAGTCTATCTCCCAAAGAGTGGGAGGTATTGAGAGAAAGTATGCATTTCAAAGACTATTTGGTAAAGAGTAACAGAGGCAAGAGAAGAAGAGATAATGTGAGGGCTGGATATACATTTGGCTGAGGTGGGTTGCACACCAAAATGGAAAAAAATGTAGTAAGTGTATGGATTTTTGGTTCAATTTACATTGTGTTATTTATTTTGATTTTTTATTGAATTGACTAAAGGTTGAAATTGACATTGTATTTTAGGTGGAAAACCATAATAGAGAAGCAAGTGCAGAAGATATTGCCAACTATATGGAAGCACTAGATGCTAGTGTTATCACTATGATTTGCACCCTAGCTGAATCTTAACACAGCTAATCATGTGAAACATGGGAACTTTTCTAAGGTTGTGGGTCACCTATAGTAGAAAATGAACTCCTAAGAAAGCTAGTTCTTTATTGGATATCACCTACACTACTCTACTGAACTTGCAGAGGAAAAGGGTAGAAATAGATAACACAAAATAAAAGACTAATAATGAAAAAACAAAGGTGATACACCAAATTATACTAAGGACTTGAAAGTTCAGAAAAAAAATAGACACTTGTTTTTCAATGATTGAAAATAAAACTTGCACATCTTATTTCTGTAAGCTTATGCATAAGTGTTTTGAAAAAAGTCTTGATTGCATTTAACTTTCAAAAAGAAAGGACACCTTCATAGTTTAAAAGCTACACGCAACTTAAAACACAATTTTCAACCTGCATAGACATGCTTTTTGTAGAAAGGGCACAATAATGTGAGAAAAAACTACAAGGAAGTGAAAATACCTCACATGTAATCTGATCAACCACTTGATAACCACTATACTGCAAGAAAAAGAAGGCACAAACTTCTAGTATTGATATTCAAGGTCTTTTTTGAATTCACTCCCAAATGAGTTACAAAAGCTTGCAAGAAGTTTGAAAAAGGACTCCAAAAGTCACTAAGTCTTAATCTGCATTAGAAGAACTCACTCAAAATGAGTTACAAAAGTGAATATATCACTCAACCCCAAGTAGTTGCACCAAAATAGGTGCCACTAACTAACTTCGGTTGGATACCCTAAAATAGCCTAAAAATGTGCTACTAGATTCCCCCCAAAACTATCTCCACCATGTGGGGAAAGTGGGTTTGACCATGCCGAACATCTAGGCATGCAAAACCACTCCTAGATTCCTGCAATTTCTCAATAAGAAGTATAAATGCTCCTATATGCATGGGTATGTGTCTCCAAACTGTTTTATCCACCTCCCTAAATGCTCTCCATTTCATAAATCAAAGCATTTATCTCCTTAACTGAATGTTGAAAATATCCATCATTTTGCATTTAAGAATAACAAAATGACTTAAAACTTATAATTGCACCTTAAAGTCATTTTTTTTACAATAAGCACATAGGAAAAAGATGAAAATTAATTAACAATCCTAATAGCACATTGAGGTGAGGTGGAATACATGTGTTACAAGGGCTCCACAAAGGTATGATGTGGCATCATGTTATAAAGTTTGCAAAAAATATCGCAAGGCATAAAATATTTTCCTAAGGCAAATAATACTCCATTGAGAGGACCCGCGGGCATATTAGTCGGCATTGATTTTTTGCTTAATCAAAGGTGAAAAATACACCTTCTATCGACATCTTTATGGTTGATAACCCTAGAAAAAAACTAGACAAAAAGAAGTAAACTCACTTCATTTCTCTTGAAGCTTTAGGAAGAAGTTGAGCCGCCGCCAGGGTTTGATGGAAATTTTGCAGGTCTTTCATGGTGAAATTTGGAGCCACAAAGACACTTTATTTGCATTTTTTTTTGCCGTTCTTCTCCAGAAAAACATTGGTGAGTCACTTTCTAGAAACAAACTAAAAGAAAAAATCTTCATTTTCACTAATCTAAGCCATCATGGCCGTGGCTTTTCTATAGCCTTTCTCATTTTCCTGTATTTCATTTCTTTGTGATCTTTCCTATGCATTCAACCACCATATATACTTTCTAATGGGATTTGAGAATGTAATTCTATCAGAGACTTTCAGAGAGCAGGATCACAACTGATTTGGGTAAGTGATTCTAATCATTTTGTTGCATTTTTTGTAAAAAAAATAAAGAAGCAAATTGAACTCAATGATTTTCTTTACAGAAAAGAGCATGTTTTTCACTGTCTTTCATCTTTTGCACATATTATGTATTATTATGAAGAAAATGATAATTATCTGTAGAAGAAAAAATATTTGTATCATTCAGGCCACGGCTACATGCTTGCTATAGGCATTTTGGAAAAACATTGTTTTCCCTTCATATATTACACTTTACTTGCATCTTTAAAGATTTTTATCTTTTTGAGCTTCAATAGGCGATTAGGGTTTTCATTCCTTCATTACTGACCCTGTAGAAAACTATTATGAGTTTTTAGCATTAAAACCCCAAATGGGTTCATATGAAAACAAGAAAACTATTTATTCTAGTCCATGCTCTTGCAAAAATTTATTTTGGGTTATGTTAATAAACCCACACCACCATTGTTTCCCTCAAAATTGTGAATAAGATGCTCATTTCAAGCTCTACTTGAGTGTATATAGAGGGCCCATTTCCTTTTGAAGGCCACGACCATATCTTATTTTTCTCCTAAAAGTTTGCTAAAGACTCAGAACTTTGTCCTTCATTTGTATTTGTGATTCTACCATGTATTTTCTTGAAGATGAACCTTCATTTTGCAAAAAAGCTGAAGTTTACAAAAACCCCAGGTCGCGGGTTTCTCCATTCACTGTATATTACTTTGCATTTCCATATATTTTAATGGAAGCTCATTTTTTGTTCTACATATCACCTTTGTTTGCAAATATAGAGTTATTTTGTTTAAAGTAGCCATGACCATACATGCTACAAATTATTTAAATAGTTCTCTGCAACCTTCCTTGTTAGGGCTTCTCTCACTGTGAGCAATGCTGCCACTATGGATATCTAATTCATATGATTGGTATTTCCATAAATGAAACCCTGTGTTCAACTCATAATACACTGTCATGTCTCTGTTGACAACATCATCTCTGTTAATATTATGATCCCTTTGACTATCTGAAGATGCCTTTTGTGTAAGCATAGAGATTTTAAACAAAACCAAATACCATTATACTTCAAAATTTTCTTGTCAATGATCAAATAACTTGTTCATTTTTTTCTATTCATGTTATCCATATAACTATCATTCACTATCCTTTTATTTCATGCTATTGTCTTCATGTTATATATCCATCATGATACATTGTGAACCGTTAACAATCCATTATTTTCACAGTCATAGCCTATGCTTGACTGTCATTTTTCTATCTAGAATTGGCTCTATGTTTGTGACTATCACAACACAACCCTCTCTCATTTTCCCTTGCTTGTACACTCAACTAGAAAAACTTCTACTCTAAAGCCATATACAAGAATTTTCATGAAAAAGATAGGAAATGATGATAGTTTATTATGGACAGGGATTTAAAGGCATCCAACCATTGGCTGTGAGAGGGTTTCAAGAAACACTTACAAAAGACTACCTTTCATCCTTCTTTATTCCTAAAAAAGCTACCACAACATAGTGAATCACTATCATTTGTGATCTTTCTACAAGCAAAAACTCAGATCATTATCCACTATTAATCTTTGTCCCTTTATTAGGCTTCCCATTTATGTTATTAGCTCATGAGACCTTAACACTATAGGTCTGTCCTCCTACCACTATAGAATGTCCAAATTAAACATTGCATCTTCTAAGCTCTCAAGGGACACTAACCACCTGTTCCTTAGGCATTGTGACAAACATCTCACCCTTTCTTGGTCTATGACATGCACCCTTATTGTCATTCCCTTTTGATCAAGCTTTTAAGGGAATTTTCCTTATTTGCTCTCTGTCTATGGAGTACTTCCCTGCTCTGATTATGATGTTATTTTGAAACCCTCCTTAGTAAAACTGCCATTTGTGCCATTAATGCTACTCTTGTAAAGTGTTCATTGATCAAAGGACAACTTGAACAAAACAGTTTGCTTGCCTTGCATCTGTTAATACAATATTTTCTTCAGTTTTAAAAGTTCTCTTTGAAAATATCTTTTGTAATAATCTGAGCATAGTGTATACCATCTTTGGCTTTCCATGATTGCCTATGGTGTAAATGTAAATATGTTTTGACAATGAAAATTACATTTACTTCACTGTAGATGACATTCATCATGAAATTGCTCACTATTTTCATTGGTTTGATTGTAACTGCAGTTTGATAACTGTCTGTGCAAAAGCTAGGCACTATTATTCTTCTTACTTTCATTGCATTGTCTTTAGGCAGCACTGTGTCATGAATGCTCTTGATTTCCTTATGCAACATTATTTGATTTGGTTCCCCTTGTATAGGTACAAACTACCTATAGTCATGTTATTGCATTGTCCAAGGATTAATTACCTATGCTCCCTGACATTGCACTTTATGCTTGTTGAGATCACTTGTAAGCTACTACTGTTTAATCATATGGGATTCACTGTCACATCAATGGCCTCTTTTTACTATAGTTTTTAATGTGGCAATATTTTGAAAGCTTAAAGAACCTTTGTGACTGTCACTATAGAATCTGATTACTACATTGCATTTATGTTTTACTGCTCCTATTTTCTTGAGATTGTAATTGGACTGGGAGTAATCTTTCATGATTTACTTGTTTGATGATGTGTCCTCTATGACAGTGACCAAAAATCTCACTATCATATATGATATATGGTTAAAAAAATAAACCATGGGGAGTTTACCTCAGTTCAATGCTATGCTGAAACAAAATTAAACAACATGTTGACTCAAAAGACTATAATCTTGAATTCCATTATGACATTGTACACTGTCAATCTGCAAATCACAATCATTTTAAACTGTTGTCCTTCATATGCACGTTGGGCTCAACCCTTGTGGGAGCCACATTTACCCCACGTGCTAAAATTTGACAAAACAACAACAATGCTTTTCCTAAATCTGCACATGAAGCAAATAGTTAGAAAAAATATAGGCATATGTCTAATGTACTTGATGGTCCTATTGCTTTCTTGGACATTTACATTTTACATGCTTGTTTAATGCACTTGAAGATTAGTTTATATGTTCATGGGTGCACATACATGTAATGTGAGAGACATTCATTGCTTAGAGCACTGCTCTAACATCATAGTTATTGTCAGATGCAGGGACTAGGTGTAGGGAACTAAGGAGGACACAAGGCAGCTCAAGGCAGGAGACAAAACAAGGCAAAAGATGCCGAACCAGTCATTAGGCAATGACTGACATCTTCCCTTATATGTGCATTATGTTTTCTTTATCCATCAATGTATAAAATTTTCTTCATTTCACTGAATAAGTTAGTCTCATGGCTTGTGTGAGACAAATATGCACTTTTGTATCAATAAAGATTACTTTCAAAAATATTTGTGCAAATATTTTCTATGTTGCATGCACTTGTATAAATGAAATGATTTGTTACTATAATCTTGTAATCTTTTTGATTCTTCTATTTATAGAATTGAATGCAATATAGGAAAGATAAATATGAAATGTACCTCTCTTTCAATTTGCAAATTCTTTAGCTCAACCAACTTGAGCAAGTAACAAAAATGGGTAACATTTCTGGCGACATCTATTATATGTTTGCTTGCTAAACATTAAGGCCAGTTGCCTAGGCTATTCATTGGGCATGGGGTCACTCAGAAACTTAAAACAGATCTAAAAGCAACTTGATTCAATGCTGTAACTTAGTAGATAATGACTCAGAACACCTTGGAAACTTATTGAAAACCAAAATTGTAGAAGGAAAGCTATCTAATTGTGCTGAAAAGCACTTAGGGAATTTGAAAACAACAGCTAAACTAAGGTGCAACATCACTTATTGAAAGTAAAACTTCTAAAATAGCAAATGCAATATAGATCAAACCTCAAAGCAATGCTTGAGGTGTATCCCATTGATTGGGATAGGAAGAATCTCTCCATCCATCTTTGATAACTGGAATGCATTGTGTTCCTTGCACTCTGTGATAACAAATAGACCACTCTAGAAGCTATCAAACTTCGTGTGCTTTCCTGGCTTGCTTTTCAACTCATCCCATTTGAGTACAACATCACCCTCTCTGAAAACTCTGGAAGTTACCCTCTTATCAAAAACTCTTTTAGTTTGGAGTTGATGATACTCCAAAGACTTCATAGCTTTGTTTCTTGTCTCCTCTAGCTCCATGAGCTGAGCATATCTAACAACCAATGGGTTTTGTTCTTCAAACATTTCCAACTGATGCATAATATCAAGAGCTGGCAGCTCTATAGACAAAGGCAATCTGGCCTCCTTACCATAAACCAATACATATGGAGAATTTCCAATAGACCGCTTGGGAGTTATTCTATCTGACCATAAGGAAAATTTTAGCTTGGTGTGCCAAGTCCTTTGATTATCCTCCATTATTCTTTTAATGATTCTTATCAGGTTCTTATTTGTTGATTCAGCCAGACCATTACCTTGAGGGTAATAGTTTGATGAAGTGTTCAAGTATATACCATTCTTAACTGCCCAATCACTCACTTTGAGTCCTACAAATGCCAAGGAATTATCTGAAATGATTGATTTTGGAACACCAAACCTGGTTACTATATCATCATAAAAGCTCAAAATAGATGACTCATTGGCTTCTTTCAAAGCCATTTCCTCAATCCACCTTGTAAAATAATCGGGAGCAGTGAGTACCCATTTGTGATCTGCACTAGAAGGTGGGTTTATGGGTCAAATAAATTCAATGCCCCATCTCATGAAGTGCTATTCCACTTGAATTGGTTGCAAAGGTAATACTGGAAGCTTTTCTTTTCCTACAAAAATTGCACACTTTACACATTTTCTAGCCCATGCATGGGCATCTTTAAACATGCTTGAACAATAATAGCTAGCTCTCATAATTTTCCATGTAGTTGTTCTTGGGGAAAAATGACCCCTTGTAGTTCCATCATGGAACTCATGAAACACTTTTTCAATTTGATAACGATCAATACATCTTAATAACACACCATTAAGGTCTTTTCTGAATAAAGCATTGTCAATCAACACATAACAGATGGACTGTAGTCCGAAGTATCTCCTCTTTTCCTTATCTCAACCTAGTGGACACTCATCAGTCTACAAAAATTGAGTCATATCATGTACCCAACTTGCACCCAATGCAGGTGCAACATTCTAATCTTGATTAGTAGTGATTAAAACAACCTTTGTTTCTGTTTTCCCTTCATTTTCAGATCCTGCAACCAACTGCTCACACAATCCCTTCTCTCTTACAAGTTTAGTGACCTTAATGTCTATATCATACTCCATCACCTTCGTGATCCAACCATCCCTCTTCTCATTCAGATTCTTGCTCAGCAGAAATTCCTTCACACTTGGGTGGGCAACCATCAAATGTACCTTATTGTTGCAAATCAAAGGTTTAAATTTTTTCAAACTTCTAATTATAGCTAGAACATGTTTCTCCACAAGTGAATACCACTATTCATAATTTGCCAAACCTTGGCTGAAAAAGGCAATGGAATGTTCTAAGCCTTCAATATTTTGTTGTACTAGCTGTTACCGGATTTTCCCCTACAGGCTCAATAAGGATGAGCCATCTATGTTTCAAAATGAATGGTACATTTTATTAAAGCTTCTATGTTACATTCAGTTATACAAATGAAACAACTTTACAAGATTGCAAGAATATAAAATTATTACATTCATACAAGTGAATGAGACATAAAAGATTTTACAATCTTTTTGAAATGTAATCTTTATTGAATGTAATTAGATACATGTGTCTCACATAGCAAGCCGTGAGATTGACTTACTCATTTGATACACATAAGAATTCAAGTATACATGAATGAGTAAATGTTAAAACAAAATAAACATGCAAAGAAGGTAACTAGTCATTGCCTGAATGACTGGCACAACAAATGAGTCTACTCCGGATTGCCTTGCCTTGCCTTGCTCCCTATAGTTCCTTGATCCCTAGTGCCTGGTGTCCGATTTCCTGCATTGAGTAAAAGAAATGAGTTAGAACAATAAGTTCTAAGCAATGAAAGGTTGCATTTTGAACAAGCACATCTACCCATACATACATATGCTAATTCCCATGTGCATCAAATGTAATGCCTATCTTAGGTGTCTAGGAAAATCATCTAGTCTACATGCACACGAAAAATAGACATTTTATTTCTAACTTGTTTGTTTCATGTGCAGCAATAGGTGTAATTATTTATTTGATTAAATATGAGTGGAGGAAATGTGGCTCCCATGAGGGTTGAGCCTAGCTTATTATTTATGCTCAAGTCATAAAGTACACTTCAATACATTCAATGTGGATTGCAATTATAATATGTCACTGACAGATACTTGCTTATTGAAGCAGTGAAAGAGCATAAAATAACATGATCATTCAACTGGAAGCATAATATAATGAAACCCTATGCATGATACAGGGTTACAAGTCAAGAAAGTGAAATAATCATGAATCAAGATATGCATTGTTGAATATTAATTGGCAGAACACAAGAGTTATTCAACAACATGCACAAGAGGTGGAATCATTGTCATAGTTATTCAGAGGGTAATGTATAGCAAAAATACAAGGATGATCTACAGATTTATGGTAATAATATGATAGTCCACATGATTATTTATGGAGGAGGAAATAGAAATTTTTATTTCCATAATTAGCATTGGGCTTACAAAGTCTGAGACAATAAAGGTTGTGAGTTTTAGGAAAACTCCAAATGAACACATTATATGTTCATATCAGGCATCACATCTGTAAAACAACACAATAGTAAACCAAGGAGAAGTAAAGATGCAAAGTAGATTTCCAAGAAAGTCTATAACAAATTTTTCCAAAAGAAAAATGGAGTCCTCCAGTCACCTACATGAATAGGTATAACAAAAATAGTGAGGACCTCATGTCAAAGTCTATAATTTTCACATGACAATACCAAAAAGGGCACTATGGTTTGGTATTTGGTATTCTATATGAAGATTGATATGATAAATCTGAAATAACAAAGAATTCCTTTAAATGCTAAGTATCTATGATTGGTTTGTGAGGAAAGGTGAAGGTTTTATGATGATTTCAAATGGTTAAGAATTTATAAGATCATAATCTATAGACGGTTTGGGTGAGGACAAGTCCTATGCCCGGTGAAACAACACATATATGCTCTGTGAAAATGAAAGATTTGCAGTAGGCTTGCAAAAGACAGAGGTAGAGATCTTTCTTATTTGATGGTGGTCTAATCACATTAGATGTGTACAAAATAAAAACTTCAGAGATGTCATTTTATGAAATATCACCCCTTTAAGTTTCAGAAACAACAATACTTTCTATTGTGCAAATTTAGAATAACATGGAAAAAATAGTATCTGAAGGTCACCCAAGAACACGAAAAGACTATGAAAGAAAAGCATGGCCATGAAATTTCTCTTTTATTTTTACAGAAAATACATAATGATTTACAAAGAGCATGGTGATGGCTGTATGTTTTGGAGACCCAAAACACACATTTCTCTGTAATTACATTCTTTTCTATGCAATACATAGAAATTAACTGTTTACAACATTTATTCATCAAATGAGTATGAGGACACATTTCTATACATGAAAGAGGGTAAATACAAAGGAATGTATGTGAAATATACAAAGAATATAAAAATATCTTCAGATTTCTGCAAAGAGAGCCCCATAGATACAGAGCAAGTATGGCGGCTAGATATGAAATAAAATCCACAGTTCATGAGGCTTGAATAAACTTTTGAAGTCACAAGTTTAGAAAAGAAGAATATCAGAAAATGAAATGGAATTTTAAAGCCACGGCTTGCTGGGTTATAAACCTATTCCATACAGGACTTGGTATAATCAATAACAAGTGACATACTCAAGAAAGATAGTCATTCCAAATATGCAGAGATATATCCATGCATGAAGATCAAATTGTGCGAGTTCAGAAGAGGGCAGCAGACAAATTTTTATAATGATCTTCAATATATGTCGTGCATATTGCAAAGAGTTTTTTCATTTTATCTACAGAAGAATAGTAAAAAGAAAACAAAAAATGCTTCTAGTAATGCTTACCCAGTTGTAGAAGCTATTTTTTGTTGAAAATCTTCCATAAACGCCATTTTTTATTTCAAAAATCTGAGTCATTCAACAAAAGAAAGTTTATCCAAGGTCGATGCTATTTTTTATCAAAAGAAAATTTCAATGAAAAGCTTCTATGGCTGTCAAAACGTCATGAATAACCTTTGAAGGCTCTAGTCAAACCCTCTTGTATGGCGGTGCACAACCATGAAATGGAAATGTAGAAAAATGTTGGTGAATGTCTCTGTTCAGCTTAGATCACCATGAAAATCACGTTGCAAAATCTCTGTAAAATCCTCATGGTTGACGACAACATAGCTTCTCCAAGAAGCTTCTAATGAAATGAAAGGATAATGTTTTTATTTTCTTTTTGTTAATTTTCCTTTAGGGTTGAAACCCTATTTTGAATGGACGATAGGAGATTGGCAATTTTGCCATCTTTCTATCAAAAAATCAAATCCACTAATACCACCGTGGCTCTTGTCTTCAAGGATGTATCTCATCTTAGGTTCTTTTGACTTAGTATTTTTTGTCATGTCTTTGCCAATACATGAAGGTGGGTTTCCTATTTTTTGCATTACTCAATATTGTAAAATGCTTGAATTAAATCATAAATTTATAAATCATTTAATTCAAGTATTATGTTTTAAATGCAAAAAATAAAATATAGGTTCAAATGTAAATGAGTTATTAAGATTTCCAACGTATCATTAAAAAAAAAGGAGATATGTTTGTGATAATGACTTTCCACAAACAAGGGGAAGTTGATTTTCAGTTGCCAAACTATGCCAAGCATATAGGGAGTTTGGATTTAGTTTGCAAACATTTGGAGGCAAAATTGGAGCATATTTAGGGATCTCATTATCGTTTGATAAAATAAAATTGACTTTTCCAATCATTTGGAATTATTTTGATGAAGTTTTAAGCCCTAAATTTTAGGCTTTATGGGGGCTTACGAAAATGAGGTTTCTAGAACCTTGTTTGGTGGAGCAACTTTAGTGTGGGCTACTTAATATCATTTGTTATTCATTATAGGGGAGTTTTGATAATATTTTTTTGAGGATTTAGTGATTTCTCAGCAATCCTTTCTCAACTTATGTATGTTTTGTAACTCATTTGGGAATATGGAGTACAAAAATTACCTTGGAATCCAGTGTTAGTTTCATCTTTCCTTCATTCTTCTTTTAGATTATGCAGATTGTGAACTGTGCTTATTAGTTTTGCATTTAAATTTTTAAAAGTTGTGGAATTCATCTTTCCTTCTTGAAAATACAACAAATTCAAGCCTTTTCATGAAGTATTTATGCATAAGCCTTACAAAATTTATGTTGTGTAAATGCAAGAAACTATCATCAGTTTTCTAGTGTGTGTTTATCTTTTGTTTCATAATTCCTATCAGTTAGGTGTATCACCACAAGGAATACCAGTTACTAATTTTAATTTTAATTGTTTTCATTAGTAATCTTCCTCCTTTTTCCTTCAAATTTAGTAGTTTAGGTGATATTACCAGCAAAGGAAGCCGACCTTTCTCGGAGGTTTGATCTTGTTCAAATTTAATACCTTTTAAGATCATTCCCATGTTACACTGGATTGTTGAATTCCACATTCAACAGGGTGCAAAAAATCTAAGTGTTAACAATTTTGGCACGCCCGGTGGGGCAAGTTCCACATCATATTGTTGGTTTGGTATGCAACCAAAAAGTTTCAGACTTTGCAGAAGTTACTTTAGCATACTTGGTGACTCTATGAAGTGAAAGAACAACATAATTAGTACTGTCATAGCTTATGAGAAGAGTACAAACATGAAGTTCCAGAAAATTCAAAGTTTTGTAGCTATCACCACCTAGAAGACAAGGTAGAACAACAAAAAGAGTACCTCCTTCTAAGAGAGTACAGTCTACACCACCTGGTGTTAGACTAGAAGTAGTATTTTCACCACCAAGGAGGAGAGGAAGATCATCCAAGAGACAAAGTGGGAATCATTCAGCCTCGCCAAGCCTTAGAATAGCAAAGTCTCCTTCAAGTAGTTCAACTTCATTTACTAGTCATATAAGTTTTGCAAATTTTCCTTCTTCAAGTTCTGCTACTGCAGCAAGTTTATCAGCTACTGTTTTTACATATTTGAATCCACCTCAGCCACCTCTAATGGCTGCTCCTAGAAATCAGCCCTTTGTGCCATTTAATGGAGGAAGTCCATTAAATTTAGCACAACATAATGAAATACCAGTGGAAGCTTTAAAGAGCTTTCCAATTTTTACAGGTGAGGACCAAACAACTCTAATTGAGCACATAAGAGATGTTGCTTCCTTATGTGGTGTTCACCATATCACGCAAGAAGACATAGTTGTAAGGCTACTTGTAGTATTATTCAATGGAAGAGAATTACAGTGGTTTAGGAGTCTTGGATTATGTTCAATTGCAACGTGGGATGAGTTGGGTGAAAAATTACACAAGCAGTTTCAAGATAGGTCTGATAACTTGTCTTTATTGGAGTAATTGACTACAATAAAAAGAGCTCCTCAAGAGCAAATGAATGACTTCAATTTCAAATTTCAAAGAACCTAGGATAGAATCCCTGTAACAATAAGACCACCTCCAGAATATGCATTTTTGTATTATTTGAAGGCTCTTAACAATGATATAGCTATGATACAATCAATGGGAGGTGTTTCTCTACTTGATGCTTTTGAGACAACAATTAGAGTAGAAAATTGCTTAATATAGGCAGGAAAGATTGCTCCTAGGCCACCAATGCCAATTTTTCCAAAGATATAGCCAAATATACCACTTCAGATTCCACCATTTGCACAATTACCTGTTGTACCAACTTTACCAGCTGCTAGTAAGCAAGAATCTGCTATTCCAGTACAGTCCCAGGAGTTGCAAGAAATAAAAGAGATCCAACAAAAGATTGAAAACATTTTGCAGACCTTTGGTAACAAGTTGGTGAATTTAGAAAACCAACAATCTTACACCAAGCCTTATCAGCAGCAAAATCAGACTTCAAATCAACCATTTCAAGGTAATAGGCAGCAGTACCAAGGAAATTTCCAAGGTCCAAGATAGAATGCGAATCAAAAGCCTTTTCAGGCATGTAATCCAGCACCTATTAGTGCAGCTCGGGACCTTGTCCTTGTTCAGAATAACTTGGTTGCTGATTATGAGTGGTGCTACCCATGTAACCAACCACATAATCAAGCTACATGTTCCAATGGAGTTATAAATCAAGCACTTATGGTACATAGTGTTTCAGGTTCACAACATAACACACTCAATGATGCACCTCCACAACACCAAGATCAACTTACAAATGAAACTTTACTTAACTAGCAAGGGGAAGAATTCTGTGGATTGAATGTAGATAATTCTCCAGTTGCAGCTAATACAAGGGCAAAGAAAAGAGCTTTTGAATTGACCAAGCAGTTGATAAAGGAAAAGTAGCAGCTGAAGAACCATCTACATCTCAAGTAACTTATGTTTTGCAAAGAAATCAACAACTCCTAGTTAAGGAGCAGCCACACCTGCAAGCTGATCATGCTAGCATAAAGGTACATCATAAAGTAAATCCAGCTATACCTTACAATATCATTGATAATATGAAAAAGATGAATGTAACAATGCCTATGTGGGATTCATTAGCTATACCAGGCCAAAAGGACATGTTATAGTCAACCTTGTTAAGTCTGAAATTTTCTGATGAGTCTGAGTCTCCAATAGGTCAAGTTAGAGCTGTGTTGAAAAATGATCCTTAAAAAAATGATAAACAACCTAATAAAGAAATAGGTAAAGACATCAAACCACGTTCATTTTATGTGTATCTAATCATAGGTGATAATTTAGTCCACAACTATATGGTAGACAGTGGAGCTAGTAGCTCTGTAATGCCAAAACAAATTGCCGATAAACTTGGACTAAAATATCAGCCTTTAGAGAAAGGAGTGATTCTATTGGATGGTACCTCTATTAATACCTTAGGTGTTATAAAAGGTTTGAGTCTTACTCTTCATGCTTGTTCAAACTTTTTAGTTCCTCAAGACATATGTGTTATAGATCTTCCACCTTTCTTTGCTTTGTGCCTCTCTAGAGATTTTATAGCTAAGGAGGTTATGTGTCAGTTGACTAGTCACATATGCTATTTCGAACAAGATATGGAACCAAAGTTACCATTAAATTTGAAAAGTTGGCCAAAGATCATATTGAGCCATATAACCCAAGCCCTATCAACGCTGTTCCTACTACTGCAGAAACAAATTGTGTCATTTTTACTGATAGTGAGCTGGCTGCCACTCAAGAGCTACAAGTAGAAGCTGTTCCTGATGTACTGTTACATGAATGGGCAATAGAAAATGTGTTGGATAGTCTTGAAAATATTATTCAGGATGCTGGTATGGGAAATTATGTGATGCTTGAACCTGATTCTAAAGTTCCAAACCTTGAAAAGGGGACAGATCAGCTGTTACAACAACAAAATGAACTTTGGGAATTTTTTTTTGATGGTTCTAGAAGCAAGAATGGAGCGGGTAGAGTTGCAATGCTAGTTTCTCCACAGGGTGATAAGTAGTTCTTAGCTTTTTGTTTTGCTTTTGCATGTTCTAACAACATTACTAAGTATGAAGGACTCATTCAAGGCATTGAGTGGGCAAGGAAAAGAGGAATTAACTGTTTGAAAGTCTATGGAGAAAGTGAATTAATAGTTAATTAGGTTAGAGACCTGAATGTTTCCAAGAATGATGCCTTGAAATCTTACAAAAATAGAGTATGGAATATAATTGAGAAGTTTGATGCCATCAATTTGATTTTTATTCCAAGAAATCAGAATAAACATGCTGACAGACTTGTAGCGATTGGAGCACAGTTTGATATCCCAAGCGATGTCAAAAAAGATAAAATACAGTAGTATGTTAAGGTTGTAATCAAGCCATCAATTCCTAATAACAACATCAACTAGCAGGTATTTGAAAGTAATGAGCAGATTTTAACCTTTCTGCTCCAAGAACAATTTTCCATAGTAAATCAAGAAAAGTTTAAACAACAGTATGATGATCAAGTCATACAGTTGAAGACAAACAAACTTCCCAAAGGACTGGTTACCTTGGAGTCCATATTCAATACTGATGATCAACTTAAGAAAAAAAAAGTCAACATTCAAGTCAAAGAGGATCATTATGAAGAAGTGGAAATCTTTAAAGGTAAGCTTCTCAAATTAGTCAAAATTTGTTTAGCTAAAAATAGAAAAGCTTTTATTGCTTTATGCCAAGAGTTTCATGATGTTTTTGCTTGGCAATACTCTGATTTAAAAGGGTTTGATCCTCATATTGCATAGCATACAATTGAGTTAGAGCCTGGTGCCAAGCCTGTTAGACAAAAATAGAGACCTTTGAACCCAAAGCTCAAACCTTTAATGATCAAAGAGCTGACCAAATTAGTTGAGGGGGGTATTGTATTTCTGATTAAACACACATCCTGAGTTTCTAACCTTGTTCCAGTTAGAAAGAAGAATGGGGAAATAAGATTATGTGTAGATTTTAGAGACCTTAATAGAGTGTCTTTAAAAGACCATTACCCCTTACCTTCAATAGAATAGATTCTTCAAGCTGTTGCTGGTTCTAAGAGATTTTCTCTTTTGGATGGGTATTCTGGTTACAATCAGATCTTAGTCAAAGAAGAAGATCAATATAAAACAACATTTACAACAAAATGGGGCACTATGGCTTACAAGAGAATTCCTTTTGGCTTATCTAACGCTGGTTCCACCTTTTAGTGTGCCATGGATATGTCGTTTTAGAGTTTAATTCAGAAATTTCTGCTTGTTTACTTAGATGATGTAACTGTTTATTCCAAGAATGCAGATGAACACTTGTCACATCTCAAGCAAGTTTTTGAAAAATGCAGAGTATGGAATATCTCTCAATCTAAAAAAGAGTATCTTTGCAGTTCATGAAGGTAAACTGTTAGGTCATATAGTGTCAAAAGAAGGAATTACCATTGACCCTGAAAGAGTCAAGGCCATTCTTGAACTGCCATTACCCAATCATAAGAAAGGAATGCAGAGATTTTTAGGTAGAATCGACTTTTTAAGAAGATTCATTCTTGATGTTGCAAACTTACTACAACCTTTGACTGCTATGCTTAAAAAGAATGTAGTTTTCAGTTGGACTAGAGAAGCAAAACGTAGTTTTGAAGAAATCAAGGAAGCTTTAGCATCAACCCCAACACTGGTAAATCCAAATTTCTCTAAAGAATTTATTTTATATGCTTTTGGTAGTATTAGCTCAATTTCTGCTATGCTCGTTTAAAAAAAAAATGATCATTTAGAGCAACCAATAGCCTTCTTTAGCCAAGGACTTGCTGATTATGAAGAGAAATATACATTTGTTGAGAAACATGTTCTCGTATTGATCAGAAGCTTAAAGAAATTTAAACCTCTAATTTCCAACAACAAGATTCATCTTTTAGTTGTACATCTGGGTGTGAAAGAATTTCTATTAAACAAATATTTGAGTGAGAAAAGAGCAGGATGGATCACAAAAGTAATGGAGTTTGATGTTGACATCAAGATCACAAAACTTGTCAAAGGTAGAGGACTTTGTGAGCAACTTGCCTTAACCCCTAAAGATACTTAGAAATTAGAAACTGGTGCTATTTTAGCTAATACAGATGAACCTCAGAATTCTCAAGGTGTGGTACCTACATTTGTTGCAAGTTGGGTTCAAGAAATGACCCATTTTCTTCAAACTGGTGAATGTCCACCAGGTCTAAACAGAGCAAAATGAAGATACTTCAGATTGCAATCAATTCCATATGTCCTCATTGATAATATTCTGTTTAGGAAAGATATGAATGGTGTCTTATTAAGGTGTATTGATATTGATCAAACAGAAAAAAATACTTCATGAATTGACGGAGCTTCAGGAGGTCATTTTTCCCCGAGGACAACTGCTTGGAAAATCATGAGAGCTGGATATTACTGGCCCAACTTATTTAAAGATGCATATGCATGGTCAAAGAAGTGTATTAAATGTGCTTTATTTGCAGGAAAGAAAAAGCTACCTGCTATGCCTTTACATCCAATTTAGGTAGAGCAACCCTTCATGAGATGAGGCATTGACTTTATTGGACCAATTAATCCACCTTCCAGTGCTAGTGAGAAATGGGTACTTACAACCATAGATTATTTTACACAGTGGACAGAGGCAGTAGCTTTGAAAGAAGCTAATGAAATTTCAGTTTTGAGCTTTTATGAAGATATAGTCACTAGATTTGGAGTTCCTGACTCCATTATTTTAGATAATGCTCTTTCTTTTGTTGGGTTACGAGTTACAAATTGGGATGTTAAACATGGAATTCATTTGAATACCTCCTCCAATTATTACCCACAAGGTAATGGTTTAGCTAAAAGTACAAATAAAAATTTGATCTGAATCATTAAGAGAACCATGGAGGAAAATCAAAGGGTTTGGAATACCACATTGAAATATGCACTCTGAGCAAATAGAATAACCCCTAAGAGATCAGTTGGTAATTCACCATATGTACTTGTTTATGGTAAAGAGGCCAGATTACCACTATCTGTAGAGCTTCCAGCTCTAGACATTGTTCACAAGTTAGAGATGTTTGAAGAATAGGACCCAATGTCCATAAGATATGCAGAGCTCATGGAGCTCGAAGAAATACGAGACAAAGCAATGAAAAATTTGGAGTATCATCAACTCTAAACAAAGAGAACATTCAATAAGAAAGCTACAACTAATATTTTCAAAGAAGGTGATATTGTTCTCAAGAGGGATGTGCTAAAGAGTGGACTAGGCAAGCATACAAAATTTGATCATTTCTGGGTAGGCCCATTGATTATTACTGAATGTAAGGAGCATAACGCATTCCAGCTATCAAACATGGATGGAGAAATGTTACCAATCCCAGTTAATGGGATTCACCTCCAATGCTGTTTTGAGGTATGACTTATCATTGTACATATTAGGTTAAGTTTTATGCTTTCAATAAGTGTTGCAGTACTTTAGTTTAGTTGCTGTTTCATTTCCCCAAGTGCTATTCTAGCACAATTTAGTAGTTTCCCTTATGCATTTCCCATTTTCAATAAGTTTCCAAATAACTTGATTTTTTCTATGAGTCACAAGTGAGTTTCAAACATGTACAAAACTGCTCTAGGTTTGTTTCTAAGTTTTCCTAATGACTCGATGCCCAATGGAAGAGTCTAGGCCACTGGTTTTGATGTTTAGCAAGCAAACATCTAGCAGATGTCGCCAAAAATGTTACCATATTTTCACCTATAGGCTCAATCAAGATGAGCTATCTATGTTGCAAAATGAATGGTACATTTTATTAAACCTTCTATGTTACATTCAGTTATACAAATGAAACAACTTTACAAGATTGCAAGAATATAAAATTATTACATTCATACAAGTGAATGAGACAAAATATTTTACAATCTTTTTGAAAATGTAATCTTTATTGAATGTAATTAGATACATGTGTCTCACACAAGAAGCCGTGAGACTGACTTACTCATTTGATACACATAAGAATTAAAGTATACATGAATGAGTAAATGTTAAAACAAAATAAACATGCAAAGAAGGTAACCAGTCATTGCCTAAATGATTGGCACAACAAATGAGTCTTCTCCTAATTGCCTTTCCTTGCCTCACTCTCTATAGTTCCTTGATCCCTAGTGCCTGGTGTCCAATTGCCTGCATTGAGTAAAAGAAATGAGTTAGAACAATAAGTTCTAACTAATGAAAGGTTGCATTCTGAACAAGCACATCTACCCATACATACATATGCTAATTCTCATGTGCATCAAATGTAATTCCTATCTTAGAAGTATAGGAAAATCATCTGGTCAACATACACACAAAAAATAGGCATTTTATTTCTAACTTGTTTGTTTCATGTGCAGCAATAGGTGCAATTATTTTTCTGATTAAATATGAGTGGAGGGAATGCGGCTCCCACGAGGGTTGAGCCCAACTCATTATTTATGCTCAACTCATAAAGTACACTTCAGTACATTCAATGTGGATTACAATTATAATATGTCACTGAAAGATACTTGCTTATTGAAGTGGTGAAAGAGCATAAAATAACATGATCATTCAACTGGAATAATAATATCATGAAACCCTATGCATGATATAGGGTTACAAGTCAAGAAAGTGAAATAATCATGAATCAAGATATGCATTGTTGAATATTAAGTGGCAGAAGACAAGAATTATTTAGCAACATGCACAAGAGGTGGAATCACCATCATAGTTATTTGAGGGTAATGTATAGCAGAAATACAAGGATGATCTATAGATTTATGGTAATAATATGACAGTCCACATGATTATTTATGGAGGAGGAAATATAAATTTTTATTTCCATAATCAGCATTGGGCTTACAAAGTTTGAGACAATAAAGGTTGTGAGTTTCAGGAAAAATCCTAATGAACACATTATATGTTCATATCATGCATCACATCTGTAAAACAACACAATAGTAAACCAAGGAGAAGTAAAGATGCAAAGTAGATTTCCAAGAAAGTCTATAACAAATTTTTCCAAAAGAAAAACAGAGTCCTCCAATCACCTATAGGAATAGGTATAACAAAAATAGTGAGGACCTCATGTCAAAGTCTCAATTTTTCACATGACAGTATGAGAAAGGGTAGTTGTTTGGTATTTGGTATCCTATATGAAGATTGATATGATAAATTTGAAATAACAAAGAATTCCTTTAAATGCTAAGTATCTATGATTGGTTTATGAGGAGAAGTGAAGCTTTTATGATGATTTCAAATGGTTAAGAAATTCTCAGATCATAATCCATAGAGGGTTCAGGTGAGGACAAGTCCTATGCCCTGTGAAACAACACATATATGCTCTATGAAAATGAAATATTTGCAATAGGCTTGCAAAAGACAAAGGTAGAGATCTTTCTTATTTCATGGTGGTCTAATCACATTAGATGTGTATAGAATAAAAACTTTAGAGATGTCATTTTATGAAATATCACCCCTTTAAGTTTCAGAAACAACAATACTTTCTATTGTGCAAATTTAGAATAACATGGAAACAACAGTATCTGAAGGTCACCCAAGAATAGGAAAAGACTATGAAAGAAAAGCATGGCCATGACCTTTCTCTTTTATTTTTATATAAAATACGTAATGATTTACAAAGAGCATGATCATGGCTGCATGTTTTAGAGACCCATAACACACATTTCTCTATAATTACACTCTTTTCTATGCAATACACAAAAATTAACTGTTTACAACATTTATTCATGAAATGAGTATGATTACACATTTCTATACATGAAAGAAGGTAAATACAGAGGAATGCATGAGAAATATACAAAGAATGTAAAAATATCTTCATATTTCTACAAAGAGAGCCCCATAGATAGATAGTAGGTATGGCGGCTAGATATGAACTAAAATCCATAGTTCATGAGGCTTGAATAAACTTTTGAAGTCACAAGGTTAGAAAAGAAGAATATCATAAAATGAAATGGAATTTTAAAGCCATGGCTTACTGGGTTATAAACCTATTCCGTATAGGACTTGGTATAATCAATAACAAGTGATAGACTCAAGAAAGAGTCATTCCAAATATGCAGAGATATATCCATGCATGAAGATCAAATTGTGCGAGTTCAAAAGAGGGCAGTAGACACATTTTTATAATGATCTTCAATATAACTCATGTGCATATTGCAAATAGTTTTTTCATTTTATCTACAAAATAAAAGTATAAAAAAAACACAAAATGCTTCTAGTAATGCTTACCCAGCTGTAGAAGCTATTTTCTGTTGAAAATTTTCCAGAAACGCCATTGTTTATTTCAAAAATCTAAGTCATTCAATAGAAGAAAGTTTATCCAAGGTCGATGCTATTTTTTATCATAGGAAAATTTCCATGAAAAGCCTCTATGGCTATCAAAACATCATGAATAACCTTTGAAGGCTCCAGTCAAACACTCTTGTATGGCAACGCACAACCATGAAATGGAAATGTAGAAAAATGCTGGTGAATGTCTCTATTCAGCTTAGATCACCATGAAAATCATGTTGCAGAATCTCTGTAAAACCCTCATGGTTGGCGGTAGCATAGCTTCTCCAAGAAGCTTCTAACGAAATGAAAGGATAATGTTTTTATTTTCCTTTTGTTGATTTTCCTTTAGGTAGAAACCCTATTTTGAATGGACGATAGGAGATTGGCAATTTTTCCATCTTTTTATCAAAAAATCAAATCCACTAATACCACCGTGGCTCTTGTCTTCAAGGATGTATCTCATCTTAGGTTCTTTTGACTTAGTATTTTTTGTCATGTCTTTGCCAATACATGAAGGTGGGTTTCCTATTTTTTGCATTACTCAATATTGCAAAATGCTTGAATTAAATCATAAATTTATAAATCATTTAATTCAAGTATTATGTCTTAAATGAAAAAAATAAAATATAGGTTCAAATGCAAATGAGTTATTAAGCTTTTCAACGTATCATTAAAAAAAACAAAAGGAGATATGTTTATGATAATGACTTTCCACAAACAAGGGGAAGTTGATTTTCAGTTGCCAACATATGCCAAGCATATAGGGAGTTTTGATTTAGTTTGCAAACATTTGGAGGCAAAATTGGAGCATATGTAGGGATCTCATTATCGTTTGATAAAATCAAATTGACTTTTCCAACCATTTGGAATTATTTTGATGAAGTTTTAAGCCCTAAATTTTAGGCTTTATGGGGGCTTACGAAAATGAGGTTTCTAGAACCTTGTTTGGTGGAGCAACTTTAGTGTGGGCTACTTAATATCATTTTTTATTCATTACAGGGGAGTTCTGATAATTTTTTTTTGAGGAGTTAGTGATTTCTCAGCAATCCTTTCTCAACTTATGTATGTTTTGTAACTCATTTGGGAATATGGAGTACAAAAATTACCTTGGAATCCAGTGTTAGTTTCATCTTGCCTTCATTCTTCTTTTGGATTATGCAAATTGTGAACTGTGCTTATTAGTTTTACATTTAAACTTTTAAAAGTTGTGGAATTCATCTTTCCTTCTTGAAAATATAGCAAAATCAAGACTTTTCATGAAGTCTTTATGCATAAGCCTAATTTATGTTGTGTAAATGCAAGAAACTATCATCAGTTTTCTAGTGTGTGTTTATCTTTTGTTTCATAATTCCTGTTAGTTAGGTGTATCACCATAAGGAATACAAGGTACCATTTTTAATTTTAATTGTTTTCATTAGTAATCTTCCTCCTTTTTCCTTTAAAATCAACAGTTTAGGCGATATTACCAACAAAGGAAGCCGACCTTTCTTGGAGGTTTGATCTTGTTCAAATTTCATACCTTTTAAGATCATTCCTATGTTACACTGGATTGTTGAATTCCACATTCAACAGGGTGCAAAAAATCCAAGTGTTAACACTAGCATTGCAGAAACAAAATATATACTGCCAAAAGCATATAGAATTTAAAGTCTTTTGAGAAATTTGGGTTTACCAGTGTGAGAGCTGATGCTAAAGCCTCCTTAATAGCTTCAAAACTGTGTTTAGCTTTTCTAGTCGAGCTGAATGTTGCATTCTTTTTTAACATAGCAGTCAATGGTCTCAAAAGGTTTGCAACATCTGGAATAAATCTTCTAAAAAAATTAATTTTGTCAAGGAATCTTTGCATCCCCTTTTTGTGATTGGGCAAAGGAAGCTCTAATATGGCTTTGACTCTCTTAGGATCAATAGTAATTCCCTGTTTCGACACTGTGTCCTAAAAGCTTACCTTCATGGACAACAAAGATAGTTTTCTTGGGATTAAGGGATATTCCATATTCCCTACATCTTTCAAACACTTTTTTTAAATGAAAAAAATGTTTGTCAACATTTTTAGAAAATATTATTACGTCATCCAGATAAATGAGCAATTTTTTGTTAATTAAGCCTTGAAACGCCATGTCCATAGCCCTTTGAAAAGTGGCTCCAGCGTTGGACAGACCTAAAGGAATTCTCTTGTAGGCCATAGTGCCACATTTTGTTGTAGATGCAGTCTTGTATTGGTCTTGTTCCTTGACCAATACCTGGTTATAACCAGAATATCCATCAAGCAGGGAAAATATTTTAGAACCAGTAACAACTTGAAGGATTTGCTCCATGGAGGGAAGTGGGTAATGATCCTTCAAGGAAGCCCTATTAAGGTCTCTAAAATCCACACAACCTAAATTCCCCATTTTTCTTTCTAACTGGAACTAGGTTAGAAGCCCAAGAGGTGTGTTTAATTGGAAATATAATTCCTCCTTCAATCAACTTGGTTAATTCCTTAATCATAAGAGGTTCCAAATTCGGGTTTAAAGGTCTTTGTTTTTGTCTTACATGCTTTGCATTGGGTTCTAGTTCTATTGTATGCTGAGCAATCCTAGGATCAAATCCTTTCAAATCAAAATAATCCCAAGCAAAAACATCTTGAAACTCTTGACATAAAGCAACAAAAGCTTGTCTATCTGATTGTGACAAATTTTTCCTATCTTGAGAAGCTTACCTTTAAAAATCTCCAGCTCTTCATAATGCTCCTCTTTAATATAAATGCTGGTTTTGTTCCTTTTAAGCTGGTCATTAGTACTGAAAATGGACTTTAGTGTAACCAGACCCCTGGGTAGCTTATTTGTCCTCAACTGGATAATCTGATCCTCATATTGTTGTTTAAGTTTCTCTTGATTTACAATAGAAAATTGATCTTCCTCAAGCAGAAAACTTAATATTTTCTCATCACTTTCAAAGACTTTCTAGTGAAAATTATTGTCAAGAATAGAGGGCCTAACAACTACCTTAACATATTGTTGTACCTTCTCTTTCCTAATCTCATTGGGTATGTCAAACTAAGCACCAATTGCAACCAATCTATATGCATGCTTATTTTGACTCATAGGGATTGAAATCAGATTAAAGGCATCAAACTCCTCTATCATATCCCATACCCTATGCTTATAAGATTTCAAAACATCATTTTTTGTCACATTTAACCCTCTCACCTGATTAGCAATCAGTTTGCTATCCCCAAATACTTGCAAGCAACTTATCCCTCTTCTCCTTTCCTATTCCAAGCCTTGAATCAAACCTTCATACTCAACAGCATAATATTTATCACCTTGTGGAGAGACCAACATAACACCTCCACCAGCTCCATTTCTGCTTCTAGAGCCATCAAAATACATCTGCCATAGCTCATCTTGCTATGGTAATTGCTGTTCTACCTTCTTTTCAAGGTTTGAAATCTCCATTTCTGGTTCATGCAGCATATAAACACCCAAACCAGTCTCTTGAATGAGTTCATTTGGATTATCCACAATATTTGCTGTTGCCCACTCATTTAGCAACACCTCTGGTATACTTTTAGCTTGTAGTTCTTGAGCTGCAACAAACTCACTGTCTTCAAAAACAACACGGTTAGCATTAACTACACTCAGTATATAAGGTTCAATGTGATCCTTTGCCAATGAATTTTATTTTATAGTCACTTTTGTTCCATACCTAGTCCTAAAAAGCATATGAGACCAATCAGAGGATAGATAACCTCCAATTTTTGCAGTGAAGTCCCTTGATAAACACAAGGAAAATAATGGAGGTAAATCAATGAAAAAAACATCTTGGGGAATTGAAAAATTTGAGTAGGCATGTAATGTGAGACCGAAGTCTTTAATAACATCCACAATATTAACTATTGTTCCATCTAGCTGAAGTACTCCTTTCTCAAGGGGTTGGTATTTCAATCCTACTTGGTTTGCAATCTTTTTTGGCATGACTGAACTACTGGATCCACTATCAACCATACAATTATGCACTAATTTTTATCCTACGATCAAATTCACATAGAAAGGAGGGGGCTTAACACCTTTTTCTGGCTCTTTACTTGGCTGTTTACTTTGCTATTTATCGGTGTCCTAGGGTATATTTGTGAAAACAACCTTAATTGAATCAACTGAGGCTTCACTAGACATTGTCTTTTTAGTCAAAGTAGATTGTAACAACTCTTTTTGGCCTAGGATTTCTAAAGAGTCCCACATAGACATTGTCACATTCATTTTTTTCATATTTTCAACAATATTGAAGGGGGCAGCAGGATTTACCTTCTATTGTATCCTTGTAGCAGCAGGCTCTGTCTGCAAGTGAGGTTGCTCCTTGGCAGCAACTTGTGTATTTCTCTACAAAATGTGGGGTACTTGTGATGTAGATGGTTCTATAGCTCCTTTTCCTTTATTAGCTGACTTCTCAAGTTCAAAATCCCTTTTCTTGGCTCTTGTGTTTGCTGCAATCAAAGAATCATCATTGGATACTCCACATAATTCTTCACCCTGTCAATTTAGAAAGGTAGCATCACTTGTAGATCAACTTTGCTGCTATAGGGATCCATCATTAGGTTCATTAGGATATGAAATTGAAGCATTTTTCTTCATTAATTCTTGGTTAATGACCCCATTTGGACAAGTGGCTTGGTTGTGGGGTTGATTGCAAGGAGAACACCATTCATAATCTACTGCAAGATTATTTTGAACAGGAACAAGCTCCTTAACAACACTAATTGGAGCTGGGTTATATGGCTGAAAAGGTCTTGGATTCACATTATGTGTTTATCCCTGATAATTTCCTTGATAAGGCTATCTATTTCCTTGATATTGCTATCCTTGGCCTTGATTCTACTGAAAAGGTTGTCTATTTTGAGATTGCTGCTTCTCTATGTTCACTAGTTTGTTACCAAAATTCTGTATTAGGATTTTAATCTCTTGCAGCTCTTGAGATGAGCTTGATGTAGAGTCCCTTGATTGACAGTAGGTTGGGCAACATATGGTAATGCTGGTATAGCTGGTAAAGGTGCAAAAGGTGGTATTTGTAAAGGCATGGAAGGATGAGTTACAAAAGTGAATATATCACTCAACCCCAAGTAGTTGCACCAAAATAGGAGCCACTAACTAACTTGGATCAGATAGCCTAAAAATGTGCCACTAGATTCCCCCCAAAACTATCTCCAACATGTGGGGAAAGTGGGTTTGACCATGCCAAACATCTAGGCATGCAAAACCACTCCTAGATTCCTGCAATTTCTCAATAAGAAGTATTAATGCTCCTATATCCATGGGTATGTGTCTCCAAACTATTTTATCCACCTCCCTACATGCTCTCCATGTCATAAATCAAAGCATTTCTCTCCTTAGCTAAATGTTGAAAATCTCCATCATTTTGCATTTAAGAATAACAAAATGACTTAAGGCTTCTAATTGCACCTTAAAGTCATTTGTTTTACAACAAACACATATGAAAAAGATGAAAATTAATTAACAATCCTAATAGCATGTTGAGGTGAGGTAGCATACATGTGTTACAATGGCTTCACAAAGGCATGGTGTGGCATCACATTATAAAGCTTGCAAAAACATCACAAGGCATAAATTATTTGCCTAAGGAAAATAATACTCCATTGAGAGGACTCACGACATATTAGTTGGCATTGATTTTTTGCTAAATCAGAGGTGAAAAATACACCTTCTATTGACATCTTTATGGTTGATAACCCTAGATCAAAAGTAGACAAAAAGAAGTAAACTCACTTCATTTCTCTTGAAGCTTTAGGAAGAAGCTGAGCCGCCGATAGGGTTTGATGGAAACTTTGTAGAAGGTCTTTCATGGTGAAATCTAGAGCCACAAAGACACTTTATTCACATTTATTTTGCTATTCTTCTCCAGAAAAAAATTGGTGAGTCACTTTCTGGAAACAAACTGAAAGAAAAAATATTCATTTGCACTAATCTGAGCCATCATGGTCATGGCTTTTCTGTAACCTTTCTCATTTTCCTATATCTCATTTCTCTATGATCTTTCCTGTGCATTCAACCACCATATATTCTTTCCAATGGGCTTTGAGAATGTAATTCTATCAGAGAATTTTAGAGAGTAGGATCATAGCTGATTTGGGTAAGTGATTCTAATCATGTTGCATTTTTTGTAAAAAAAATAAAGAAGCAAGTTGAACTCAATTGTTTTCTTTATAGAAAAGAGCATATTTTTCACTCTTTCCTATTTTGCACATAGTATATATTCTTATGAAGAAAATGATAATTATCTGTAGAATAAAAAATATTTGTATCATTCAAGCTGCGACTACATGCTTGCTATAGGAAATTTCGAAAAAAATTGTTTTCCCTTCATATATTACGCTTTACTTGCATCTTTAAAGAATTTTATCTTTTTGAGCTTCTATAGGTGATAAGGGTTTTCATTCCTTCATGATTAACCCTATAGAAAACTATTTTGGGTTTTCAACATTAAAACCCTAAATGAGTTCATATGAAAACAAGAAAAATGTTTATTCCAGGCCATGTTCTTGTAGAAATCTATTTTGGGTTATATGTTAATAAACCCACAGCACCATTGTTTCCCTCAAAGCTGTGAATAAGATGCTTATTTCAAGCTCTACTTGAGTGTATATAGAGGGTCCATTTCCTTTTGAAGGCTGTGACCATTTATTATTTCTCTCCTTCTAAAAGTTTGCTAAAGACTCATAACTCTGTCCTTCATCTGTATTTATGATTCTTCCATGTATTTTCTTGAAGATGAACCTTCATTTTGCAAAAAAAATTGGAGTTTACAAAAACCTTGGCAAGTTGCGGGTTTCTCCATTCATTGTATATTACTTTGCATTTCCATATATTTTAATGGAAGCTCATTTTTTGTTCTGCATATCACCTTTGTTTGCAAATATAGAGTTATTTTGTTTGAAGTAGCCATGACCATACATGATACAGATTATTTTAGACAATGCTCTGCAACCTTCCTTGTTAAGGCTTCTCTCATTGTGAGCAATGCTGCCACTATGGATATCTGATTCATATGACTGGTATTTCCATAAATGAAACCCTGTGTTCAACTCATAATACACTATCATGGCTCTATTGACCACATCATCTCTGTCAATATTATGATCCCTTTGACTATCTGAAGATGCTTTTTGTGTAAACACATAGCTTTTAAACAGAACAAAATACCATTATATTTCAAAAATTTCTTGTCAATGATTAACTAACTTGTTCATTTTTGTCCATTCATGTTATCCAGATAACTATCATTCACTGTCCTTTTATTTCATGCTATTGTCTTCATGTTATATATCCATCATGATGCATTGTGACCATTATCAATCCATTATTTTCACAGTCATAGCCTATTCTTGACTGTCATTTTTCTATCCACAATTGGCTCTATGTTTGTGATTGTCACAACACAACCCTCTCTCATTTTCCCTTGCTTGTACAATCAACCAGACATACTTCTACTCTAAAGCTATATACAAAAATTTTCATGAAAAAGAAAGGAAATGATGGTAGTTTATTATGGACAGGGCTTTAAAGGCATCAAACCATTGGTTGTGAGAGGGTTTCAAGGAACCCTTACAAAATATACCATTCATCCTTCTTTAATCCTCAAAAAGGTATCACAACATAGTGAATCACTATTATTTGTTATCTCTCTACACACAACAACTCAGATCATTGTCCATTATTAATGCTTGTCCTTTTATTAGGCTTCCCATTTATGTTATTAGCTCATGAGACCTTAATACTATAGGTTTGTCCTCCTACCACTGCAGAATGTCCAAATTGAATATTGCATCTTCTAATATCTCAAGGGACATTGACCACCTGTTCCTTAGGCACTGTGACAAACATCTCACCTTTTCTTGGTCTATAACATGCACCCTTATTGTCATTCCCTTTTGATCAATATTTTAAGGGAATTTTCCTTATTTTCTCTCTATTAGTGGAGTACTTCCCTTCTTTGATTATGATGTTCTTTTGAAATCCTCATTAGTACAACTGCCATTTGTGCCACTATTGCTGGTCTTGTAAAGTGTTCTTTGATCAAAGGACATCTTGAACAAAACAATTTTCTTGCCTTGCATCTGTTAATACAATATTTCCTTCAGTTTTAAAACTTATGTTTGAAAATATCTTTTGTACTAATTTGAGCACAATGTATACCATCTTACTATTATTCCTCTTACTTACTTTCATTACATTATCTTTTAGGAAGCACTGTGTCATGAATGCTCTTGATTGCCTTATGTAACATTATTTGATTTGGTTCCCCTTGTACAGGCACAAAATACCTATAGTCATGTTATTACATTGTCCAAGGTTTAATTACTTGTGCTCCTTGACCTTGCACTTTATGCTTGTTTAGATCACTTGTAAGCTACTGATGTTTAACCATATGGGATTCACTGTCACATCAAAGATCTCTTTTCACTATAGTTTTTAATGTGGAAATATTTTGAAAGCTCAAAGCACCTTTGTGACTGTCACTATAAAATCCCATTATTGCATTGCATTTATGTTTTATTGCTCCTATTTTCTTGAGATTGTAATTGGACTGGGAGTAATCTTTCATGATTTACTTGTTTGATGATGTGCACTCTATGATAGTGACCAAAAATCTCACTATCATAGATGATATATGGTTAAAAAAATAAACCATGGGGAGTTTACCTCAGTTCAATGCTATGCTGAAACAAAATTAAACAACATGCTAACTCAAAAGACTATAATCTTGAATTCCATTATGACATTGTACACTGTCAATCTGCAAATCACAATCATTTTGAACTACTATCCTTCATATGCACATTGGGCTCAACCCTTGTGGGAGCCACATTTACCCCACGTGCTCAAATTTGACAAAACAACAACAATGCTTTTCCTAAATCTGCACATGAAGAAAACAGTTAGAAAAAATATAGGCATATGTTTGATGTACTTGATGGTCCTATTGCTTTGTTGGACATTTACAGTTTACATGCTTGTTTAATGCACTTGAAGATTAGTTTATATGTTCATGGGTGCATGCACATGTAATGTGAGAGACCACCATTGCTTAGAGCACTGCTGTAACATCATTGTTATTGCCAAATGCAGGGACTAGGAGCAGGGAACTAAGGAGGACACAAGGCAGCTGAAGGCAAGAGACAAAACAAGGAAACAAACACCGAACCAGTCATCAAACAATGACTAGCCTCTTCCCTTATATGTGCATTATGTTTTCTTTATCCATAAATGTATAAAATTTTCTTCATTTCACTAAATAAGTTAGTCTCACGACTTGTGTGATACACATATGCACTTTTGTATCAATAAATATTACTTTCAGAAAGATTTGTGCAAATGTTTTCTATGTTGCATGCACTTGTATAAATGCAATGATCTGTTACTATATCTTGTAATCTTTCCGATTCTTCTATTTATACAATTGAATGCAATATAGGAAAGATAAATATGAAATGTACCTCTCTTTCAGTTTGCAAATTCTTTAGCTCAACCAACTTGAGCAAGTAACAAAAATGGGTAACAACTAGTAAATCTAAGAGTAGGATGAAGTTGAAATCTAGTTCATCAACAAAGATTTCACAACCATCTGTTCAATGCCTAGTAGGAGCCTTTGTAGATCATGTCAACTCATATGAACAAGGGTACCAAAAGGTAATGAATTTTAGATTAGGTCTCAGTCCCCAAGTTTCATAGTTGTTTGAAACCATTAACCCTATGGTTTCTGCATGGAATGAGCATAAATCCATGGATTGAAATGAGGTAAGAGGTTCTATTGATCTTAGTTCTTCTTGTTTGGAAATTCTATACAAATGCCTCTTAATATGTAGATTATTGAAATATGAGCATAGAAGAATCCAACCTAGTTTCTTTATTGTTAGAGTGATCCAAAAAATGTTCTTTTGAAAATTTTTATAGCTTGCATTCTTTACTTGACTGTTGAATGCTTTGCATATTTTTTTGCACAATGGTTAAACCACATGCAGAGCAATTTTTTGAAAGCATCAAGAAAACAAAATCGCCTTCAGGGTGTCAATAGAGCTACCGATATTGATAGTGATGAAGTGGACAAGAATGTGCAACAAAGTTGTCTTAGTTGTCCTAAAGTTGAGGTAATTAATATAATAGTTGTTAGTTATGTGTCCCAATGTTTTGTCATTCTTCATGCTTAAAATGTTTTTGGACATTTTTTTTAGCTTTTGTATTCTTTACTTGACTTATATTATTTTTTGCATGATGATTAAACCACATGATGCAGAGCAATTATATGAAAGAAGGATAAAAAGAAAAAGGCACTGTGAATAGAACTCTTTGTAAAGCTATACAACTTAATGTCTGTGATGATATTGATAGTGGTTATGATGATGAAATCAACGAGAATGCACATGATATTCATAGTGGTAGTCGTGCTAAACTCGAGGTGAGTGGTATGAAACCACATGCAAGTAAGTACTATTCATGTAAGTAATAGTTGTTTTATTATGTAAATAAGGGTAATCATTACCTATTTGATAGAAGCTAGACATTAGAATAGTTGTGAAGTGTAATTAGCTAGTATACATAGATTATGGAATTAAGGGAGAACATATAACTTACATATGGAAGCTTAGAGCTTAGTTGTAATAGAATGTTTTATAAAAGAACATACAAAAACTGATTTGTTCCAAGACATAAGACATTACATATAGCTATCAAAAACAATATAATGTGTGTTTTATATCTCAATATAATGTGTATTTTTTTTTTGTTTTTGCATACATTTATTGATAAACTCCAAGAAGGGGGTATAGTTGAGGTGTTTGATCTACATGATGTTGCTACAGACATTGGGCGGATTCACTCACTATCTATTATACATGGAGTCACATTGAAAGGAACAGGAGATGAAAAAATTTGTATTTTACAAGTCTCAAGTAACATATCCCTTCCTCATCGAGACAAAATAGATGGAGCTTTCCATCTGAAAGAGAAAATAGGGACCTTCGTATGGTGGCCACTAAAATATTTGAAAAAAATCAGAGAGAGTTAGCCGTAAGTGCATAAGAGAAATAGAAGGGTTAGAAAAAACAAAGTGTGGAGAGTGAAGTTGCAGATAGAGAATGTACTGAGCATGAATAAGTTGAACCCAAACAAAAACTAGAAAATATGATTTGGGTATACATTCTGTGAGTAGAATAGAGAATGTTCTATCTTACTACACTTGTAATGTAAAACCCCTTGATTATGTTTTTCTCTTTTTGTTTGGGTTCCACTCATTCAAACTAGTGCATTATAGAAGAGGGGATATGTTGTTGTGTAAGCAGTAGACGCAGAGAATAGGGGTGTAGAAAAATAAGTAAATACAAAGCAAATAAAGAGGTGTAGAGAAGAGGAAAAGTTGTAGAGAGTGCAACATAAATATATGTGCAGTTGCAAATAAGTTGAAACATAGAATTGTCATCAAAATTGTAATATCTTGCATAACCAAAAAAAAAAGGCATTGTAACTTAGTTTTCTCATTCACAGTACTGAGAAACACACTTTGTAATTACATACATTTTTCAAAGAAAAGATACATTTCTGTCTTGTATTAGATGTAAGAACATGTTTTCTCAATAAAATTTTAGTATTTTTCCTTCTTAATAGTCATTTCATTATGTGAAAATGAATGATTGATTATGTTTTTTTGTGTTTTTATCTATTTAAACCTAAATTAAAGCATTGTATCACTTCTAGCACATATAGGCAGAAATTAGTGAACAAAAACAATTAAATAAACTACCAATTGACTAAATATACTACCAACTAACATAAATGAGTGTTAAAATATGACTAAATATAATGATTATGCAATTAATAAACAATGTATCAATATGCCTTTCAGTTGACAGAAATCAGTGAGCAAAAACAATTAAATAAACTACCAAATTGATCAAAATGATGATTAAAATTAATGACTAAATACACTACCAATGGATGAAAATCAATGAATAAAAATGACTAAATAAGTGACTAGTTTTCATAAATTAATGACTAAATTAATGAAAAAATATACCAATGAATAAAAAAATGACTAAATAAGTGACCAGTTTAAAGCATTCAATGATTAAATTAATGACTAAAATACACACCGCCAAATCAATCAAATTAACGACTACAACAACCAAATCAATCAGTCAAACGACTAAATTAATGAGCAAGTTGATCACTTAGATGACTAAACCAATGACCAAATTGATCAATTGGGCGACTAAATTAACAACCAAATTGATTAACCGAATGACTCAAAATAGTTTCATCATCAATTCGGCCACATTATAAATGACTACCAATAAACTACTACTTGTAACACGACTATGTTCAACCATTTATAAGTAGTTTTTAGTAGTTTTTTGTCACATATTGTTGTTTATATACTGGTGGATGTAACTTGGCATAGCTTAGTATTTTGAGGTATTGATAGAAGGAAATGTTATGTGATTATTTTTAGGTTTTCTCTCTTTGTTCTACATATACTTCTTGGATGTTCATGTTCATTTTTTTTGGATGTGGAGAATTTGAGAGAGTAAAGGCAACTTGTTGTGAGAGATTATGTAGCAATTATTTCTACATGCATGGGTAATTTTGATTGTTTCTTATTATTATATATTTTTCATTATTAGATGTTCACCTTTCTTTGAGTTTTGATTGGGAAAATTTGCATGCCTTGATCTATTTTGATATTTGACATTAATATGCAATGGGAGTTCCTAGATGTCTATGTTATCAAAAAGTTTTAAAGAGGGATCTTGTGATTGTAATTTATGGGTTGGATATATTGTTGGCATGAGTTATACTGATTTTTTTGATACCTTGGAGGTAATGATGATTGGATGTATTAGCATTTGAAGTGATTTCTATTTTGATTCCTATGGAGATTTTCTTTGGTAGCAACTTGAAGCCTTTACTACCACTTGGATTTGATGGTTTTGTTCTTTTTGTAGGAGTTTATGGTGAACTCCTCTTGAACATCCCAGGATCACTTGCAAGACAAAATAACTTCCACAAGAGAGAAATGACAGAAATACCATGCTATCATTAAGGATGCAAGAATAGAAAACTGAATATGGAAAAATGCATAGGATGCCTTGCTTATAAAGGCAAGGTGAGAGATAGGATTAGACAAGATCATGACAAGTTTCTTAATCCTATCACATGAGACAACTAAGTCCTAACAACGTAGGATAAGATAAATTCTAGAAAAGACAACTCATCCTTCTAGAAGGAATCTTAGAGCCTAAGTAAACTTAACATGTGAATATGTCCCCTAATTACCTATCAAGTGAATTAACTAGGTACAAGACATTTATTCACACCAACACTTTGGACTTGTGCATCTTTAGTTTGGCTTGTTCATTTTCTTTCATATGTAGAATTTTGGAGGATGAGAGGAGTTCCTTCTTATGATGGTGGTTTCCTTGGATGTTATTGTAGGTATCTTGATGGAGCATAAGAGTATTCCAAAGATTCATGTAGTTTAATGGTTGATTATGATAATTTATTTTATTAATTGGTCCTTATTCTTGCATGTATATAATAACTGAGAGAATACAAAATAAAAGGGTGTTTTACATCTTTCACAAGAAAATAAATATTTTAAATATATAAAATAAATATTGTTTGTGGTGTATTTTTGAAGATGTACTTAGCCACATTAAGTATTTATGTGGGTCCACTTGTTAAGCTATATTGGACATTAGTTAAATATTTTACATGTGTGATACATAACACAAATATTTAATAATAATAAAAAAGTATTAAATTTTGGGGTCAAAAGTTTTGTGTTCTCATGGCTTTGAGAGATATGGTTTATCCACTACCACTTGGTGGTTTCTATGAGCTTGAATTTATAAAAATAAGCACACATTTAGTGGTTGAGGTTGGCTATCATTTCCTATAGTGTATATGTGTTCAGTAGGTCTTGAAATGTGTGGTTGCATGGTTATCCATTATGCTTGGGCACATGGAAAATGTAGTGGAGAATCTTAATCCTTCAAAAGTGCTCAAGGAACTATAAGTGTATTATAATTTTTTCATTTTTGAATAATTTATATTAAGTGTAGATGTCTTTGGAGGCTAGATTTCTCCTTATCACACACACACACACACACACACACACACATACATGCGCATATGTATATACATGCACATATACATATAATCTAAGGACAAGCCCTCAAAAAAGTACAATTCAAATCTTTGCCCTAAAAAAAAATTGATTTAGTTAAAAAAATTTAAACTTTGTCAAATTAAAATTAAAATATTACTTAAAAAAATAGTGTCCTCATTTTTTTTCTAGTAGTGCAAACAATATATGTATTGTAGCTAGTTCAAAGAATAAAACCATGCATGCAGTTTTACCACAAACTATTTAGAAAATCTTATCCATCAAATCATGATCTTTGAAAATGGTCTCTACACTATCAATTTCCTTACTAAATATTACAAACACCCAAGAAAATAGAAAAACCACAAACCCTAGTATAGGTTAGCTTGTTTATACCAGCTGATCGTAAAGAAGAAACCAAGGTAACATTGAAACTAGCAATGAATGGAGGGCACCATGCAAGCTTAAACAACACACTCTAAACTTTGATGAAGCTTGGGGGACCTATGCCAAAGCTTCAAAAATCAACCTTTTCTTCATTAAAGATGTAATTTTTGGAACAAAGAATCATAGTTGCTATGGTTATGGGCACACCATATGCCATCCTCAACATAATGATTTTCACCCATCCATGCTTGGATTCAATAAAAAATAAAATGGCTACAACAAATGCTACAATTAGTGCTGCCAATGCTATCCACAGTCCTTTTGCAAAGGTCTTCACAAGGATGGGGTCTTCTTGTTTGTCAGAAATTGCATAAACGAGCACAACTGTTGTTGCTATTGAATTGTATAATGCCAACATAGCATAAATATTACAAACCCTAGTGTAAGACTATAATGAATGGTTCATAAGACACATTTGTTGAAGGCTTTCTAAATGGATAGCAAGCTAAGCATACTTGATCTCAAAGGAAACTTCATTGTTAAGTGTGTTCGAATTAGAGTAAATTTGGAATGACTGACCTCTTGGGAAGCCCCAATATTTCAACCTTGTGAATATCACCTAGATGCAATAAATGCCAAATACATTAAGAGATGAATTTATGCGAACCTCTACTCATAAAATTTCTTCAAATATCATGTAGAAAATAAATACTTATATTTTGATTACAATATTAATAAAATACAGTACTTCCTTATTTCAATATAAACATTAACATTCTTGACCTAATATATCTGTTCCGTCATGTCGTTATCAGTTCACTCATTAAAGGACGTTAAGGAGGTGCGTGGTCCAAATTGTACCGCCCTTGGTATAAGATTCCATGCATCCAGACCTTGCGAGGAGAAAGAAAAGTCTTTGGATTTTCTTCTTTTCACAGTTGTAGGAAATAATGGTAGATGTAAGTGCCTTCATCTGCGCAGGTACAATTATATGGAGGAGTTCCTCCATTTCTTTAATGGACGACAGAGAGAGACTGTATTTAGAATTGGAAATATTAGTCTTCTTCTATTTTCACTTCCTTGCTCGTATTTGATGGAATACACATCTATCGTTTCTAACACGCAAATAATATCTGTCCAAAACTTGAATTGACCAACAGAGAGAGAGACTGTATCGATGTTTATTACATTTCTCAAACAGGAAGAAATTCTTACAGTTCCTTCCAATAGACGGAGTTGATTACAAGTGAGTGAAGCAAAACGTGGAAATTTTTTTCTCGTGAAGTGTATCTCATGTTAGGAAAAATAAATGATAGTATGTGTGGACATCATAGGTTGCTATACAGTTTTTTTAATTAATTCACTGTTATATTAACACAAATATTTAATATTTTTGTTGGACATTTTGCATATTGATTATAATATAAAATTAATATTATTGCGATACATTTATGAAATCTAGGGATGTATGGATCACATGTCTTAGACAATTTCGGGACCATTTTGTATGTTGTATGTAATATTGAGACAAATATTTAATGCATGTTGTAGATTAGAAAATTAGTTAATATTGAGAAAACTTAGCATCAAAAGATAAAACTAGGTACCAAAATCTAAATGAGGGGGACATAGTTTTGTAAACTTATGGTATTAGGCATATGCATGTAATGTCATTTGGTGGTTTTGTGCAAGCTTAATTTTATAAAAGCAAACACACTAGTAGTTATGGAGGTTGGTTGTCATTAAGGTTTTAATTGAGCATCTTTTGTAAGTTGTATATATTAGAAGAGGAAGTGTGGATTGGGATGTGTGGGTACATGGTTCTTATTTTCTTGTTCACATAGAGTGCAGTTAGGGACTATGATGTTTCATATGGATTTCATTGAGACTTTGCAAATTTATTGTAATCTTTGTTCAAGAGATAATATATTAAATGTGAGTGTTTTTAGAGTTTTGGATTTTCTCTTTTAAGGATTTCCTAGGGTACATCTTGGTTCATCTTGAAAGAATTTTTATTTATTCTAAGTTAGCATTGTGGATTTTGAATACTTGTTATCATATTTTCTCTTGTGGGATTATGCAAAAATAATTTATTATGACTACAACTTTTTTATTTCATTTGGCATCATCGTTTGGTTGACAAGTTGTAGGAGGAGATATCCTTGGTTATATAATGCACTTGTGTTATGTTGAGTATAAAGAAAAATAAAACTCTTCCAACCAAATCTCCCCAAACAAATTATAATTTTTTGCAAGATCGTCAAGTGTTGCAGAGGAGGAAAAACACAATCACGTTCTCAATATTGAAGATAATTACTAATATTTGATGAATTTTATTTTCTAATGCCAAATCATAGGAGAGGTAAGAGGTCAATTTTTTTTTTATCAAATATTTTTATATAAAATTATTAATTTTGATATCATAGAATGCATTTCATTTTTTTTAATTAGCTCCTTTAAACTCCAATCCTAAATCAAATTTGGATGAGGATATGACTCAAGAAAACCCTTGATCACTTGAATCTCCTCCAACACTTCCAAAAAACCCTAAACAAAGCTAAGAGGATTTATTAGGGTAATTCAAACATACTAAAATTCAAATGAGAATTAATTTTAGCATTAAAGGGATCCATATAAAATGTTTACCATAAATCCCTAAATTTATCATTACAAGTAATGATGACACATGTTAACTTAGTGATGCTCATCAAATCACTCAAGGGAAAACCTATAGAGATGCACATAAAATTTTTATGAAACACAGTTATCATATGATTAGGTCAAATGAAAAATAAAAAAATTCATAATTTGTGCTCATTTCACTAATCTAAAAACTAATGTATCCATATTCATGATTTTAAATAGATTGAACATAATTGGTATCATCATGGTGACATAATATTTTTGAGATAGGTGATGGATGGTCTTTGAACTATTTTCTTTTTCTATACTAGATTACCTTTGTCCTAGAAACTTGTATTCCAAATCATACTAGATCACCAATCTAAAACTTTCTATTAGAGGATTTTTTGTCAAAAAGACAATTCACTTTTTGTTTCCTCAAATTTATAGCTAGGGTTTTTCTTCTAGATTCATCCAATTTAGTTAATTGGTTGATCCCACATGAAGTTGCATCTTTCATCTCTTCATCATATTATTGAATGAATTTATACACTGGCAACAAGTTACTCATTGGTACTTTTGCATCCATGCCATATACTAAGTTGTAAGGGGATTTTCCTATGTATTTCTTGATTGTTACCCTATCATACCATAAGACTAGCCTCAGTTTTGAATCCCAAGATCTTTTATTATGTGTACCATCATTTTGATAATTTGCATTAAGATTTTTTTTCTAGATCCTACTTGTCCATTTCTTTGTGGTTGATAAGGAGATGAATATGATAAATTTATTCAATATATAGAATAAAAGTCTCTAAACTCTTTAGATCTGAAAAGTAATGCATTATCTATGATTAAATTTCTTGGGACTCCAAATCTTGTAACAATGTGCTCCATTAGAAAATCCACAACCAAATTGTTGGTTTCTCTTTTACTTTGGATGACTTCAATCCATTTGATAAAGTAATCACTAACTACAAGGATTCATTTGAATCCACCACTATATTTCTTTATGATTTCACTAATAAAATCAATTCTCTATTGTTGAAATGAGGTTAGGTAAGGTGCTAAAATTCTTCAATCTTCTAGAGAATCTCTAATATGTATCACATTTTCTTAATTTTTTCTTTGTCAACAAATATGGATGGTCACCAATAGCTAGCTCTAAGAATTTTATGTGTTGTTGTCTTTTTAAAGAAATGTCTACCACAACTCCCACTGCATAGTTCTAACAACACTCTAGAAGCTTGATCTTCATTCAAACATGTCAAAGACACCATCTCTATTTATCCAATATAAGTAATCATTTGCGATTACATACTATAACATCGTAAATTGTCGACCTTGACAATTTGACACTATGTTTAGCCCCCTTTATGTGCTTGGACCTAATTATGCTTATTATTTTCCCGTTTAATTATCATTTTTGAAAAATAGGGATAACATTGGGAATTCAAATCAATTATTCATTTAACAAAAATCGAAGGCTCAAAATAGGTCTAAGGTGCCCTCACCCTAGACCACCCTATTTTGGACCAATTTTTAAAATGTTTTTGTAAACATTTTTATACTTACAGATTCAATTTCATTTATCGATTTTTTAAAAATAATTATTGTGGAAATCATGAAATGCATATAAATACAAGTCTTTTTCACCATTTGAACACCCAATGAAATTTTTAGCAATTGAGCATCTTGAACTGTAGTCAAGGCAATTCAAGAGAAGAATAACCATCATTTTACAATATTTTTATCTATCAACATTAATGTTATGAATGTATCATGTAAGATTTATTTCATGTTTTATGTTCATTGTTTTGTGAGTACTAATATTTGTAAGACCTTCAATCAAGCATCCAATTATCCTTGCATGAGATGAGTGACATGACTTCAATCAATCAAGGAAAGTAGATCTAAGTGGTAAGTTGCAATGTACTTGTTATTTATCATTTGTCTTATCCATTTTGCTCTACCTAACCTAGGGTAAGCACTATTTATACACCATCATCATATTCATTGTGGAGGTGAAAACACCAAAACGAGGTTTGACTTAGGAAAACCCCAATACGATACAACCATTCCTCTCCTCTCTCTCTTCCAAGTGGCATATATGAAGTGGATTTGGAGAAGATTGATGATTCAACATCAATATCAAGAATTTGAGTATATTCCTTCATGAAACTAGGGTAAGTGCAATTATTCATCACCATACGAAGTTTCAAAGCTGATCCCAACAATGAAGCACTTATAGACTGCAACATATTATCTTCAATCATGTTAAGAGATTCTAGAAACCCTCATTTCTAAGTGTAGTGTACCCACACCTCTGACTAGACAATTTCAATCTAGATTTAAATTCTAGGTTATTTTGTCTTTGCTCTTTGCTATATTGTTTTCAATTTCTTCTTATCAATTTAGTACTTTTCTATATTTCTATAGTTTGTTGTAGTTGCATAGTTGACCAAGTTCACACAATCAAATAAATTCAACTCTTAATCAACATATCAATCATCAACCCCCCATCAAAGAGGACCAAAACCCTAACTACACATTTTGGTTATTCCTTGAGGATAGTAGCCAAGTGGTCTTTTCTGATAATTTTCATGTCCTCTCAAATGTGATTCTTGTAAAGGTGTGGTTTAGACCCTAGATCCTTTTTCTACACCAAATTTTGGTGAACCTAATGTATCCTATATTTACATTCTTCTAATTTACATACCAATTGTTTAAAAATATGAGTGAAATCTTAGGTTTTTTGAATGTGTAATCATTAAAAGTGCACTAAAAAAGTAAATATATAGATATCATTTGCCATTTCAAAAATTTAAAATTATTATATTTTCAACATTTCAGAGAAAAAATAGTTATAATCACATCTTGCATTCTATAATTCTTCATTTATCAAGAATTGGGACGTATTGCATTCATTTCATTGCTTTGAAACATAAAATATTATGCATACATGTGCTTTATGTAAACAAATTAGGTTCTCCTATATTTCTAAAATTTTGTTTGGTATCAGACCTAAACCTATACAAAATTAGACCTTTAAAAAGAGTACAATATTTAAAGATCTTTAGACTTGAAAAAAAATACATCTCTCTAGTCTATGGAACCCTTGTGCTTGTATTGCTAATTTAACCCCAAATTTTAGTCATAATTTTATCTTTGTAACCTTTGTACAAACTTGTTTCCTATTTCTGAGATTTTTATTTGTTTCTATCATCATCATCCATTCTTCCCATCATTGTATGAACACTTAGGTGTCTTGAATCTGTTGGAATATGAAGCTAATTTTATTGTTATTCTAGCATTGATGGGGGGTCTGAGGGGGGCTATCATAGCCCCCCTACATGCCGAAGGTGTTTTTGACACTATATTTTTTTGGGGATTCTCTATTTTGGCCATTTTTCCAAATGTTTGACATGTAGTTGTATGATTCACACTTTCTATTTTTGAAAAGTTTTGTTTGAAAAGGACTCTCCAATAGTTGGTATTAGTTTTCCATAATCCATTAGATAAAAATAGTGTAATTCTGGATAAAACTATGTATATTTTTTGCTCAAACTCGGATTTCTTATACTATATTGAAATCACATTTTCTATAAAGTTTTTCAAAAGATTGTTGTAATTACGAATTTCCTGAGAAATAAATTATGAAAGATCTTTGCTCATGGTTTTTTCCTGATATATTTTTACTAGGTTTTCCACATAAATACTATGTTAATATTGTGCTTATTATTTTTCTCTATTTTTTGCACTACAATTTTTCTTACAGTTGGTATTAGAGAAAAGTTATTTGTGCAGAAGTTGTATTTTTTGAGAAGTAAACAATGATAAGAAGCATAGTTACCAAATTTGAGGTGTAAAAGTTTGATGGTTCTATTTTTTCTCTATGGAGGCTAAATATTTAAGCTTTATTGGTGAAGGATGAATGCGCCCTAGCTCTCAAAGGGGTAGCATCAAAATCTATAGCCATGAGTGATGTAGATTGGAATGAAAAGGATAGCATAGCTAGAGAAACAATCCAATTATCTCTAGCATATTTAGTATTATTCAATGTTGTAAAGGAGAAAACTGCACATGAGTTGTGGACTAAGCTCGAAAAGCTGTATGAGATGAAGTCATTAGAAAATAAAATTTTGTTACATAGGAAGCTATATAATTTGAGAATACATGAAAATTCATTTGTCACAAATCATCTGAACAATTTCAACACACTAAAAATCAAGTTGGCTTCAATGGGGGTGAAAATTGAAGAAGAAGATAAGGTAACAATTTATTGTTCTCATTGCCTGAAACTTGGGATCAACTGGTTATGGCTCTTAGTAACTTAGCTCCAAGTGGGAACTTGGTCTTTGAAGATGTGGTTGCCACTATAATTTTTGAAGATTCTAGGTGGAAGACATCTCATAGATCTTCTTTTAATGAATCCCTAATTGTAAGAGACAGAACTCAGGAAAGAGGATATACTGAGCATGGACAAACCAGGTCCAAATCTAAGGGGGAAAAAAAGAGTAAAATTAAAGAATTTTGGAAAAAATGGACATGTCAAAAAGGATTGTAGGTTTCCAAAAGAAAGCAAAGAAAAATATACTTCACAGGCATCTGAGAAAAACACAATCAAAGTTCAAACACAATTGGAATACAAAGAGGTATTAACTACTAACATGAGAGGTTCTTTACTTCATGTTTGAATTCTTGATTTTGGTGCCTCCTTTCACATGAATCCACATAGAGACTTTTTCTTCTTATCGGTCATGTGATGGAGGTAAAGATTAAATAGGAAATGACAACCACTATGAAGTTATTGTTGAAGGTGACATAAGAACCAAGATGTTTGATGGAATGGTAAGGACTATTCAGCATGTGAGATATGTACCAAGATTAAAGAAAAATATGTTGTCTCTTAGAGTTTTTGATGAACAAGGTTACCGATTTAGAGGTGAAAATAGTTGTCTCAAGGTAATAAAGGGTGTGTTGGTTGTGCTAAAGGGAGAAAAGGTTGGTAATCTCTACAAGATAGTTGGGAAACTAGCAGTGGAGAAGCTACAGAGGCACGTGATGTAGAAATAGACCTAGTATCAAGCTAACATCAATGAATAGGTCATATGAGTGAATGTGGTCTCAAGGTACTACTAGATAGAAATCTTCTCCCAAGTGCCAAATGTAAAGATTTAAATTTTTGTGAATATTATTTGTTTGGAAAACATAATAGACTGAGTTTTTCTAGAAGTACTACCTAAAGTAAAAATGTATTAGAATTAATTCATTCAAATACTTGGGAAGCTCTTATTTTTAATTATGGGAAAAATAGGTTTTGATGGGGCCTTGAAACCTAGAACAAGTGGTTTTGATGGGATCTGCAACCTAATCCAAAGCAAGAAAGATGCTAAAAAATAATAATCAACAAATCATCAACAACCCAACAATAGTAGCCATCAAAGATCAACAATACAACTCAAGCTGCAAACAACAAGAACCAAAGGGACCTTTAACCCAAATAACCAAGTTTAGATGGTAGTAACCACCTAAAGTAGTCAGGAAATAATGTAGTCAAGCTACAACAAACCATCTACTCAGTAGCCAACTTTGAGCCCAAAAAAACTTAAAACTTAATGGTGTAAACCACCATCCTAACCCTAATTCTCAAAAGAACCAGAAAAATCAAACACCCCACCTCAATAGGGATTTTGGATAGCATAGTAGAAAAATGGGAAGTATTAGCCTCCTTGCAGCACCATCCCTCTCAGAACGCTAACCCAACCTCCACCTCTAAAGGAGAGGGCTCCCCTCTAAAGGAGAGAAAGAAATGGAACACCTTCCCACCAAAACCACTTCATTCCTACCCACCAAATCTCCACCTAAAAAGGACAACTACCACCTTCACCTCAATAGAATAGGGTTCCACCTCAACAGGAACAATCTCCCCCTCTATAGGAGACTTGAGCTGAAAATCCTAATGATGAGTGACTCCAATAGGAAGGGCAAACACATCCTCCTTTAACATCATAAGCATTAGGAACTAATAGGAAGGATCAAGACACTCCACAAACAAAACATAAAGTTGGGCCAAGAGAGATAACCCAACCACTGACATACCGACACTAGCTAGAACAAAGATAATTAAAACCACGAGCACCTTCATTTAGAAACCCAAAACACCCTTCATAGAATAAAAAACTCCCTACAAAAAAATAAGCTTCACCATCTCTGGGAGATTCACAATAGAAAGGCCATAAAAAAACATCTTCATAGTAGAAAATATGGTACCATAAACACCCAAAAATAGGATAGGAAAATCCCATAATGCAAAAAAAACCCCCTCAACAAAGAAATCTTCACAAAGCAGGAGGACCACAAATCACAAAAATCAAGACCAGAGGAAACCCTGACAGAAGCCAAATGACCACAACAGGGGACCCCTCCCATAGCCACAAACTAAACAGCAACAAAATCCATCAAAGCCTAAGCATGAAAGAGGAAATCCTAGATTTCCATAACTAGAAAGCTTCCGATTCCAACACAGCTACCCAAAGGGAAAGTAACCAAGAAAACCATAGCTTGGAGATTCCCTTCAATCACAACAACATCATCAAAAGGGAAAGAAGATACCAAAAAGGCCTCTCTCACGGAAATAATAGGCACTTCTAAAATAGGGGAAAAAAAAGACCACACCGAAGGAAAGACAACCACAAGCCAGAGAGGAAAGGCCCAGGCTAAAGAGAGGAGGCCAACATTATAATGCCATTCACCATAAGCAACATTAACAGCTCCAAAAATGAGCCTCATCCAGCATAGAAAAGAGAGGAACCAGGACCCAGAAAAACTGACTCCTAACAGGTAGAACACAACCACAAAGTCTCCCAAGGAGTTTGAGAGCAAGACCCTAAAAAAACCCAATTCCTCTAGGAGCAACCCTAGAGAAAACACAACCATAAAAACATAGAGATCCCCCAAAGCATCTAAATCTACATCCGAGTTTCCCTCATCATCGTCACCATCCTCAGAGGATTTCAAAAACCCTCCCTCGCTCTTGTTACATCTATTGGGGGTTCATCATATTTTGTTTCATTTATAGATGATTATTCTTGTAAGGTGTGGACTTATCTTCTCAAGAAATTTTTTGAAGTGTTTTTTTATTTTAAGAATTTTAAAGCTTTGGTAGAGCATCATAAGGGTAAGACTATAAAATTTCTGAGAATAGATAACATAGGAGAATTTGGTTTAGGAGAGTTTAACCAATTTTGCAGTGAGTTTGGTATTATAAGGTGATTAACAGTTTCTAGGACACACTAACAAAATGGTGTTGCTGAATACATGAAGCATACAATTATGGAGTGAGCCATATATATGTTAAGCACTGATGGTTTAGAGCAAAAATTTTGAGTAGAGGCTATTTCTATGACCCGTTTCTTGATCAATATATCACCCACTACAACTCTTGATAATAAAATCCTTGGAGAAGTATGGATAGGTAAACCCATTGATTATTCTTTTCTTTGTGTATTTGGTTTTGATGCTCATGCTCATATTCCTAAAGAGAATATGAATAAGTTGGACATGAAGTCCACAAAGTGTATTTTTCTTGGCTATGTAGAAGGTACAAAGGGGTACAAATTGTGGGATACTGCTGCCCATAAGGTTATAGTTAGTTGAGATATTTATTTTAATGAAAATTCAATGCAAAGAGATAAAGAATAATAAAGTACATAAGTTATTTTAGTTGAGATGGAAATTTATGATGATAATCTGCAGGTACTAGATGAAAATTAGCAAGGTGAATATCGACCAAATATTCCATAGGGTGATATATTACCCCTTGTAAGGAGGTCTAGTAGATTATCCAAAGCACCTGTAGGTACTCTCCTACTTGTAATTCTACTTATGCATTACTAAATAATGTTAGTGAACCTAGTTCATATCAAGAAGCTTGTGAATCTGAATGTGCAAGCAAGTGAAGAATTACCATGGAAGAGGAGATGGAATCTATTCATAAGAAAAGTACATGGCTGCTTGTACCATTTCCTAGGGGTGAAAAGTATCTATTGGTCCTCGAACAAGTGGGTTTTCAAATTGAAAAGTGACATAACTGATAATTTGGAGAGGCAAAAAGCCCAGTTGGTGGCCAGAGAGTATGAAAAAAGTTTTGGTATCGAATTTGATTAATTTTTTTCACCTATTGTATAGTTAAGTACTATTAGAGTTTTTTTAGCTCTAGTTTCTAGTCTTGATTTGGAGTTAGAATGATTAGATGTAAAAATGACCTTCTTGTGCATGGTGATTTCTTAGAGGAGATTTATATGCAACAAATAGAAGGTTTTGAGGAAAGAGACAAGGATAATCTTGTTTCTAGGTTGATAAAATCGTTTTATGGCTTAAAATAGGCTCCAAAGTGTTGGTACAAGCGTTTTGATCATTCATGATGAGTTTGGATTTTTGTAGATGTGAGGTTGATCATTGTGCCTATTTTCATAGGAATGATGATGATAGTTTTATATTTTTCTTTTGTATGTTCATGATATGTTGGTAATAGGTCCCAACATGAATAAAATCATCTATTTGAAAGCCCAACTTTCTAGGGAGTTTGAGATGATGGAATTAGGAAGAGAAAATTATATTCTTGGTATGAGGATACATAGAGAAACAAATAATAGGGAAATATGGTTGTCACAAAAAACTTATGTGGAGAAGGTTTGTAGTGCTTCAATATGTAGAATGCACAACCAATTAGTACTCCATTTCCTATTCATATTAAATTGTCTTTAGAATAGTCCCCTAGCATAGAAGTAATGAAGACACAGATGTCTCGTGTATCATACTCATGAACAGTTGAAAGCCTTATATTTTCCATGGTGTGCACCAGAATAGGAATTGGACAAGCAATGGGAGTAGTCATACACGTTACATGGAAAATATAGGTCTTGAGCATTGGACAACTGTGAAGTGGATTCTCAAGTATTTGAGAGGTACTTTTGATGTTGCTGTCTATTATAGTGGGTTTAGTCTTAAGGTTAATGGGAATGTGGATGCAAATTTTGGTGGAGATAAAGATAAGATAAATTCCACTACAGTTTACATTTTCTCCTTAGTTGGGGGTGTTGTTAGTTGGGTATCAAAGTTATAGACAATGGTGGCATTATCTACTACTAAAGTTATAGACATAATGGTGGACATTATCTACTATTAAAGTTGAATATATGGTAGCAACATAGGCTAGCGAGGAGACAATCTGGTTTCATAGACTTATGGGTGAATTGCAAGTAAAGAAGGAGAACATGGTGTTGCATTGTGATAGCCAAATTTCTTTACACTTAGCATGGAACTCAACATATCATGCCAAAAAAAATCATATTGATATTCAATATCACTTTATACATGAGGTGGTGGAAGGATGAAAATAATATTTTGATAAGATACACAATGACATAAACCCAATAGATATTTTAATGAAGCCTATTGGTAGAGAGAAGTTCATCTAGTACATGAATTCTCTAGGCTTGTATGTTACTTGATGATTGGTAGCATTGGCATTGGTCTTTTAGTATTATAATTTATTCACAAGAGAGGAATTTGAATTCAAGTGGGAGATTGTTGGAATATGAAGTCAATTTTATTACTAGTCTAGTAGTGATGGGGGTTCCCAAGGGGCTATTGTAGCCCCCTACATGTTGAAGGTAACCATGCCAAAGGAGTTTCTAACAACACCGGTTTTTTTCTTTGAAGTCTTTATTTTTGGCCATTTTTCCAAATGTTTGACATGTAGTTGTATGAGTCACACTTTGTATTTTTTGAAAGTTTTGTTTGACAAGGACTCTACAAATTAGATTTCTTATACTTTGTTAAAGTCACATTTTCTATAACTTTTCAAAAGATTGTTGTAATCGTGAATTTCTTGAGAAATAAAATACGAAAGATCTTTGCCCATTATTTTTCCCAGTATATTTTTACTAGGTTTTTCACATAAATATTGTGTTAATCTTGTGCTTATTGTTTTTCTATATTTTATACACTATAAATTTTCTTGTAAAATCTTGCAATTAATTTATGAGCTTCACAACCTAGTGTCCCATATCAAATACCCTTGTGAGACATAGTTATAGACTCATGGATTCTCCTACTGTGATTAGATCTAGTGTCAAGTTTGAGTTTCATAAATATTTCACTCAAGGAATTGCCTTTACACAATCTATATTTGATACTCTCCCTACTCCTACTTTGGCTATATCTTCTTCATCACCAAATTTTCATGTGGATTTAGAAGTTGCTGTTGCACATGTCCCTAAAGATAAACTTAAAAATTCAGATAAAGACCTTGAAAGCCTTCAAATGTACTTAAATATTGAATATTTGGCTAGATAAACCATTCAGGTATTATGGATAACCTTTGAAAATTGATCAATGATACCCAAGGAATATAAGTGTTGTGTAGCCTAGCTCATATAGTGGACTCAAACATTCCTACAATAGCTAGTTGTGCTCAAAACCTTAGTAATTCTTAAAATAAGATATTTAAACAAGTTTCCACTCCTATAACCATACTTTATATTCCTACTTTCACCCCTCTAGTTGTAGCATCCACCACATAATATAATAGTGGTCTTAACTATAGTTTAGTGTTGTCTTGTGGGAATCCTTATAATTTTGTCCCTTCATTTACCACACCTTCATTTTCTTCACCTCTCATAAAATTTCAAAACAATAACCCTCCGATCATTAATAATAGCCCTACACATTCCAAAAAGTCTCAAAATATGTCACAAAATGATCCTATAATAATCAACTTTTATATGTTCAAATGTCATGTCTACAACAAAAAATTTTAAACATGAAATAAATTCAATCCAATGTAATCCTCCAACATATCTCACGTGTATCATGTTATCATTTTCTATCTTAAAAATTCTTATTCCACAAAATATTGAGATTCCTCACTTTAAGAAGTATGCTGGAAAAAGAGATCCCAACAATAATGTATCAACTTTTACCACTTTATGTAGTGATTTAATTTTTTAAGATTCTTATTATCTAAAATCTTTCGTCGATCATTGAAAGACATGGCCTTGGATTAGTTTTTTTCATTTCTTAATAATTTGATCACCTCTTTTACACAACTTGTTAGTTAATTCCTTCAATAGTTTCATGCAAATGTTAGACCTTGAGTCACATTGACTAATTTAGCCCATTATATACAAGGACCTAAGGAAAAAGTGACTAACTTTATAGGGTGATACCAAGCTCTTTATTCACAAATCTCATATTCTCTCCCAAATGCCAATGTATAGAGAGTATTTATTGGAATCTTACAACCAAATATTCAAGATACAATCTTATTTATGAAATATTAATTATTCAGACATCTATATACAACTCTTCGTGATTAGAAAATTTTGGTTAGCCAATACGAAGGAAAACCTTCATTGGCTCCTAATAGTCAATTCGAATCTGGTACTCAATATAATTTTAAGAATTAAAAAAAAAAACAATCCATCAAAATAAACACTCCTCAATCATCTAATAACATCTAAACAAAAGTTACTGCTACTTCTATAATGCCATATCAATTTAGGCCAAGAGATAGACAATTTTCATAATTGCTCAATTCTCTCCATGCAATTATGTTACAATTTCTTTATAAGATCATGATTCATCTCCCTCTTGTTTGTCCTATTGATACCACAAAACCATTACCTCCTAGACATAAATATGTGTCTTAAGCACCAAGTTCAATACCTCACCGATTCTATTGTCATTCAATTGACTATTGTAAATGATAAAGGGAATAAGCCAATAGTTCCACATAATCAAAACTTACAAATATTTACCAATCCATTACCAAACCATAAAACTAATATTGAAGAAGAAAATGATAATGAAGAGGATGTCAATAAAATATCTGATATGATCAACATGATTGATACTCATCCTCACAAAAATTAAATGAATTTATTAACTGATATTACTTTAACACATATTGATGCTTCCATACACGCACCCAATGGTCATCTTTATGTCATTAGTATAATTAATGATAAAACTACAAGGGAGATACTAATTGATGCCATGTGCGTAGTGAATGTGATGAATGATTTTTTTATTTTTATGTGCATATAATTTATTAGGATAATTGGGTAGATGCACGAAGTTGAGCCCACGAAACATTGAAGTTTTTGCCTTAGCGAAAATCCCAAAATTGGGTTCAACAAGACAAGATCCTATCTTTTAACAAATGAGATCCTATTTAGGTTTGGGGTCCTGAGCCTAAAACTAAAATGAGATCCCATTTAAAAATCGAGATCCTACTTTTCAAAATAGGAACCTATTTTGAAAAGTTTCCATTGTTGGAAAATTTTCAAAATGGGATCTTGTTTTAAAAAATTTCCAGTTTTGGAAACTTTTCATTTTTGGCAACTTTTCAAAATGGGACCCCGTTTTGAAAATTTTCCATTTTCTGAAAATTTCCATTTTTGAAAAGTTTTCATTTTTGGAATTTTTTTAAAATGGGATCCCTTTTTGAAAATTGTTGGTGTGAATAAATGTCTTGTACCTAGTTATTCCACTTACTAGGTAATTAGTGGACATATTCACATGTTAAGTTTACTTAGGTTTTAAGATTATTTCTAGAAGGTGTTAGTTGTCATTAGTTTTTATCTTATCTTTTGACAACTAACACATGTGACCTAGGTAGTTGTGATAAGTTGTTTTATGTCATATGATTAAGACACTTGTCATAATCCTATGACATCTTGTATCTAACCTTGGCTATATAACCAAGGGGTCTCTACTATATTTTTACATTGATTCTTTGCATTCATTGATAGGAATACAATTCATTCTTGTCATATTGATCTTTTGAGTATTTTGTGCTTTCCATAGGCCTTTAGATCTTGGGTGGATATCTCCATAGCCATATCTTACATGCTATCAGAGCAAGTTGAGTTCCTTTGGTTAGTATTTTGGGAGATCTTGAGTGCAATCTTGTATTTTCTTGAAGAACTGAGTATGCTCTTCTCTTGCATCTTTAGATAATCTGGAGAATAAAAAAAGTGTGATAGAAATACCAGAATTTGGGGGGGTTCCATTTTTTGGCTTTGTATTGCAGGTGCATTTTGGGAGCTTATTGCATCAGATCTGAGCTAACCATTGCATCTAGAGCATCTGAGAAAGTCAAAATTTCCTTTTGTTTTGTCCCAGTTGGACATTGGAGGCCAAATCTACAAGGGTTTGAAGATTGAAGGTGGTTGCCAGATCCAAGAGGTAGCCATATTTCTAGAGCATTTTCATCCAAAAATGACATTGCCATCGTGTTTAGAAGGGCCAAAAACCCCTTAATTGACTGTCAAATCATCGAATTTGGACAAAGTTGTCTGTTGAGGCAAATTTTTTTTGCTAGCCGAGCCATATGGCCCAACCATTATTGTGTTGACATGATTTTATTTTTTGAAATATATATTTATTTATTTTCTACGAAATTATTTTTTAGTCAAAAAATAAATAAAAAATTATTGTATTTCATAATTTTTATTTGTTATAAAGTTTTTTTTAAAAATAAAAAAGAGAAGTTTTAATTGTCCACAGACAAAAGTCTATGGACTATTGTACACAGGGTATCACCGAAGGTACTGTTGTACCTGTGGCCACCCATGCTCCGCCATGTGGCTCATAGCTACTAGTCCACACCCACACCGCGGCCTACCATAAACAACGACCAGTGGTTTATAAATATTTTTGTGGGCACTTTAATTCTACTGGCAGTCAAACTCATCAGGAGTGGAATATTTCTCCTAGAAGATTCCAATTCCCCCACCCCCAACAAAATCAAAATATTTGGACGCATCCCGAGTATTCCATCTTCAAAAAGAATATTCCAACAGAGGGAGCTAATGATGACTTTGATGGGCCGAAGACCATCAAATTTGGTGTCATATATTTTTGACGTCATCATGCATTTGAAGATTTTTTTCCCCCTCATGGTTGAAGTTTTTGAATTTGCAGCTCATTTTCAAATGCTCATATCTTTCTCATTTTGAGTCCTTTTTTAGAGCAATTTTTTTTTTTTTTATTTGGGTTAATTTTTAGTGCTCTACGTGTTGGTGTAATTGATTTCAGATTTTTATGCATGGATTTTTTAGAAAATTCAATTTGTCACAGGTGTTGCTGAATTGTCACCATTTTCGGAACTTCCGGGGCTCTGTTTGGGCTCAAACAGATTCCTTTTTAGGTGCAATTTTTTTAAAAGCGTATATTTTTTTGAGAAATTCATAGTGGTGCTATTAGTTTGTATTCATTTTGAGTAGAAATTGTACTTTCATCACATAACCTTATTTGGCTCATTTTGGCATTTGTATTAAATAGATCACAGTTTGATCTTTTGCATGTTGATCACAGTTTGATTAGGCCTTATTGTGGAAATTGTAAACATTGAAATCAAAAGACCACTTAGCTATTTCCTTAGAGTGGCAACTGTAACTACACTAATTATAAAGTTCCAAATCATTTGATTGGGGGGGGGGGTTCTTTGATAGAGTGAATTTGGGGGGTTGTGCTTTGTGATCGTGCTTTGAGCTCTCTCTTATGCTCTTCATATTTCAGCCATGGTTCATCCTAAGTTTCCTCTTTTAACTCCACATAACTATGCAACATGGAAAATAAATGCATAGAGTAAACTAATAAAAAAAGGATTAATTCACTACAATGATGGATCCGTTCTAGAACCAACTGATCCAAACTTAAAAATTGATGGATCATTAAAATTAGTATGGCTCTTGGAACTCTCAGGAAATATGTTTCTCCTAATCTTATCTTTCATATTGATAAGTGTGAATAAGCTAAAGAAGCTTGGGATAAACTTGCTCAATTGTATTGAAAAATTGATGAGATTAGAGGATAAAAACTTGATAATGATCTCACTAATCTAGATTCAAATAGTTTTGGTACAATACAAGACAATGTGACTAAGGCTAATGAAATAAGAGAAAAACTCAAAGATTGTGGTATTGATAAGAAGGATGAATAATTGGTCTTCAATTTATTGGACAAGCTTCCTTCAGAATATGCAACTTTTGTTTCTAGTTTTCAGACTCATCGGTTGACTATGGGAAGTGCCTATACTACACCTTCATTTGATTCATTTATAGAGATGTTGATGCTTGAACAAACAAAGTTGATCACTATGGCTATTTTCAAGTCATTCAAGTTACAAGCTTTGGTGGTAGGACATGGGTCAGGATCTAATAAGAAACATAAGAAATCAAAGAAAAAGCCACTTAAAGATCAAGTACAATGCTCTTATCCTCAGCAAGGAGACTCTTCACCATTTTCCAAGAAGGGGAAGTCATAGAAGAAGGAGAAGCCGACTTGTGCATATTGCAAGAAAGTTGGTCATGATGAGCATCATTGTCATGCTAAGCTAGTTGATGAATTGACTAATCTCCTCAAGAAGAATAACATCAATTTTCCATCTTCCTACAAAAAGGAAGCATCTCCTTCTACTTCTTCACAATCAAAGAAAGGAAAAGGATAGGCACTTGTTGCAGCCATAGGATCGTAATAGCAATGGATACTTGACTTGAGTGCTACACATCACATGGGTTTTGATAGAGAACAATTTTCTTCATTGGAGCCTTGTATAGTACCACACATTCTTATAGGTGATGATACTCAAGTGGAAGTTGGAAAAGGTTTGGTTGACATGGATGATAAATCATTTGAGAATGTTCTTTGTGTTCTTGATTTGTGTTCCAACCTTCTTTCAGTCTACCAAATCACTCATCTTGGGAATGGAAAGAAAGTTGAGTTTTCTGTAGACATAGTTGTGGTCAAAGATCTTGAGGATAATGCCTTGGTTGTAGTGGTAAAGGCCAATCATGAGACTCGACTATATCAGTTTTCTCACTTTTTTCCATGTTCTCCTTCTACAACATTGTTTACTTATTTAGATACAGTAAGTTATGGCATGAGTAGTTTGGACATCTTAACTACCGCTATCTTCAGTAGCTTAGCTCATAGGATATGGTCATAAGTCTCCCTCACATCAACTTTTCAGATGGCATATGTACAGGTTGTGAAATGGGTAAGCATCTAGAAGGGAAGTTTGATAAAGGGAAATCTTGGAGGGCTTTAGAAGTTCTTCAAGTGGTTCATAGTGATCTAGCATTCCCATTGCCAGTCTTGTCCTTCAGCAAGGTTTACTATGCACTCACATTCATTGATGACTACCCCATATTCAATTGGGTCTACTTTCTTCACCAAAAGAATGAATTCTTTGACAAGTTTCAAACCTTCAAGGCTCATGTTGAGAATCAATCTAGAAAGTATATCAAGATTCTTCGTACTGACAATGGTTGAGAATATGTGAACAACAACCTTGTGAAATTTTTTACTCTTGAAGGGATCGATCTTCAACATTCAGTTTCTTACACACCACAAAAAAATGGTGTTGTAGAAAGGAAAAATAGGAACCTCAAGGAAATGTCAAGCTACATGATTCATGCTCATTCTCTTGGTCCAAAATTTTGGGTTGAAGCTATTAATTGTGCTACACACATTCAAAATCGGGTTCCCCACAAGGCATTGAAAGGCATGACTCCTTTTGATGCTTGGTGTGGTAGAAAACCAATTGTGTGATTTTTTTTGAGTTTTTGGCTCTCCAGCTTGGGCACACATTCCTCTAGAGAAGCACAAGGCATTGGAACCTCAAAGCAGGCCTTGCATCTTTGTTGGACATCTAGATGGTGTCAAAGCTTCCAACTCTTGGATCCAAAGACACATGAGCTATTCATTGAGAGGAGTGTTCACTTTGAGGAAAGCTGACTATCTTAACCTTAGATCCTCATTATTCCTCCATAGTGGAATTATATAATAATGACTTAGATGATTCTACCTCACCTCCTATTTGCAAGGTTGCACCTTCATAGGTTTCTCATTCAGAGGTTCATGATTCTTCTCCTTCATCCCCATCATCTTCATGACCTTGTTGGGCTTGAAAAACTCTTGAGTCAGTAGGAAATATTGTTGGGGATCCTACAAACACTTGAAGGACTCAGTTACAACATGAACATCTTCCACATGTCTACGTTGCTACTACTTCAGATCCACAATCCTTAAGGAGGGATAAGGCATTCCTAAGTGGGATTCAGTAATGGAGAAGAGTATAGTTCCTTGATGAGGAATCACACATGGGACTAGTTCCTCTTCCTAAGGGGAGAAAAATGGTTCAATGTAAGTGGATCTATCAGACCAAATATGTAGTGGATGGAACAATGGAAAAGTTCAAAGCACAACTTGTGGCTAAAGTTTTCTCACAAGTTCTTGGCATTAATTACATGGAAACCTTTTCCCATGTTGCTAAGATGAACTCCATTCACTTGACTCTTTCCATTTCAGTAGCTCATGGATGGGTTGTCCATCAAATGGATGTGGAGAGTGCATTTCTTCATGGGGATCTTGTAGAGGATATTTACATGGAGCAGCCATAGGGATTTGTTTAGGATTCTTCATTGGTTTTCAAATTGCAAAAGTCTCTCTATGGCATCAAATGGGCCCCTCAAGCTTGGTACGCCAAGGTGGACTCCTTTCTTCTCTCGACAAGATTTTCTAGGTGCAACTCAAATTCAAATGTCTATATTTTTTGATAGGATGACTCTCACTTGCTTCTTGTTCTCTATGTTGATGACTTGATCATTACTGGGAGTACATCATCCATCATTGGTAGAGTCAAATATTCTTTCCATGACAGGTTTGTTGTTATTGACTTGGGCCTCTTGCAATATTTTCTTGGGATTGAGATCACACAATCCTCTTCCAAGATCACTCTTGCTCAGCCCAAGTATTCTCTTGACCTTCTCACTCGGTTTCACATGTTTGATTGTAAGGCTGCACCTACTCCATTTCTATCAGGAGTCAAACTTGAGGCCAAGTGTTCCACTCCACTCATTGATGCCACTTTGTATTGTTAGCTTGTTGGGAGCCTCATCTACTTGACTCACAAACGCCCTAGTATTTCTTTTATAGTTGGTATGGTTTCACACTTCATGTAGGAACCACTTGAAATTCATTGGAAAGCAGCCAAACACATCTTGCCTTATATACTGGGTACACCACATTATGGGATTAACTATGTAGCAGGTACAAGACTCAACTTGGTTGGATATATAGATCCAAATTGGTTGGTGATCTTGATGATCATAAGTCCACTTCTGGCTATAGCTTTCATCTTTCTTCTAGCCCCATTTGTTGGCAGAGTAAGAAGCAACATGCTATTGCTCTCTCTTCGAATGAGGATGAGTATCGAGGAGCTGTTAATGTTGCTACTAAGGCTATTTGCCTTTAGAATATTTTGACTGAGTTTGGCTTCACCATTCCATGCCCCATAGCCCTCTATTGTGATAATCAAAGTGCCATCCAGATCTTGAAGAACCTGACTCAACATCAATGGACCAAACACTTTGAGATCCATATGCACTACATTAGGGAGTTGATATAGGAGCAGGTTAGTGATTTGTAGTATTTTCCTACAGTAGAGTAGGTTGCAGATATCTTCACCAAAGCCTTCACTGAGAGTACATATCACCATTTGTGAGCTCTCTTGGGGGTGCGAGATGTTTCTTTAGGGGGGTCACTTGACCTTCTTCATTATCTCTTTTGGGGGGACTTTTTCCTCACTCTAGAGGTTTTGTCCTTGTCATCTTTTTTGAGAGCAATTTCTTGTTTTGTTTCTCTCTTTTTGGGGGGATTTTTCTACCACTGGCTTTTCTCCCTTTCCCTATTTGTGAGGGATTGCATTGCATATGTACATGGGTACCTAACATGGCCGTGTGGCTGGGACCCATCTTTGAGTCATGTGCATAATAATCTTCCCCCTAAGTTTCACTTAAGGGGGGTGTTGGTGTGAATAAATGTCTTGTACCTAGTTATTCCACTTACTAGGTAATTAGTAAACATATTCACATGTTAATTTTACTTAGGTTGTAAGATTATTTCTAGAAGGTGTTGTCATTAGTTGTTATCTTATCTTTTGACAACTAACAAATGTGACCTAGGTAGTTGTGAAATTTTTTCTCATGTCATATGATTAAGACACTTGTCATAATGCTATGACATCTTGTATCTCACCTTGGCTATATAACCAAGGGGTCTCTACTACATTTGTACATTGATTCTTTGCATTCATTGATAGGAATACAATTTATTCTTGTCATATTGATCTTTTGAGTATTTTGTGCTTTCCATAGGCCTTTAGATCTTGGGTGGCTATCTCCATAGCCAAATCTTACAAAAACTTTCCATTTTTGGAAACTTTTCAAAATGGGATCCCTTTTCGTAGAAGCATAAAAAGATTTTTTTTAATGAAATGGGATCCCGTTTTGTAGAAACAGGATCCCATTTTTTAAAGTATGAATTTTTGGTTAGGTTTGTGCTTTATTTTTCAGTTCAAGAAAAGGCTTGGGGACCCGAACCTTAGCTTTAGACCTAGTTTGACTTGCAACTTGGAGATCATTTCAATGTCACAAGAAAATAGTGACTTTGGACATATGTCTAAAGACCTTTTCTGCATAATTTTTTAATGAAATTAAAACCCATTATAGATGAGATAGTGTAGATTCCAAATATGCAACTTTTTTACAATTGGATTTTTTTCTATTTTCAATTAATTTTTGATGAAACTGGTCCATAAAATTGAAATATTAGGGTTTTTAGCATTTTAATAACTTTTTATCAAAATATTGTTTAGTAAAACAAATTGCACGAAATTGTACTTCAAATAATTCTTTTCAATTTGATTTTTTTTTTTAAAATAAAAGGTTTAGGTCATCTTATGCATGACATACATGACGATTTTTCAAAACCAGAAATATGGCCAATAAAAAAATAACAAAAAAAAAATTCAATAAAAAATTACAAAAAATTATCAAAAACATGCTCCAGTGAGTTACAAATCTTTTCCCAAATTTTTTTAGAAAAATATGATTATTTAGATCAAAATATGGATGACGTACACGTGCATTGTATGGTAAAAAAAGAAGTGACTTTTAAATAGTGGTTTTTAGAAATGCCTATTTAAAATCAATTTGTATTATCTGGGTATTGAATTAAATTACATAATTTGAAACTAGACTCCGAGTAGTACATTTTATGATTAGTTACTTATTTTAAGATTTCATCTTTAAGTACTTCAAATTTTAAGGTCAAATGCGACAAATTCTAAAAATCAGGGAAAACACTTCCACTTTTTGGCCAAAAAGTGGACTCAACTTCTTGCACACACCCAATTGTGAAAAATTAGAAGTATCACTAAAAGCTCATGATGAATCTATTTTACCTATGATCGGTTATATAGCTCTCCTAGTTAAGGTTGGACCTAAACAATTGGATTTTCTATTTAACATAATATTGATGTTAGATCAATTTCCTATGAATTTAGATAACACATGGCTTACCTCCATGAATGTGATTCCCTCTATTATTCATAAATGTCTTAAATTCCCATTTGAAGAAAGAATACATAGTACTTATCATAGTGGATTTAAACCTTTAGCCCTTTGTGGAAGCTTTTCACTTGATTAATTTTGGCCTCAGCAAGCCCATCCTACCCAAACTCATGAAGAATATTTATTTTTATCATATATCATAAGTTTGAAGCTAGGAATATAGCTCAATTATCTCTTACCAATATTCTACTTGAGGCTCCTCAATCTCTAGTTTATTCGATGGTTGTTCCTCCTCCTCCATGAGTAGTGAATGAACATTAGCCTAAACTAAGTATTTTTCCTCAACCCCAACATTTTGACATGTATGCCATGGTCCCCACTCCACAATCCTATCAAGGAACATGAGAGAACCATTTGACAAGGTCCTCAGGGATTACTTTTGTGCCTCCTAAAGAAAAAAATCGTTTGTGCAAAAAAATAAAACTTCTTTGGTTTTCTAACCTTTGATTGTTCCTTCAACCCCTCCTACAAAGGAAGATAAGGGACCAATGTTGGAGAATGTCTCCATTCCTTCCTCACAAGTTGAAGCTCATGTAAGATTAAATAGAAGTGAAAAAGAATGCAAATAAAGACATCGAGCCATGGATTAACTTGCTCAAGATAATGAATCCTCACCTAATGATCCACCATTTATACAACCAAATTCTAATGAAATATGTCTAACCCATCCATCCTCATCTTTTCCTGACTCAAGTCTACCCACTCTCCAAATAATGAAACTAACCTTGTCTTTCCCAACCAAGCTAAGGATTAGAATGCTCTCACATGGATGATAGTGGTCACAATCATGATGATCACACTAAAATGCAACCCATTGTGATACACTCTAATATTGAATTAAAATATAAAACACAAGAAAAAAAGATCATAATGAATTCTCTTATGTTTGCAAAATAAATAAATTTAGATGGGGGAAACCATGATTATTCTCCTTCAGTGAGTGACCCACCATGTGTTGAACCTGACCAGTACATCTCCTTGTACTACACTTTCTAAAGTTCCTTAGCTTATTTTCCACCTACTTATGATGAGCAAGATTGGGACATAGATGATTTTTCACATATTGGTTCACATGTGTAGCACCCTTTGTGTCTTTGTGTTTTTTACTGAACCCAATGTGATCTCCCCATACTATGCTACCTAGTATGTATTTATCTTTGTTAGTTTTCTTTGGATGATCCTTGTTGTTTTTGTTTGTACAAGGATACAAAGATAATGAATTTCTTGTAACATTCCTCTATTCGTGTCTTCATTCATCTTTGTATCATAAAAATCTTATCCTTGTTCCTTTTTGGGAACAATGTAAAGTGTTAAGAATATTAGGTCTCTTCCATGTTGAGCTAGAATGTTCTTATGTTGTCTTCATATGTCATTCCTCTATTTTGTTCATAGTTCCACAAGTATCTGGGGAATGATGTCAATTTTGTGCATGATCATATTATACATTATCTCTCATCTATACTGACCCTAGGTTTGTGAATCCCTCGTGCTATTTTATCTTCTTAAGTATGCAGATTTGTTTTTGGGGTAACCCTTCGTCACGAGACAACTTTTTGGGAACATATCACTAGGCATAGGGTTTCCCAAAAGATTCTCATTCCCAAGTTTTTGTAAATATATTTCATTCTACTTTAAAGACAATTTCTTTTGGTTGGAATCATCAATTACTTTAAGGTGGGGGAATACATTTCACTATGTGCTTCACCTTTTTCACACATGTAAAACTTGGTGACAATTTTATAGCATATTGATCATATTTTATAGCACCTCATCAGAGTTATTTTTCAAACAATGAGCTTTCATTATAATCCTAAGTATGGTTGACATGAAAAATCACCTAGTGAATATCAAACTTCACTAGCCCTCATGTGCTTTTGATTTGCTACCTTTTTTGAAACTCTCCTAATGGATATTAAAATTCACTAGCCCATGCTGTTTCTTATCCAAATCACCTAGTTAATATCATAATGATGCTTTTCATGGGTCACCTAAAAATATTATAATTTTCTAGCTAGTGATTTATGTATCTATTGGATATGGATCCTAGTAATAATTCTATGGATCTTACTAGTCCATGATTTCATAACCCCTTTGTTGTGTTTGCATTGTATTTTCATCGTGTTTTAATTATGTTTGCATTGTGTGTGAATGGTTGTTTGCATAATTATTTTTCATTATGTTTCATTTGTGTCTTCATTGTGTATGCTCTGTGTTTGTCATGTTTTCCTTATATCTCCTATGCATGCGTTCCTTTATCCTTACATTATAATTTAGTAGGATCTTGAGCCTAGGGGATAGAACATCCCCTAGATTCAATGCAATCTAAGTACTTCTCCAATGTTTTTATGAAAAAACCCTTTTTGAATTTTCCTCACTTTAGTGTGAGCATGAGCATAATTTCACACTCTCACTAAAGTGGGGGCTAAATGTAGCATTGTAAATTGTCGAACCTACTATTTTTAGAACCTCCTTAAGTTCTTGGACATAATTATGCTTATTATTTTCCAATTTTATTATCATTTTTAGAAAATCAGGATAAAATTAGGAATTAAAACCTATTATTCATTTATTCAAAATCAAAGCCCCAAAAAAGGTCTATTCTAGGGCTCCCTCACCCTAGACCACCTTACTGTGGACCAATTTTTAATATGTTATTTTGAAATTTTTATATTTAAAAATTCAAATTCATTTGTCTACTTTTCAAAATATTCATTGTGGGAAATCAAAATATATATAAAAATATAATTCTTTTTCACCATTTGAACATCCATGAAATTTTGAATAATTGAGCATCCTAAAAAGTAAGAAAGGAAATTCAAGAGAAGAATAAGCATAATTTTACAACATTTTCATTTGTCAAGATTCATGTTAGCAATGCAACCATGTAAGATTTATTTCATGTTTTATGTTCATTGTTGTCTGATTACTAACACTTGCAGTACCTTCAAACAAGCATCTGATTCTCCTTGCATGAGATGAGTGACATGAATTTAGTCCATCAAGGAAAAAATATTTGAGTGGTAAGTTGCAACACTTTTGATTTACCATTTATTTTACCCATTTTTCTTTTCTTGACCTAGGGTAAGCACTCTTTATGCAACATAATCATAGCCGTTGTGGAGGTTGAAACACCAAAACAAGGTTTGAATTAGGTAAGCCCCTATATAGGAGAACCCTTCCTCTCCTCTCTTACAAGTGATAGATATGAAGTGAATATGGAGAATATTATAGATTCACCATCAAGATCAATAAAATGAGTACATTCCTTCATAAAATTAGGGTAAGTGCTATCATTCATCAATATACGAAGTTTTGAAGATGAGTTTGACAAGGAAGTTCCTACATACTACAACTTATTAGATGCTATTTAGAGATTCCAAAAACCATCATTTATCAATATATGGGACCCACGCCTCTGACATGATAGTTTTGGCCTAGATTTGAATGCTAGGATCTCCTCTATCTCGACTCTCTACTCTATTATTTTCAATTTTTTCTTATAAATTTTATACTTTTTCATATTTAGGTATGTATAGGATCATCATGGAAAAAAAGGCCCTTAAGTGGCAAAAAATTTAGAAAAATCAGAGTTAGGCAACTTGACGTAAATATTTGAATAAGTTATCTATATTATTTAAAAAATATGTAAGAATAGAATTTTGTAGCAAATTGAATGAAGTTTTTGAACTACTAGGTTTATTTAAAAAAATAATAATCTATTTGGTGAAAATTTGAAATTTCAATGCAGTAGTACTTAAATTTCAAGGAAAAAACAAGTAGGTGTTTGTCTGACCACCGTAACCACAATAAAATGATAATATTTTCTTATAATATTTTAGATATCGGTAGAGGACTCATTTCTTGATGTGATTCATATATTTTTGTAATTTTTTTCCAAGTAAATAATTAATTATGAATTTTTATTACAACTTTTAAAAAATATAAAAAATCGTATGTCTGACCACCTTAACTTGGTAAAAAATTCATGAAATTCATTTTTTTTAATCCTATAGTATGTGAAGCATAGAATGTGATGCATGTTTTGGATTCAAAAAATGTGATATCGTTTGAATGGTATAAATGTTTTTGAATCATCCTATCAATCAAGACTTTAGTCGTAATTCAAATATAAAATGAATAATAATTATTTATTAAATTCAAAGTAAAACATAATTTATATTGGTGGAAAGATTAGAATCTCCTTTAAAAATCCTTTTCGTTTCATCAATTTTGGGTTAAAAAAAAGTCGTCAGCCACATACCCTACACATACCCATCATATCGTCACTTTTTGGCCCATCACGATCCTGCACATACCCATTTTCATCAATTTTTTGTACTTTCATACTTGACCTAGTTGACATATTTAAAACAATTCAACTCTTAATCAACATATCAATCATCAAGCCCCCAAAAAAGAAGACCAAAACCCTAATCAACCATTCTAAGTCTTCATTGAGGATAGTAGCCAAGTGGTCAAGTTTATGATCTTTTTTGTGTCCTGTCAAATGTTATATTTGGAAAGGTGTGGTTTAGACCCTAGATTCATTTTTCCACACCACACATATTTGATTACTTTAACTTTTAAAGTCCTTTTTTGTTTTTAATCAAATTCTTAGGACAAGTCTTAGAGTCCTTTTTATCTTTTGAAGTTGCATGAGGAACATATACAAAAAAATTTGCTCCAACCAAAAATAGAATATTGTTTTTTGCCTCCTTAACCAATGCATATTCCTTATATTATATTACATCATGTAGATGCTCAAAATTGTCCTAGTCTACAAGTAACACCTTTTTACTGATTTTCACCCTTTTCCCCTAATGATTAAATAATACCTTATTATTTTATTATTAACAAATATCATATTCTACTATTAATCAAGTGAATTTGCATTATTTAATTAATTCATTCTAATTCATCATTTATAATAATTTAATAAATCTTATATATATTTAATTATGTTCTAATAATCATTATTATTCTCGACAATTAAATAAACCTTATTTATTTAATTACATTGTTAATTACATTTATTCTTCTATTTTAATTAAATAATTATTGTTAATTATTTAATTAACATTTGATACCATTCTTAAATTAAATAATAATTATTAATTATTTAATTAACCACTTCCACACTTCTAGATTAAATAATTAATTTAATTATTTAATTCCCCTATGTCATCTCAATATTATCCATCCACTATTAATAAATAAACATTTTATTTATGAATTAATCCTCAGTTGCACGTTCCTCAAATAATTAATAAAGCATAAAAAGATCACCGAATAAACATTATCCATCCACTATTAATAAATAAACATCTATTCGTAACTCATGAAAAATACATTCTAACTTGCAATTTTTAATAGTTAGCCTCAAGGTAATGACACACGGTGGTATACAATGGTTAGATGTAGGTCACAGGTCTGTGCAAGGGTAGGATGGCAGGAGAGAGCTTTAGCAGGTGAATGTAGATGACATATGGCATTCAAATAGATGGGAGAGGCTACGTAATAATAATTGATAACTCTTGGATGAGTTAGATAGAGGCTTTATGGTTTGTGAGCAACAACGTGGTGCCTCAAGATTTAGGGGTCGCCAGGAGAGGGGAGATTATAGAAATGAAGAGTTTAGAAGGACAAGGAAACAAAACAAGGGATTCAAAGGAAATGGTAGTTTTATGAGACAAGAGGATTAGGATGGTTGGGGTCGAAAACCTAATCATAGAACTAATAATCGTAAGACTATTTGGTAGTGTAAACAACCACAAACAAAATGGGAGGAGGTGAGGGAAGATTTAGGGTCTGGGAAGGTTCAAGCTGCAGGGTCAATGGGTGGTCAAAATATTTCAAGGGGATAGGCTATTCTAGTGGTGAGCTTGGTCAAGCTTTAAGTAGAGGTGTTGCACCTAGAGAGTCTAGGGTTAATTGCTAAATAGTATGAAGCTTCTATTAACTGGGAGTATTTAGTGAAATGGTGGAAGGATCATTGGGGTTTGAACCTTTAGTTTAAAACCCTGCAAAATGGTTTTTTTCAAGTGGTTTGTCCGACTAGAGTGCTGAGGGATGAGATAATTGATGGGGTTTGGGTCCTTGATTGTTGTGGATCTTATCTCTGCCGGTGGGTAGTGGGTTTTAATCTTTCTACTCATGTTCTAGAGACAGTTCAAGATTGGGAATCGATTGGGAATGTTTGTCTATGCTAAAGAAAGGAAGGATACAAACACTAGTAGAATTTTGCAAATAAATGACTAATTTGGTTATTTATAAGTGACTAATTTGGTCATCGGGTAAAATCACAACTAAATGACTAAATAAATGACTAATATCATACAAATAAAAATGAATAAATAAATGACTAATATTAGACAAATAAAAATGATTAAATAAATGACAATTACTCCTCTATTCTTTTTTCTTTCGAATTTGATCATAATCCATAGAGCTTAAGCCCCCCTCATGGGACCCCTACCGAAGTGGGCCATTTGGCTGCCTAGGTTGTTTGGTGCACCAAAACTACCTATTGCGTGGAAGGCATTGCCTCTCAGTGCAGTCTTAAGGCCTTCACATATTTTATATATTTTTTTAACATTTTCATTCTTTAACTTTTATTACTCATTATGTTAATGAATCTTGAATGTTTTTAACTATTATTTGAAGCTAGTTTGATTTTCCTGTTGTGTTAGCATGTCAAATGTATCCAAGATCAATTGTAGTCAATTTCACTAATTACGCCGAAGGTGTATCCTATATGAGCTTGTGAAGGTCATGAGTTTGCCTATCAAGAGTTCACAAGCCCCAAGAGCCCTTGCAAGGGGGTTGAATAAATATGAGTCATGCATCGTTTTTCACCATTTTATCTCATTTAATAAATTCGACATAAAAATCGTGACCGTAAATAATGTGGACTAACAACCATACAATTTTCAAGAGGCATGCAAAAGGATTGAAAACATACCAACTGTTCGATATTGCCTCCATCGTCATTGTTCTTTTTAAGTTTTTCATTGGCCACTTTTAGAATTTTAACTACAAATTTTGCCCATTTTTTCTAGTACGCATCGTCCACATCACACCAAAACCGTGGTAGTTTATATATTGAAAGTGATAGTTTGGTTTTTTGTGTCAAATGGAAAGTTGAAGCAATTATATTCGATGTAATTGACAGGCATATAATGCATCATAATGAAGCATTTGCATCCATATTGTTGGCCAAAAGACAAAAAATTTATCGACTATTATACTCCTAGATTTACTTTCAATGTAATAGATTTTTCCTAAACCGTGGTAGGCAATAATTTAAGTACTAATTCAAACTTAATTTATTCAATGATAATTATATCTGTAATATTTACATTTTTATTTTTATCTATTTAAATTATTATTTCATTTTAATTATATTTGAATATCAACTTTTATTTATTTGAATAATTTTTTTTTTAAATTTTGTTTTAATTTTATTTTTATATTTTAAATAGTTATATATATTTAATTTTAATTGAAATTTAGATCTTTTTATAATATTAATTATATATGTTTGTAGTATTATTAATCTAATATTTTTTTAAAAAGGATTAATCTATAATTCTGTTTTGTAGAAAATTCATATTGTCATTTTATTGTCTGTCAACTATTCGTACAAGCTATAAGTGTCATTGTTACGACGTCAAAAGATTATTGACATGGGACATGAATGAATAATAATACTTCTTATTTGGAGAGAATTTTTTTTTTCAATATTTAAAAAAATCAATTGGTAAACATGTTTGTTGAGCAATTTTTTTAGTAATAAATCTTTTCTTCAATTAAAAAAATGTATGTTTGCTTGGTTTTCTTTTTTAAATATTCGATCAACTTAACAATTACAATGAAATTTGGAAATATTTTTAATTAGACTTAACAAGTGCTATATTCTTTTATTACAATTTATTAATTTATTTATTTAGTGAAGTTATGTATTAGTAATTAGGTTTGTTTTGTGTTGTGTTCCTAATACTCACTATCTCCTTTCGAAGTACAGGGTAATGGGAAACAACGTAGAAGGCTTATCACCATAACAATGGAAACATTGTAGTGTGCTTAGATAGTATATGGATCTACTTTCATGGTCATTGCTTTCCTAAGAGTTGAATTCTTCCAATACACATGTATGAAGACACCCATGAACTGCAATTTGGCATACTAAAAGCTATAAACATTTCATCTCATTACTAAACATGAGCCTAATGGGTAATGGGGTCTGATTATCTTCCTCATTCAAAAGTTTTGTTTCAATCCTGTTTGGATCCTTGTAAGAGGATGCATAGTTGATTGAAACTATCACTTCTCCATTGAGACCTTTGTTCCACAAACATCATCATTTGCTAAATGACCTACCAATTCACTTCACGTGCTGCATATATGCAAAAAATAGACCCTTTTTTTTCCCTAATTGACCTTCCACACCTCTTCGACGTACCCATTGCACACCAAGGTGCAATTGCTAGTAAAATATGATTTAAACAATCCAATTGCATTTTGAGGGCTATCTTGCAGACACTTTCACACAAATAAAAAAGAAAATATGGCCGCCAAAAGTGAAATGGGGAAATAGTAGAAAATAAAAAAGAAAATATGAATGCCAAAAGTGAAATGGGGAAATAGAAGAAAATAAAAAAGAAAATATGAGCGCCAAAAGTGAAATGGAGGATGGTTTTAGTTTTGGTTTCATGAGATTCATGCATCATAGATTGACTCCCTCTTGCTCTCTTTGGAGTTCAAGGCCTCAATTTTTTCTCTGCCACACCATTCCATGCCATTTCTCCTTCCTCGATCGACTCCATTTCCATGTGGAGACTTAGTTAAAGGAGACTGTTTGAGCGAGGAAACTAACAAATCTCGAGGCTTGGAGAGGGAAGCATTTTGGTACATTCTTTAAAACCCTTTTGCTACTATTTATATGTGTTTATGCCACACCTTTTCATTCAATATACGAGCCAGAGCTTCAACTTATTCACTATATAAATATGGGAAATGTTTGTTTGTGCAAGTTTCATATGGCAATTTATGTAACTAAACAATCCCTACCAAATCAATTTGAAATCGGTTCAAAGTTTAAATACATTCTGGAAGAGTTAAAGTGGATGAATCTTTCAAGTATGAAAACTAATAGGAGTCCAATGCATATATTAGACAGGGATGGCATCTTCCAATAGATATAGGATTGAATCCTGAGTGAAAAATCCTCCAACCAATCGATGATTTTGTCTGCTATACTGAGTTGAGTGATGGAGGCAGAGGATTACGAGTTGAATGACCTATGTTGAAGCCCTGGCTGGGTAAGAGCTTCAAATGACTTGGTAGGATATGATTGATTTTGGAAACAAAAAACTATCCAAAAAATTCTTGGAAAGTACAAACGCTTTGGATGTAATTAAGACAACACATATGTATGTGAGAACTATAAACTCTCTTGAAAGGTGGAGGATTAGTCCTTGTTAGGTATGTTGGGAATAAGCTCTCTTAAAAGGTGCAAGATTAGGGTTCATGATAGGTATGTTGGAAATAAATATTGGAAAACTAAATAGTATCTACATTTGTAGAGTAATAAACACATATAATAATATTATTAAAGCTTATATGGGGATTTACAATGAATTATACAAATGCTTATAAAGTATTGCATTCATGTAATTTCCAAAAACCCTTCCAAACTACCTACAGGAAACTAATTATTTATTTTAATATTAATAAGCTACAAATCAATAAGGTGACCTTATACAATATGTAAACCTTAAAATTCCAACACCCCCTCCCTTCAGGTTCACATTTCACATAACAAAACATGTTGATTAAAACAAACAAATACATTTTATTTAGAATCTTTTTCTTTGAAAAAACAATTCCTAAACTAGGTGGAACTCCATCAATCTTCCTTGTAACCCTTGAAAGCATGTAGCTCCCAAGCTAAATTCCCGAGTTCCCAGATTATCACCTCTCAATTTTTCTCATCACCCTTGGAAGAGTATAATTCATTAGATCCATAGACTTCTGATCTATTTGGGAAACAATCCATATTGGGTTCACCAAATCCCTTCCCGTCTTTAAGAAACAAACTTCACAATATATGCATTCTTCAATTCTATCAACATAAAAAAAAGAAAACAGAAAACCTATTCTTTTCATACAAAACACCATATTTGAGCAAGTTCACTGAAGATGATGAAAATCCTTCTACATCCAATATACGCTTATTACACTTTAGCCCCCTGATCTAGCATGTGACTTTATTGTATCATTTTTTAGAAAAATTCTTTTTACTGCTTTAATATGAAAGTGATTGGGGACATCCTGACATTCCCAGGTTCACTGGGGCATCTGCTTGGCATTCCATTAGAGAGAGACATTACTAGAAATGTCCCCCAAAATCAAGGGTTATCCCCATTTTATGCTTTTCTTGGGGGATGTAGTGGGGCTAAAATGCCCCCAAGTTTCTGCAAATAGGCTAAATATCCTGGGGAGGTGTACTCAGGGTACACTGGATTCTTGTTTCTATGGATGCTATTTTTCTCCCGACTACATTTTCTGCATGCTCAGAGGTGCTTTAAAGATTATTTTGACTTGGGTAAAATTTGATAAAGTTTGAGAATGTAATGTGCTCAATACTCTGGCTTTAAAGGATCAAGAACACACAAGAGTTATTGGAGAGAAATCCCAATAAAGAAATTGAAGAAATAAAAAATATGACTGTTGCACATTTAAAATATTGAAAACTGCATGATGAAAAAACAAGTACAAAACAAGTACAAAAAGTGAATTTTCAAAAGAATAGGCACCAATGACATTACAGAATTCAGTAACAACTTCCTACTAATTATTGTTTCTACCTTCGCAATTGTTGTAAAATCAGTTGTTATTTCTTGATTTTCTCTTTTAATACAAACTGGAAATGAATGATTATCAAATGCATCTTTGATTCCAACTTCAATAATCTCACAAACGAGTTTTTTAGTGTCAATAGACCAGCCTAACAATAATATTAAAGTTGTAAGCGCTATTGTTAAAGAAACTATGTTGGGCCAGATTAGGCATGTATCATGAAAAGAATTATGATGCAAAAGCATGGATCTTTGATGTCTCTTACATCTACAAAAACATTAAATAAAAATAGAATTTCTTCCACTTAATGATTGGAGGAGAAAATAAGAAATTTGGATAAAATGTAGAGGTATCATATTTTATTTATTTTTGCTATCATCCAAAAAAAATTATGATTAGTATGATGTATCTAATCCAAGGTCATGCCTCAACAAAGAATCTTAAGATAATTTGTGAGGTATTACTCACTTCTTGATTCTGATTGATCAATATCATTCTTATAGTTTAATTTGTGAGGTATTACTCACTTCTTGATTCTGATGTACCTCAAAGGTATGGAAGGAAGGTTGTCTTATGTTCCTCCTTATTGCTTTTGTCTTTCCTTTGGGAGCCTCTTTTTTCAATGTTTTTTGTCTTTTATATTTGTCATTTCCTATGGCCATCTCTTTTTAAAACTTTAGGAGATTTCTTTCTTTTGCTCTCTTGTGATCTACATTAGAGGTTTTTAGTGCCCTTGTGATGAGGGTGTTAAGAATTCCCGGTGTTTGGAATGGAAGGTGATGCGAGTCTACTCAAACGTACATATGTTTCTTCTTTATATAGACCTTTCTTGAGGTGATCCATCCTCATTTCTTATAATTAGAAGTTTAGAACATTTAGGAATGGAAGTTTGTTATTCTTATCTATTTCCATTGTGAATTGAATGGAAGTTTGTTATTCTTATCTACCACCATTGCGAATTGCGTATGATTTGATACTGCATTGAGGTGTTTGAAGGAAATGCCTAGATTATCTCTGCCTTGAGGCCATTTGACACTACTGTTATCAATGAATTGGTACTACGAGTTATGTACGAGATCAAATGATCCATGGCCTCATTTTTGAGTTTTTCCATGAAGGGCATAGCCATAGTTGGGGTGAGGGGTGAGTGGGAAGCCGATGGCCACCCCTTCTTTTTATTTAAAATTTTCTTTTGAGAAACTAAAACATGGTGATCTTAAATTTTTTTGACTTGCCTGGTTGTCATTCTCTAGAATTTATTTGGTTGTCTCAATAGCTTCATCAAGGAGATGTTTGTGAACAGTAACACCACATCAAAGCACAAGATTAGTTTGCAATATTTGACTTTTTCTTCCTCAAGTTTATTTACAAAAATACAAAAAACATGTATTCCTTAATGAATGCTGGTGTCTTACCCAGAAATGGATCAATTTTCTTTCTAAATAACTAGCTAAGTTATGTGTTGGAGAGTTTATCAAATACACATTAGGTCTCAAGGATGCTACTAGTTTGTGCACATCAGGTACCCCATATATTCTTGGCATTATTGGGCCTTTGCATTATGTCTTTGTTTCCGTTCACTGCTCAACAATGACTCATTTATGATCTTTGCCACATCTTATATAGTTTTGTTCATGGTTTCACTTCTTACCAACCAGTAGCTTCTATTGATCTCTAGATGGTCCTCATTTTATTAATATAATCCTTGGTTTTAAGCACAATATTGGCACTCCCTTTGTCCACTTTGAGAACAATGATCTTCTCATTGTTGTTAAGTTTTTATAATGCCTACCTTACTTCCTTCAAGATGTTGCTCCTGGGTGGTTTTGTATTCCTTAATATTCTTGAACAGTCCTATCTAATTTCTTCAGCAGTATGATTTGGTCGGTTGAGTATGATATTTGAAAATTTTACTAGTAGTTTCTCATTAGGGATATGGCTAAGGGCAATGTCAATTCTTGGTCTTTACGAAGCTAGCTTAGGGTTGCAACATCTAAGGTAGTTGATGAGAGGTAGGTAACATTTTGTGATATGAAATGAGCATATGGGACTAAACTCTATGCTTTATTTGCAATTGACTGGTTTGGAATTTTTCTTCTTTTTTTGAACTAATTCTAGACACTTTTGAAGGATTTTTGTTGCTAGGTAGTTAAGCTTTGCACTGCAAAGGTAATGTGTTGCATAATTATTAAAGATGTCTTCATCCAACGATAAAAATGAGTATATGGGCCTAAATTTCTATACTTTATTTGCATTTCACTGGTTTGGAAATTTTCTTCTTTCCTTGAACTAGTCTCGACATTTTTGAGGTATAAATATTGCTAGTTAGTTGAGCTTTGCATTGCAATGGAATTGTGTTGCATAATTATCAGAGATATCCTCTTCCATGTGATATATTCTCCCACCTGGGATGCTTATTTTCTTAAAGGATGAATTGCTGCTTTTATGATCGCAATTTTCTGATCAGATCTATTTGGAAAGAAAGAAACATTTTTTAGTGTAACATTTTTCTCTTGAAAGGAAAAAAAACATATAAGCATATTTTGAGATATTTCAGGTTAAGAAATAGGACTTTTGAATTTAAAGGTAGGGTAGATTTTAAAGGAAACATTATTTTTGAAAGTGTTTTGGTCACTTTCAGATCCAAAACTGAATTTTGAATTAGAAGGTCTAAATTTTGTAATCTGGTACTTGTATTTTTAAAGGTGAACCCCCTTTTCTTGGCTAGGAAGGGTTGAAGCCCTGGGATGGCATCACCCTGGGAATTCTCACCACACAAATGTACCTGAGAATCAGACTTGGTCTAGCAGTGGTAATCTCCTGCCAATTTACTACTAGACCACTACCCAAGAACATCATATGGTATTTGGTTCTAAATTTAGATAATTTGATTCTATCATTATTCCTTTCTTGCTTTACTTTTGTGAATTGGTAAGACATAAAAATTGATGTGAAGTGTGTAGTAACTTTTGTTGCCCTTTGTTCCAGATTCAGTCTTGAGATTTCAGCTACTTGATATTGAAATGGCTAATGAAGAAGACAAAAGGATGGTGTCTCATCATCATCATCAAATTTACTATTTGACAAGCTTACAGATAGGGTATGTAGATGAATATTTTTGTAGATTACTTTAATAGAATAATTTTTCCTTTCTATGTGCATATTAGTTTTTAAAAGTTAATTGTGGCCTTGTTGGTATTTTAACAAGTATTGTGTTTCTTGCATTTTTATATAATACTATGTTGTTAGTTTATAGGCTGAGTGACTACGAATCAAATTACTGATTCAATAAATACTAAATAGTTATTCTCCTTGATTCCATTGGAAACTTGTCACAGCTACAACCTTGAACATAGAAGGGTGTGAACATTTAAATAACCTTCCTAATTCCATTAGCAACCTATCACAACTGTAACACTTGAACATGGTAGGCTGTATAGATTTAAATAACCTCCCTCATTCCATTGGCAACCTGTCACAGCTATAACACTTGAACATAGAAATGTGTAAAAGTTTAAATAACCCCACTGATTCTATTGGAAACTTGTCACAGCTGCAACACTTGAACATAGAAGACTGTAGAGGTTTAAATAACCTTCCTGATTCCATTGGCAACCTATCACATCTGCAACACTTGAAAATAGAAAGTTGCAAAGGTTTAAATAAACTCTCCAATTCCATTTTCAACCTCTCATAGATGCAACACTTGAATATAATAGGAAATTTTAAAGGTTTAAATAACCTCCTTGATTTTGTTGACAATCTATCACAACTGCAACACTTAAAAATAAAATATTGTCACAATTTGAATAATCTCCTTGATTTCATTAGCAACCTGTCATAGTTGCAACACAACACTTGAACATAGAAGGGTGTGGAAATTTAAATAAGCTCCCTGATTAAATAACCTCCTTGATTCCATTAGAAACCTATCATAATTGCAACACTTGAACATAAAAGGGTGTGGACATTTAAATAAGCTCCCTGATTCATTTGGCAACTCGTCACAGCTACAACACTTGAACATAGAAGGGTGTGGATGTTTAAATAAGCTCCCTGATTCCATTGGCAACCTATCATAGCTGCATCACTTGAACATGGTAGGGTGTATAGATTTAAATAGCCTCCCCGATTCATTGGCAACCTATCACAGCTACAACACTTGAACATAGAAGGGTGTAAAAGTTTAAATAACCTCCTTGATTCCATTGAAAATAGAATGTTAGGATGTGTTCCAGAGTGCTTCATTAATTCAAATATTTTGAGTGATTCCATGAGATGACATCTCTTGGAGGCATTCTGTCAAAAAATTTAGGTGTTTTGTCTATGATTCCACATCTTGCATATATGTCTACCAGAGCATATCAAACTATAACATCTGACAAAAAATCCCCTACCATTATGCTTTGGTGCAAGTTCATAGCCCATCCAGTGTGCATGTCCAACACCAAAGAGAATGGAAAGGTCTTTTTTTTTACCCAACTACACCCTCCTATTATTTTCTTAGAAAAAAGGATGCCTAATTATTAAAAGAGATTCATAGAATATCAAGTTCAAATAAAATGGAACATAGACCTCACCTGGAAACCAGAGAGTCTATTGAGTGATTGATTTTTCTTCCAAAGGTTCTCTATGAAAGAATAGATCATTGTCACTTGACTTATCCATTCCTCTTCATTTTCTCCCAATGATTTTATAACTCTAACAAAGAATTGAGACTTTTCAAAGCTTTTTAGATGAAAAATTAGATGAGTAGGCTTCTGGTAGCTTCCCATTGCTAATTCCAAGGATATAAACTCTTCCCATGGAACATTCCATAGTATTTTACATGGTATTCTAAGCATTTTATTTGATGATGGGCACTGAAAACATAGGAACAAACACTTTTATAAGTGCCTTAACCTGGCATGACAATATTTCAAAAGATGATGCAGTCTAAAAGGATAAGCTCTACTAACTAACCTGCACCATCAGGATACGCCTATTTGTGACCAACAAAATTTGGTGATTTGATACCTCAAAATGTTCCTCGTATAAATTTGACCATGCAAAATTTGAAGGTTCCATTGAAATATTTGTACATCCAAAATGTCTCCTTTCTTCTGCCAGGTAAAGCACCATCTACAAAGTCAACAACATACAAATCAATGGTCTCTCTTTAATAGTGCTCAACAATACATAAGAAACTAGTGCAATTCATCCATTAATATGTCCAGATAATTTGAAGATCAATAAAGCACTAGTATGTGAATGGAAACACATTGTCATTGATGGCATGGTTTGTTGGTGTTTAGATGGTGTTGTTTCAGTGCCCACCTAGTGTCAAGCCCTTGCAGGGCTGGTGGGCTTGTGGGCCACTTTACTCATGCACTTGGACTATTGGTTGTTAGGGGATGGGGCCCCCTATTTGTGTTCCCACTAGCTGGGCCTAGTTAATTCCAATAACTCAAGCTGACAGCCCATTCAAAACCTCAATTTACAAAAAAAAAACATGAAACACATTAATTTATAGGTTAAAGCATAAAGGTGACATGCACTAATTTCTTGAAGATATTATCATTCAACCCTAATAACAAGTACAAAAATGATGAAATTATTGAATTGGGTTGTCAAACTTTTGAGGATAGATGATCCAAATATTGATTTTTTTAATAGCTTTCCTGTAAAATTGTTGATTTCAACAAATTCACTCACTTATGTTTATTAGTATTTAAAAGCTATTGTTTTATTGCCATACATATGTGTGTGTGTTATCCTTATTCTAAATACATTTATATATCATATTGAATCAAATAATTAGACTAAAACTACATTTGGCATCTGCATCCAAACGCACTTGAACTAGACTATACTTACATAAGTGAACACTGAGAACCAAACCAGATTTTCAAAATCAGTAATCATGGTGTTATTGTCATTAATGTTTATATCATATTGGTATCCTTAGAAGTATTACAAATTGTAAATTTACAAAACCTTAACAAATATTCCACAGATATTCTTGTCCATTAATAGATAAAATACAAATACAATAATCTACAGGAAAGTAAAAATTCCCAAGTAAAAAGTGAAAAGGGAAATGACCTACCTAGATGTTGCCCTTTCATTATATTCTTCAAGAATTCCACTACTCTGGATGGCACGTGAGATTCTGATCCTATTTGAAACAAATTTGTTTCCAAATACCTAAAAACATGTACAACTTCCACCAATACCATGCATAGTCAAGGAAACAAAGTCCAAGACTCCACTCACAGGCTGAACAATAATACCGAAGAATGCTCTCCCAAGACCATGTACAAAACCAATAACACCATGTTCTCTTGCACTTTCCAAAGGTTTAGTTAACACTCCAGAGAAACCAAATGCCACACCCTGTGCTAAAGCCTCAGTGCCTTGTAAAATTCCATCACCAACTCCTGTAATTTTCCTTGAAGAATCCTACAAAAAATCCATAAAAATGTCATATAAGGACAATGAATATGTTCATATTTCTCAAATCTGTGGATTTTTCCTCAATTTAAATATAATTTTTATGTTCACCTATTTTATGCGCAACTGAAGGAATTGTCCATCTGTGGAAAGTTTGGCAAATCTTTTACTCAATGATGCCAATGTTGAGCTTGTCATACCAAGTAAATCTACTCCAAAAAGAAAATGCAGGGGATTATGTATCAAATCTCTCTAAATCCGGAGGGTAATTGATGGTAAGACAACACTTTTTCTCATGAACATGTGTCTATGAACAACTTTACTAAGATGGATCTGACAAAGCAAAGAATTGCAATGATCAGGAACATAAATTCAAATGCTGACTTGTTTTCTTTCCATTTAACATGAAGACTTGAAACAATCAATCTAAGATCACAACTATTGATCCATAAATTCGATCAAAATTATTCATATGTGGAAGCTGAATTAAGATGTTGCACTAACCTACATTTTGACTATATTCCCAATAGTGTCAATTACAAGACTCCAAATACCAAGCACTCCATGAGGCCTCTAGGCAGGTGTTGTCTCTAGTGAAAACTTTAACCTCATTTCTGCTATATCAATCAAACTAACCCATAAAATAAAGTAGTCAAGTAAAGTTCAACCTCAATTACATTGACATTAAAAAGATTGTCCATTTTCATCTTTCAGTGATCTGAATGAGATTAAAATTTCTCTCAAATAATGCTTGAGAATAAGGAGTGCTTAAGAGCTCATTAAAAAGCTCTTCCCTTCATCTTGATCCACCCGCAACACCTTGACATACTTGGTAAGCTCCTCGTTATGGGATCTCAAATCACACCACCAGTGGAGTCAACTACACCCTCAAAGAAGCAATTTCCTCATTTTCCGTAGATGCCTCCTCTACCTATGTTTGCAGGCCCTTCCAAGAGGGATATTGAGCTACCATGCTTACTATATCCAAAAACAATAAAACACTTCCCTTTCCTACACCAACATAACCAAATTTCAAAAAAAATCTTCCTTGATTAAGGCATGTGTGCGCCTTTGTTTGTTGTTTCTTGTAGGGACTAGATGAGCTTGCTTTGAAACTCTAAGGCCATTGGCAGATGGATTTCTTGTAGAGCTAATTCATCATGTTCGGTTGGACCTTTCACTTTCTCAGGTATTTTTTTTCTAACTTTATTTTTAGTATTTGAGTAATTTTCACTTTGCTAAAGTATTATTTTGAGTTTAGTACAATTCATTTTTGCATCAGAGTGATTTTTCTCACCTCTCCCCTCTCCTTATTTGTATGCTACTTTGTCATAAAAACCATATTAAAATATTTACTGTTGATGATCATAAAATTCTTTTTAAAATATTTCTTGTGACTTTTCCAATTATACCTTCATGTTCATCTTAAAAAACTCATATCTAGGCTTTTGGAGGATCGAAAATAAGATGCATTTTTATGTTTCTTATGCTATAATTGGATATATGCTTACAATAGATGATTGTAAAGTTTAGGGTAGTTTTGAAGGTCATTCCCAAGTGGAAAACTAATTTGGTGTATCAAAGTAATTTTTCTCCTCTACCTATTTATTTATTATCTTTGTCATAATAAATACATTTTATAGGATCTACTATTGACAATCATACAATTCCTTTTTAAAAATTTCTTGTTCCTTTTTTAATTGCACCTTCCATGTTCATCTTAAAAAACTCAAATCTTGGATTTTGGACGAATGAAATAAGATTTATTTTTATGTTTCTTATGCTCTAATAGGATATATGCTTACATTAGATGATTGTAAAGTTTAGGGTAGTTTTGAAGATTACCAAGTGGGATACTATTTTGGTGTATGATATCTTCCTTGTGGAAGCCCACAAGGGTCTTATTTTTCTCATTTATCTTATATGTTCAAAAAGGCATAAAATTCTCCCCCTTAAAGACTCAAAATTTTTCCTTCTCTATTGATTACACATTCCTTCATTCATACAACCTACTCAGGTTGTATCATTAGGTACACTCAAGTTTTATAAAATATTCATTTATTCTTGCTACGTTAAAACAAAAAACTTTGTTTTCTATGTTTGCAATATGATGCTTTAGTTGAAGCTTTGTAAATCATTTCCAAGGGTATGGCCCTTGTGTTGAGATGTGGACTCATAGAATTGACAAGCCATTTTTTTCCTTGGACTCAGATTTGGTGCAAAAATTTAGGGCAGACTTGGAAAACCAAAAAAATCATTAAAAAATAGTGAATTTAATAAAAAACTAACTATATTGCATCTCACATCAAAATAAATTTAGACACAAAAAATAATCAGTTGGATCTACCATACATGTGTAACAAAATAAATAAAAAATGACGTGAACAGTATACTTGGATTCTAATACAAAAGAAAAATTGTTTTGATATCATTAAAATTGTTTTTTTGGTACACATCACAAACAATGGATTTCAAAATCCATCCTAATGGTACTAGCAAAAAAAAACATAAAAAATCAAACTAAGGTTGAGAGAAGCCACTCAACCAACATTAGCTTCAAGTTATTGGACCATGCACCCCTTGAGTATGTCAAAAAAGCAAGTGCAACCATTCTATCCTCAGAGATCTAATCAAATAGAGAATCATACTCCAACTTAATGGGGGATAAATCTTCATTTGTTGCTAAAACTCTCTTGTGGTGGAGGCATATGTTGTAATGCATATATACAAGGTCATTGAACCTTTGCATTAATAATCTTTTGCACTTTTGGAGTGTATGTTTTCAAACATAGTCCAATTGCACTCACAACTTGAAGTTCTACATGGTTGGCTCAAAACTTGGATGACACTTTTCTAAAGATTAGGCACTGAGTGCAAAAATTCTCCCACCATGCATATTAAGGATAACTATTTCCACATTTGGGGTAGGTTTAGTAGGATTGAATCAACATAAATAAACTAATTTAAAAATCCAAGAACTTAACTTCAATGATTTGATAAACAAACCTTCAATGACTATTAGCATTCCTTGTAGCCATGCTTATGGGAACTGTCAAAAAAAACTTGAGTGGAAGACCTCTTTTTCTAACTATGATCATTATTTTGGATGCCCCTTACAGGGTTCTAAAACATAACAAGAAATCAATATATGTTCATTTGGAAAAATAGACTCCAATATGACTGTCCACATAGCAATTTAGGCCTAATAAGGCTTGAACTAAACAGGGTTTATTGAATCTTCTATGTACAGGTTCAAGCTCACTTACTCAATGCTTCAAACAACCTTTGTTTGACCTGCTAAAGCTTTAAAATCCATTAACAGTTCTTTTCCATGTGTATTTTTGCAAACCCTAGGTCTTAGGCTTCTTAAAACTCTGTTTTAGCAGACTGATACACAAATTTACATTCAAAGCTTCAACTCTTTGCACATATTCCTTCACCTTATGGTCTATAACCTTTGAAATATGAATCTATATGAAACAAGGAGTTTACGCACCAAAAATTGAGAGCTTTCACCAGATTAAGTAGAAGAAACACAAATTTTAAAACCACTATTTACCCTAACAGGGGTTTTGACTTGTCTACAATAAAATTGCAATATCTTCCTTCATACTTGAAAAAAATGAATGAAACAAACTAGAAAATGAAATAGACTCATGGATTTATCCATTCCCATTACTGCCCCTTAATAACATGACTGCACTTATTCGTACAATAATCTGAAACACAAATTTATTAGAAAAACACAAAATTTTGCATATAAAAACAAGGCTCCAACATTGAATTTTTCATTATTACAACCTTCCTGTCCACTTTCTCGAGGTTCTCCATCAATTTAAAGATTTACCAATGTTAACTACCACAACCAATTGACCAAAACCAACTTTACAATTCCTTGACTCTTGAACTTCCACTTTTTTTCCTTTTTGCATTTTCCCCTATTACACCTATTTGACAACTTTAACATTACCTTGCAAGTTTTATATTTTAGACCTCCTAGACACCTAAGACATTGAAAATGGTCGACTAGACCTTATTACATTGATCATACAACTCAAAGACCTGAAAGCCCAACTAGTTCTTATGGACTATGGGAAAAAATTATGTTCAATATATTATGCAAGTAAAAATAGAGAATTCTTATTACAAAATTTCACAATGATAAAGAAATTCCCAAAATTTATATAAGAAAATCTCAATACCAGAGTAATAGTAAATCTACAGAGTAGGCTACCTGCTAGCTACTTATTTTATAGCTTTTTTATTGAACAAGGTGAAGGTTATCATCTATTCCCTAGAATCTTTTCTTAAACGTATTTTCCACTTCTACATTTTGGTTTCTAAGGTCTGTTCTGTATGAGTTATGTATAACTTTGTACTTTGTAGTTAAGGTTGTTTTACTTGGAGATGAAGATTTTAGGAAAACCCTATCTACCTTTCTTTTTTCCTTGACATCAATTCAAAGGCCACCCAAATACCCTATCTACGTTTCTTTTTTCCTTGACAATAATTCAAAGGCCACCCAAATATCTTTGAGGTAGTTGTGCTTCCATCCAACAAGTCAAAGAAAAAGAATGCACTCAGTAATATTTTAAGAGAGATTCTTTCTTAGCATTCCCCGTGTTAAGTTCCAAATTACATTACTTCTGTATGCACAAAAAGTTACATCTCAGCCCTTTAAATATGGTTTACTTTGGTCTATAAAATTAGTTTTCTAAAACATACTCAATCTTAAATCAAATTTCTATTTGGTATCATAAATTTGAGTTCTATTGGTTATCCTTTTCTTCTATTTTTACTATATTAATAATTAAGTTGACATGTTTGGAATTGAGATTTATCCAAAATCCAAATATTAATGAAATGAATAAAACAATTGATAAAATATTTCTTGACTAATCCTCACAAGAATATGGCTCTTGGCTAGATATTCACAGGAATATGCCTCTCACTACATATACTATCTTACATGCTTTAGAATACTTGTCCCAATTGGCTAGAATGTTGGAAAAGCTAGTAGGGGAACATTGGGTGCATTTGATTTAAGAGCAACAAGGTTGCGTATTCTGTTTTAAAAATAGAATTCTTCTATGTCAATGATAGCTAGTATGGAAATGCAGCATTGCTTGGAGTTGTCATCTCAGAGATGACCATTGCATTCTTTAGAATTTTTGTGTTGAGTGTATGAAAGGCTTAGATCACAACTATTGTTTTCTAAAAGTATGGTATGATTAATTATGCTAAGCTACATTAGGAATGGCTTTTGCATCTAGGTAGCTGATTTATTTTTCTTTTGTACATTTTGCAGTTTATGTGGGGCCTTGGTGTTCCTACAGAAGAAGTAGAGTTCTGCGATGTTTATGGTTTTGATGATGAGCTATTAGATATGGTTCCCAAGCCTGTACTAGTTGTACTCTTCCTTTTTCCACTCAATCAAGCAGTAAGTGGATTTCCATTTCCAACAATGAGTACTTGAAAGTTGAAAAGTTGTAGACTTGTATGTTATGTTTGTAGCCAATGGTTGGTATTTTGCACATCTATTTCTTTGCAAAGATTTATTGTTGAAGCCTAGAGAATATGCATGTTAAGTGAAGAATTCAGTTCTTTCTATTTAAATCATTGTCCAGTAAACTTAGTATGATCTTTTTGGGACTTGATATCCAGTTCATGTGGTTAAAAGTGACAATATTCTCATTTTCTTTCTAGCTTCTAGAAACTTATGTTGGATTAAGGACTATTTAATTGTTAGTTCTTGTGATAAATAAATGTTGAGATGCTCATTTGAACTATTAGTTTATCTCACCAAGTTCATCATTGTGAAATATAACATGTAAGACTATTGTTTATCTGCATCAATATAATGAAACAGTATCATAAATGCTTAATATTTTGTCAAAATAAATGACAAATCTAATTATAAACATATGGTTGGAAGGAATTGGAATCATGTTTTGTATAGGAATGAAGAATAAAAGGTAGTTTTCAAGCCATGATATTGTCTTGTGGAGGAGAACTACACTTTCTAATAAAGTTCACTGATTAATTGCCATGTACCTAGGTCTTCTTTGGAAGCTTGGAACTTGAGAAAGGAACTTAAAAGACATATATGATACCATGGACATTGAATGTACTAGTTCAAATATAGATAATTTTCACAATAATTATTGGGAATTTAAAGAAAAATTACCCATTGCAAGGATGAAAGCACACAAATGTGGCTGAAATGAGAAAAAAAGTGTGCCTGCTACAATAAACCGTTCCCTCATAATTGGAACTAGAACTGGTCTTTTTTTTCCTTAGTAGAAACCTGCCTAGCCTGTTAGTCTTTCCCTCTATCTCTTGAGTTAAATGCCATATGTTTACATATCCAAGGGGCTCAAATCTATTGTATTAAATTCCCTTTACTTCCATCTTCCATCTCCTAGGTTGACTCTTTGGGTGTGTGTTTTTCTGATTTGACCTTAACTTGAAACTTCTCTGCCATGGTCCTAACATGGTCATCAAAAATCTCAAAAGACCCACAATATCTTGGTGCCAATGTTTACAACTTTTGATGATCAATGAGATTCACCTGGGTTTTACTCTAAGAATATATGATTTCCAACACAAAATTTCTTTGTACCCTATGTGCATCCACAACTCTTCTATTTGTTTTGGACCATTTTCAAATTCTTTATATGTCATCTTGGTTTTCCATTTCTCTCTTTTTATTATTTTCAAACAAGGCTTCATTATGTACAGATGGTGCTGGATCCCACTTACTTAGTTTCTTGAATCTTGAAGCTTTTTCTAAATTTGGGTTTTAGAAGTTTTCATGTACACATGACACTGAACTCCCATTAGTGTCTCAAGTTCCCATATAGTGAATCCCTATGTTTCTCAAATTCCCAAATCCTGAACTGTACTTCATAATTATTCTTACTCATGGTGATGCAACCATGTTTCTTAGTTTCCTAGATTCCCAAATGTCAAATAAGATATTATACTTAAGTTTTGATATAGAGTTGGAACTTTCAAGTCCACAATAACATTGTATTCCTATAACTCAGTTTTCCGAAGTTTGACATCTTATGTTTATGTTTACTTTGAAATTTGACTTTGTTGTCACTTCTTTGTGAAACTTACAAATTTCCAATATGAACTTAATAGATCATCGCAAGATTTCTTCTAAATTCATTCATCAATTTTTTTGTGCAAAATTCCTTCAAAAACTTGCATAATCTGCAAGAAATTCATTTTAATGTTGCAACACTTTTCCTTCTTATGTGAATTCTCTAAAGATATGGTTTAATTTTGCATCCTATTAACTTTATTGGTAACTTTTTTGGGGGATTTTGTAGCTCTTCAGTTTGATTTATCTTCAGAAGCTACTACCCTTCCACAACCTTTGCGGCTTGATGAAACCATTTTATGGATTTTTTTTCCTAGCCAAACCCCTCTTTTTTAACAATCATGATATTTCCAAAGCCCATAGTGATGGTCAAAATGTAACTGTTTTTCCTCTTCCTGATGATGGATCACAAAGTGTGGTCCAAAGAGTTGGTTTTAAAAGTCTTGATGAATAAGTTTTATTAGTTTTGGACTTGGTATTGTGATCCCTTTATGTAATGTACTCAAGGCCTAAGGTGTGACAAAATCCCTTATATTAAAGTAATGCAAAGAAATTGAAAATGCTTGTTCAAATAAATACAGTTTTCACTATATTTGTTGTAACTAAAAGAAAATCATTCAGCATGGATATAGAATTGCTTCAATGGAATGCAATATAGTTTTACACTTATTCATATACTTCCCTGCCCTATTTCAAAATAATGTAACCAACTCCACCTCCATACTCATATCCCTCTTTGCTTGTACCAGGGTTATGATTTCACAAGGATGGAAGGATGCAATTGTGGCTAAGACAAACAATGCAAAGGGTGTCAACTATGGTATACTATGTCACCTCACAACCATAAGAAAAACTCATCCCCTTTTCCCTAGTAGCAATCCCTTTGGCTTGATACTATAGGTGTTGTATTCAAAAAACTTATTTGCATGCCATTTCTTATGGACTATGGGAAAAATTTATGTTCAATATATTATGCAAGTAAAAATAGAGAATTATTATTATAGAATTCACAATGATAAAGAAATTCCCAAAATTTATATAAGAAAATCTCAATACCAGAGTAATGGTAAATCTACAGAGTAGGCTACCATCAATTCCCTAGAATATTTTCTTAAACGTATTTCCCACTACTACATTTTGGCTTCTAGGGTCTATTTTGTATGAGTTATGTATAATGTTGTACTTTGTAGTTAAGGTTGTTTTACTTGAATCCTAATTGAATCATTTATTTCTTAACATTGCATCTTTCTTAACATCCAATTCACTTTCTACATAGCCCAATAATGGCAACAATAAAAATACTTAGAAAATGTATTTTAGACTTGTGCAGGTGGATAATGAGACAATGTAATGAGCAGATATGAAGTGTTTGAACTTAGAAAATGATACAGTGACCAAGTAAACACAATATGTGTTCCTAGAATCTACTACAACAACACTAACCTACATTTACATTCATTTTTTGTTCATTTATTACATAGACAACAAGAATCCCAACCTGGTTTGGATGTTGGAGTTGAGACAATGTTGTCAGCGACCTAGTAATAGATTTTACCCTTGAATAAGGGCAACGACTAACCTTCTAAACCTTCCTGAAGCCACATGCTTGGCTGGTGATGGTCATCAACTCTACTTTGTCTTTGCCACTAAAGCAAGTCCACAAAATGAAATTTCTCTATCTTAAAATGTAAAAGCATTTTTGTAAATAGTTTGTAAGTTTGCATTTCCAATACCTTGTATACCTGTCAAACATGGTTTTCTAAATGTTGAAATAGTTTCATTCCAAGTTAAAAAAATTCCCATAAGAGCAACAAAACAAAGGTCTTTATATTGATGTTTAATAAAAATATATGAAAGTATTGCTTTGGAATTGCCTGAAATGCTTTTCTTTCTTGCAAAGCAGTAGATTTTGAGGTAGGAATGGAATTTTAACAGAGTGTTTGTTGTTTCCTCTCTTTAATGTGATAATTTAGTATCTTTCTAATGATCATGTATCTAGATTTCCTTTGTCAGGTTTTTGAGAGTGGGAATCCCAATGCAAAAGAAATAGTCCTTTCAAACATGGCAACAACTTTTGACCGGATTCTATTATAGTTTGAGGTTTGCTGCTTCAAATCCTCTCTATGTAATTTTTTATGCTTTAGTTCCTAAATGATGTAAAGAAAAAATAATTAACACATTACACTATATTTACTCATTTGAACAAATGCATAATTTCTTCTATTTCTTCCTTTATTTTAGGATCCTTTCACATTTTCTAATTATCATAGAGCAATACAGGAGCCTTTTGATTACTACATGTTTGGACAAAATTACATTCAGCCATTGATTGATTTGAGGTATTGTTAATGTTGTGATTCCCAAGAAGGTTTTAGTTCTTGTTTTCTAATCTAATAGGATTGGTTGTATCTCATAGGAGGGTTTCTGATTGTAGATTTAAGCAGTATTTGATTTCCCCTAATAATATAGAGGTAGATTATTTTTCCTCATGCTTTTTCCATTGATTTTTTTTTCTATTAACTATGTAGTTTTGAAAAATGAACAATAAGGTTATTTTGATTTATGAGACTAAAAATGACATCCTTGAGTAAATTTTTGAATGTAAGGGAGGTTGTCTATATGTTAGGCTTGCTAGGGGAATTGGATTGCTCAACAAGAAAAGATTTCTAAATTAATTTAGCTCTAACTCTATGGGAAAGATGATAGTTTGATGGACGTACACAATTCTACCTGTATGGGAGTGATGAGAGCTGGATGGAACATCTAAAGAGGTTCCAAATATGCTAGAGGAAAGCTACGAGGAAACTGAATTGATAATATTTGAAGTTTTTTTTTTCTTTCTTAGATGTTGAGTCTAATTAATAAGTTTAATGTTGTGTTGCAACTTGCAGTTGAGTATGTTGATATGATAAAGAATAGCATTGTCAATCCTCTAAAAGTTATCAGAATTGCATTAGTTGATGCAGAAAGGTAAAACTATTTATCTTTATTATAATTAGTGGAACTTGCAACTACAATATCTAATAAAACTTCCAAATATGTTTTTGACATGCAAATTTTGAAACCTTTTTTGCAGCTCCAAATTGAAGTGGTGATACCAACGAGGAAGATTTTGGAGGAGTGAAACCAATAGTGGAAAGTTGTAAGGGATTAAATGGGTCAAGCCCCTATAGGAGGTCGCCCTTCCAAAATGACTGTAGTTGGGAAGAGGAATAAGTATATGAAAATAGGAGTATTCTTTTATATAGTGTCAGTAAGTTGTACAATGTCATTGAGACATTGAATGTAACCAATGAAATTTTGATTTTCCAATCAGGCTTAATAAAGTAAATTTTTAGAGTGGTTTTTTCTCCACTCATAAATACTATGTTGTTTGTTTGTGTTTGATCAATCATATTTGTTCAAGAATTTTAGTCTACATTTCATGGCGCTTCTTCAACATTTGAATATCTATGATACTTGAAGTTTATATGCATTAATTTGTGAGGATTAATTAAGTTAAATTTGATTTGTAATGACTAAATATATGACTAAAGTAATGACTTACATGACTAAATATATGACTAAATTAATGACTAAAGTAATGACTAAATATATGACCAAATAAATGACTACCATGACTAAATAAATGACTAGTTAACAACAATTGATGACTAAATTAATGACTAAATATATGACTAAATTAATCACTAAATATATGACTAAACAAATCACTACCATGACTAAATTAACAACTAAATCAATGACCAAATCAATGACTAAATAAATGAATAAAATAGTTTAGTTTTAAATTTGGTGGTGTTATAAATGACTACAAATAAACCACTAAAATAGTCACGTGACTAAAATTAATGACTAAAATATATGACTAAATAAATGACTAAATAAATGACCAAATCAATGACCAAACCAATGACTAAATCAATGCCTAGATAAATGACTAAAATAGTTTAGTCATAAATTTGGTCGCGTTATAAATGACCGACACTAAACTACTAATGGTCACGTGACCAAAATTAGTCATATATATGCAATATTTATTAGTTTATTTAGTCATATATTGCTATTTTTGTACTAGTGGAAGGAGGCCTCTTCATATGTGAGGATTTGCATTGATCAAAATCTTGTGAGACATATTTGGGATGAGATATAATTAATTTCAGATTATGGGAGCTAGGTTCAAAAGCTTAGTGTGGATTCTCACACTAATCATAGCTTGGTGAGACCTTTGGCTTGCAAATCTTTCATTAAAAAGGCTGGAAAAGCTAGGGAGACGTGGGTTCTTCTTTGTCTCTAACTAGAAAGGAGGCTGATGCACATGCTTTAATAAAATCCACTCCATTAAAGAATGGAAAATTGTTAAGGTCAGTCATGGTGATGAGTCCTTCCTTGTCAAAGTAGTGTGGTGATCGTAACATGACCGATACCTCGCCTTTGCCTAAGGAGATGGAAAATGATAGGTCTGACCCTATGAAAGAAGATATGATGGAGTAGGATAAAGATCAAAAATGGTTTTGGGGGATAAGATTTATGAGGATCTAGAAATTTTGGGGGATGACTGTCAAAATGTAGAGTTGTACTCTCTAATTGAAGTTGGTAAAAAATTGGTGGAGTTGGCGGAAGCAGCTAAGAACAATTCATGGGCTTTTGAAGATGAGGAAATGTTGGAGGATTCTCCCATTGTGCATGAGTCTAAAAATGTGGGTGGACTTGTAGAAGGTCTCGGCTCCCAATCGAGGAAAAAAAGGAAAACCCCCTTGGTTTGGAAATTGCTCACACCAAGTTGGGTATTTTCCAAAAGGATCTTTTTAAATCCACCCCGGACTACAGGGAGAATAAGAAATGAGGCTAAATATCAAATAAGGAGAAAATGAAATGGGATGGAGAAGCAAATGGTCAAAAGAAAATTGACAACATGATGAAAATATGGAAGAGCAAGACTCTTCCCAAACAACAATGAGGCTCCTTACTTGGAATGTTAGGGGTCTCAATGCCCCTAACAAATGGAACCCAATCAGGCACCACATCAAAGCTTTTCAAGCAGAAATAGTTCTTTTGTAAGAAATGAAGCTTGGGGATCAAGATTTGGTTAAGTTCAACAAAAAGTTAAAATTGTGGAAATGGATTGGGGTTGGAGCTGAGGGGGTGTCAGATGGCTTATTAACAATATGAAAGCCTCAAACGGTTTTCATCGAAGAATTGGGTTCAAATCAAAATTGGATGGCTTGTTGGGTAATGAGCTTTCTTTCAAATCTTCAATTTTTTCTTATTAATGTTTATGGTTCTTCCTCTTGTTTGCAAAAAAGGAAAGTTTGGAAAGAATTAGACCAAATTCTTAGTGGTTTGAGATGGGATTTTTGTCTTTTGGGAGGTGATTTCAATGCTATTTTAAGGCCTTTTGATAAGAGGGGTGGGGTGTGTAGAGTTCTTCAATCCCAAACAAACTTCCAACTTTTTGTGGAGAGAAATTCTTTGGTTGAGTTACAAAATGGGAATGGTAGTTTCACGTGGACTAATAGAAGGAATGATTTCTGTAGTATTGTTGGAAAGATAGATAGATTTTTTGTTAAGGGAAATCTAGGAGCTTTCCCTTTCACAATGGATTGTAAAATCAATGTAGGCATGGGTTTTGATCATTTTCCAATCTATTTGCAAATCGAGGGTGAGAGGGGTCCTGTTCGATGTTCGTTCAAGTTTGAAATGATGTGGTTTAAAGACCTAAAAAATTTGGGATTGATCAAACAATGGTGGAATTAATGTAATCCGAGAGGGTCAAAGATGTCTAATATAGTCTCCAAGTTGAAATATGTTAAGTATCAATTAAGAAAATGGAATAAGGAATGCTTTAGAAATATCTTTGAGGAAAAAATTAAGATTTAATCTGAGTTGGAAAATCTAGAGGAGATTGTTATAAGTTAAGGGATGGATAATGAAAGATTCGAACAAGAGAAGGTCCTAACCTCAAAATTGAATAATCTTTTAGCAAAGGAAGAGGTGTTATGGAGACAAAAATCTAGGAAGTTTGGCTCAAAGTGGGGGATAGAAACACTAATTTTTTTCATAATTCAACAAAGGTTCAAAGGGAAATAAATAGGATTATAAGCATTAAAGCCTGGCTGATGGTGGCACTTTGGAGGACCATCAAGAGATTAAAGACTCAACAATGGAGTATTTTAGTAATCTCTTAAATGATTGGGAAGGTTCCAATTTGGAAGCTCAGTGGGCAATCCTAGGTAATATTCCTACTTTGGTCTCAGAGGAGCAAATGAAGGATTTGAATGCTAAGTTTTCAGAAGAATAGATTAAAATTGTAGCTTTTGATCTTCATCCTGAGAAGGAACCTAGTCCAGATGGCTTTCCAGCTGCTTTCTTTCAAAGGTGTTGGGATTTTGTGGGCGTGGAAATTATTGAAGCAATTAAAGATTCCAGAAGTTTAGGAAAAATTATAAAAGAGGTTAATAATTCCTTTATTGTGCTCATTCCAAAGAAAGAGAAGCCAGAATCTTAGGATGAATTCTGTCCTATCTCCCTTTGCAACACCTTTTATAAGATTCTAGCAAAGGCGATTGCTAATCGCCTAAAGAAAATCTTGCCTTCTATCATCTTAGATGAGAAAATTGGGTTCATGCTGGGGCGGTTGATCCTAAATGGGGTTATAATATCCCAAGAAGTAATTCACTTAGTTAAAAATATGAAGAAACTAGCAATGCTTTTAAAATTGGATATAAAGAAAGCTTATGATAGGGTAAATTGGAATTTTTTGTTCAAGTTGTTAGAGGCCTTTGGGTTCCAAAAAAGAATGGCTAGATTGGCTCTTTGGATGGGTGGTTGGCCTATAGTACTCAGTCTTATTGAATGGTTTTCCTAAATGTTTTTTTGCAGTGTCACGAGGTTTAAGGCAGGGTGAATCACTTTCCCCTTTCTTGTTTATAATCATGGAAAAAGATTTGGGGCGTTGGATTGATAAGGAAAGATGTAATGGTTGGGTGGAAGGTCTCTAGGTTACAAGTAGCCTTCCTTCTATCATGTACTAAAAATTTGCAGATGATACTATGTTGTTTGGGGTAGCTTTGGTCAGAGAAGCTCAGAGGCTAAAAGGAATTTTGGACAAGTACACTTTGGCCTCAGGTCAAGAGATTAATTTGGTCAAATCTGAAGCCTTTTTCTTCAATATTAGTAGTTCATTGGATGTTCAAATCTTGTGACATTTGGGTTTTAAGAGAGGTTAGTTGCCATGCAATTATTTGGGTCTTCCTCTAGTCAAAGGGGTTTAGCATTTAATGGAAAAGGTTAAAGGAAAACTTGCCTCTTGGAAGGGTTGGTGGCTATCTTGGGCGGGTAGGTTGATAATGTTAAATTTTGTCATAGCTTCCCTTCCAATTTTCTTGATTTCTTGTTTTCCGATGTTTGTGGGGGCGAGCAAATCATTGAATAGATCTATGAACTTGTTTTGAAATGGGAATGGGGATCAAAAGAAGTTTCCTTTAATTAAGTGGCAAAAGGTGTGTGAAAGAAGGGAGAATGATGGTGTAGGATTAAAAATTCTACTCTTGCAAAACAAGGCTCTACGGGAAAAATTGGCTTGGACAATCCATTCTCAATTGGAGTTAAATTGGGTTAAAATTGTGAGAGCCAAATATTTGGATAATGAGGAAAATTGTTTTTTGAAGGCTAGATCTCTTCCTAATGGGTCTCATATTTGGAATTTTATTAAAAGTGCTAGGGATTCAATTCTAGATTATCTAACCTAGGAGGTTAAAGTTGGAAGAGAGGATCTTTTACGGAAAGATTCCTAGGAAGGATTTCCAAACTTAGCTTCGAATCCATCTCTAGATAGGGTTAGGGAAAAAACAAAACAGGTGTGGGGAGATAAAGTAAGAGATTACTTTGATGACCCTATAGTTCTAAAGGAAGGTCACTATAGATGGAAATCTCATAGGTAGCTGGGCTTGGATACTCAAGACATGGAAGCTTTTAAGAAAGTCTTGAAAGGGAGGCATATTTGGGGGAGACAAGGAAGAGATAAAATATGTTGGAATGCATCACCTAAAGGGGTTTATTCTGTAAAGATAGGATATGCAATCCTAGTTTTTGTAGGGGATGTTGAGCCAAATCTCCCTTCTCAATTATGTTGGAGCAAGATCTGCCTGCCCAAGGTTGGCATTTTAACTTTTGCAATGGCTCATGGTAGGATTTTAATGGGTTACAAATTTTCAAAGTTAGTTTTTTATGGCCCTTCAAGGTGCCCTTTGTGTAGAAATACAAAATAAATGGTTTATCATTTACTAGTTAATTGTCCTTTTATCTAGGCTGTTTGAGATTGGTTGTGTTTGAAGTTGCAGTGGAAAATAGCTTACCCCAAAAGCTTGTTAGCAATGTTGAATTCTTGGCCATCTCCCTTGAGGTAGTCCTTGTTTGGGGATCTATGGCTGGTGTGCCCCTAGATTGTATTATGAGAAGTTTGGAATGAGTAGAATCAGAGGATCTTTCAGGAAAAGGAAATGTATATTCCTAAGTTACAGTGTAAGATTGAAGCAAGTATAGTGGAATGCTTCAATGCTAGGGTGGAGGAGATGAACTCTAAAGGTTGCAATTTCTCACCTTGGGATTCGTTGATGTTGAAAAATTGGTTTGGAATAAAGGCTCCAGTGTTTGTAGGGTCTGGAGGTGCAGTGATAGTGGAAGATCATAGTAAGGTGGCTTGGTTTTACCTAGAGCTAGGATGGGCAAAACTCAATTTTGATGGAGCTTCAAAGGAAAATCCTGGACCGTTTGGTGTGGGATGTGTAGTAAGGAATAGTAAAGGGGAAGTTTTGGGATCACTTGCAACTACTTTTCGAGAGGGGATAAACAATGCATCTGAATTTCAAGCCTAAGAAAGGTTGTCATTGAAGGGGATTCTACTTTAGTCATCAATGCTTTAAGATCAAAAGAAATTTGGAATTGGCAATTGGGGGAAAAATTAGAAGTTGCCTTGGGCTTGATAGAAGAATTTGATCAAGTTATGTTTAATCATATATTGAGAGAAAGAAATGTGTAGGAAAATATTCTTTCTAATATGGATGTTGTTGGTCTAGATAGAAAAGTGATCAATTGCCACACGATATGATTCTTGTGGGTGGATGGGAGGATGAACTTCCAAGTTGGCAGAGGGCATTGGTCGACTGACACAGGAGGCACATTGTGATGGCCATGGGGTGATGAGTTGGTGAGTGCTTGGTGAGGTGGCAGGGTCTCTCCCAAGTCCACCTTGGATGGAAACGTGGGAAAGGTTTATGCTAAATTGGTTAGGTTGGTGTCCATTATGAGCACTTAAAGCACTCATATCAAGGAAAAAATTGGTGAGAGAGTGGCAGCTGATTAGTACTAGCGTAGACACCGATGTGACCAATCTTCTGATTAGTTTGTATGGTATTTGTGGTAAAGGACAACCTCCCTCGTGTGTTGAGTCTAGCATTAATATCATCTAGAGTAAAGTATTGAATTATGATTGTAAGCATGGCATTCTCTTTGGCTTAAATGTAGTCATGGTGAAAGTGGAGGTATCAGTTTGAAGCTTGGTTGTGTTTGTTTGGTTTTCATTTCCTATAGGGTTTGTTTTATTGGGTGGGTGTTTGGTCTTTGAGATGGCAGGGAGATCACACTTTATAATTGAGGTCTCGGTAGGTGGTCTAGTGTGTTTAAGTGTAGACACACTGGTTTCGTTGGGGGACAAAACATGCTAAATGGATTTCAGAGAGGCTTTAGACCAACATATCAAAAGGAACATGAATAATATAGATTCTCTACTGGTTGTGGCGGTGAAAATGGTGTTGGGCTTTGGTCATTTAAGCCAAAGTGAGTTTGGAATGGATAACAAGTATATCACTTCCAAGTTCTTGGCGTCCCTTCTAGATAACCATGTGCCGAAGGTGGAGGCTAAAGTGCTACTTGAAAAAGTTTTTCAAAATGATTTGCTGGTGGGTGTGGATGAGGTGTTGAAGATTGCAGTTGTGGGCACAGGTATCCCACACCCTAGAGATTAGGAGTTGGTGAAGAATTCAGATGAGGCAGTGAAAATATATCCTTTTTTGCTCAATTTGAAGGGTTTGGCCTTAATGAGGCACTATATGATTGTTGCTGTCACTATGGAGTTTATGAAAAAAAAAAATTGGTCTCATGGAAGTGAAGGACATCGACTAGATTGTGGACTTTGAGGCCTTCGCCAAGGCCAAAAAATTTCTGTGAGTTTAGGTTTGGGGTGGTTGTCTAGTTTTTAGTAAATTTGTAATGTTTGGGTTTGTCTCTCCTAAGGATTGTAGTTTAAGAGTTCAGGTGGCGGCTCCCTATTTTGGTGGTTAGTGGTGGTTGGGTTGCATAGGGTCTTAGTATGGGTTTTTTTTCCTGTAATGCTGGTGGAATTTTTTTGGGTGAAGTTTAGCTGCTGGTAGTTGGTGAAAAATCTTAATGGTTTCATGGTTGGCATTTCCCTGTACATGCAGAAATATGTAAACTTTATCTTTTTAAATATTTATAAAATATATATCTCTTATGTATCAAAAAAATAAAATAAATAAACATCTATTCTAAAATAAAGCATAAAAAAAATCACCGAAAAGTAAAGTTTCTCCTAGGTATTATCCATGCATGCCTCAAGAAATAACCAAACCAAAGAAAACCATTCCATACATCACTAGATTGCTTCACAACTAGGCATAGAATGATGCAAGAGTTTAAAGAAAAGGGGGATCATTTTCCACTAGATAGTGTCAATATGTATCCTTAAACAACGCAACACACAGTCATGTTCGATAGGAACAAACAATAAACTATGTAAGATTTCATATAAGGAAATAGCTTTGAAATTGGCTATGATATTTGCTAACTTCTAATGAAGCATACAAGTTTTTAGTCTAGAATGGAATAGAAAACAAGAAAAAGAACAAAACTTGAATTTTTTTTGGTTCTCTAACATCCACAAATTTTGAACTTAACTTAAAATGAAACATCTCCCAACCTTTTATAAGAACAAGACGCTCGAGAAATTTAACCAAAAAAGAGAGGGAATCGAAGGGATGAATCACAAGGCATGTAGCATATGACAACTGGAAAGAGAACTTTAGAATAAGTCAACAAACTTTGACCTTCTTTAGCACTTAGAAACTTTTGGACGTATGTCTTTAAAATTCGACTAGGAAATCAAACCAGATCAAGCAGATTTGTCAAAAAAAAAATTAGGAACTTCCTCTTCTAGATATTCAGAATGATTAGGTGGAACTAGTTACTCAAATCCACCAACACTTTTATTCCTACATTTAGGTTTGGGATCAGATGCAAAAAATATGAAAGTAAATCACCTCAGATCAAGGCACCCTCCTTCGTCGCATGCGTAATACCTAGTTTCTTGGTACTTCTTTATCTCAAGCTTCTCCTTTGCATGAACTCCCAGAGTGTACCACCCAACCTGGTTACATCACTACTTGTGAACCAAATTTTCCTAACTATCCATACCGAAACATAGTCTAGCGACCTATTCCTCCTACACATAAAATTCCATATATTAATCCCCTTTTTTAAAACATTAATAAAATTCTCATTAAAATAAAACCATCATTAATAAATAATCTTTTAAAATAAGTCATAAATAACACACTGTTAATGCATTTCATGTAAGTATCTCTTTAGGCGGGCTACTAGACATTTTAGGATTTTGGGAAAAACTAAATAATCAACTTTAACACTTCAACACCCATGCATCATTACCCGGTACCTGGTACCCGACATACTTCATCTTTTACTAGAAAAAAATTCGCCTAGATCCCAATTACCACTAAAACGTTCACAACTCCCAGACCTTTAACTCTAGACCGCAACAACTTACCAAACCTTGCATTAAAAAGTCCAACCAACCTGGATTTTTGGTACTTGGTACTTGGTGTACTCTACACCCAGTACACTCAAATCATGAACTATTTCAAATATTTCCACTTTAACATGGGCTTCTGGTGATCCTTTTCCAACCAACACCTATCGTAAGCATTAATATTTTTTACTTGGGTCCCCAAGCCTTAAATTCTTGGGGCATGTTGTGAGACCACACAACACTATTATTTCACACACTTGATCTTAAGGCGAACAAAATGCCTCATTTCATTTGTGCTTCTTGTTTTCTATTGATTGGTTTGGAGTGTATTTGAGTATTGGATTGTAGATTTGTGGTTACTGGTTTAATTTTTTATCTTTATTATAAAAAATGTCTATTTTCCAAGTTACATTTTGGTGAACCTAACATGAATTTAATAATTTTCTATGAAATTTTAGAAATTTTAGCTACAAGAAGTCTATCACATTTGATCCAAACTTCAATGCATTCATTAGAGGAAACATCGTAGTCACTATCCCTTTCAACACATCTGATCAATCATGTGATCCATATGAAGATTGTTGAGTCACATTCATCATGTTAATCTCTATTTTTTTGTAGGTTTGAACCAATACACTACAATAGTAAAACCATCCACTGCAGTCACTATTTTGTGAACTAAAGTTGACATTCTATGCAATGCATTCGGTTTTTCTTGCAACATAGTCAAATTTCTATGCATTGCACTCAATAGATAATGCAGGTCATAGTCGATATCCCATGCACTACAACTGAGTGTCACTGGAAAGAAAGATATATGTCTTGATGTCTACTTTTGTGCTTTCTAATTTTAGTAGAGTAAAGGATTTTGGTTACTAATTTTTTGTTTCTAGCTTGTGACAATCACTTGGGCGATCTATAACATTTTATTTAGTGCTTTAAGAAGAATCCTATCTTGAACATTTACATTGGTGCACTAAAAAGAACATACAATTCTCACCTTTCAATTTGGGTTTAAAATGATTTTTTTTGATTGAACATGCAATACTTTGTTTTGGTGCTATAAAATTTACATACAATTTGCACATTTACATTGGTGCATTAAAAATAACAAGTGTATATTGTGGTTTGTGTGCTTGAACACATGTGATTAAGTCCACCAAAAGTGTGTTGTATAAAGTATCTTCTCCCCTTGTGCACCTCATGCAATCCTAGGTGACGAGAAATAACAACATTTAAAACTTTCCCTTTTTATTTTAAGTAGGTGGCCTATCTAGGAGTTCACCCCAGGGTTCGACCACAATTACATATCTCTAGTGGGCTATATAAAGGGGAAAAAACAAAAAGGTGAGCTCTATCCACCATTTAGAGTGTGCCTTAGTGGTCATGGGTGATTCTAGACACATGTTAGAGACTTTGGTCTTGCATTGGTCATATGTCAGGGTCTTCTTAGTGTAAGATTTGGCTATGGAGATAGCCACCTAAGGTCTAAAGGCCTATGAAAAATACACAATACTCAGAAGATCAACATGACAAGAATAAATTGTATTCCTATCAATTGAATGAAAATAAAATCAAATGCAGGTTGGTTGTACAATATATGAGAGTCTTGGTTATATAGCCAAGGTGAGACATAAGATGTCATAATATTATGGAAAATGTCTTAATCTTATGATGTGAGACAACTTATCATAATACCTAGGAAAAGATAAAATCTAGACATGACAACTAAGTCTTCTAGAAAGAATCTTAGGACCTAAGTAAATTTAACATGTGAATATGTCCCCTAAGTCCCTAGTAAATGAATTAACTAGGTACAAGACATTTATTTACACTAACACCCCCCTTAAGAGAGAAGGAAGAGAGACCATGTTAGGTACCCATGTACATTTATGTGCAACTTAGGGAGAAGATTATTATGAAAATGACACAAAGATGGGTCTCGACTATGAGGCCATGTTAGGTACCCATGTACAAATGCAAATGCAATGTCTCACAAATAGAGAAAAGGAGAAAGCATAGTGGGACAAAATTCCTCCCCAAAAGAGAGACAAAACTCCTAAAAATATGAGGACAAAAATTGAGTGAGGAAAAAGTCCCCCCCGTAAGAGAGAAGGAAGAGAGACCATGCAACCCCTCTCAATGGTGAGTCTATTCTCAAATGTCACAATGTCAAGAGTCCTAATATTGACTAAAGAAGGAGACAATTTATAAAAATGTGAAAACTGATGTAGAGTGTGGACCAAAAAGATGGCGAGTCCTCCAAATGCTACTCCAAAAGAATGTCAAACTATGACAAAAATTGATAGAAAGAATTAGGTACCATTGCAAAAGATGTCAACATAAATGACCAGTGTTTGAGTTGAAACTATCAACTCATGAGTGACTGCAAAATCTATAAATGAAGAGCTATAGATGAATCCAGATTACAATAGGAATAAGGTCAGAATCATGGAGACAACTGCACGAGTATCAATTGGACACTCTTAACAGATTGGTATATCCCTATCACAACTTGGAGATAGGTACCAAGTCTATAGATGTAGAACCTAATTTTCTGAGTATAGGTAGATTGCTTCCATAATAGGAGTGTCTGTATAGTATCTAGTCCATCACACCAAAATACATGGGTAGTTGACCTTTGCATTCACTATGTATATAGGAACTAACACTTGATACATAGATCAATCGAAAGAAGCACAAAATGTGATAGAGTATGTTGAAATAGCAAGATTGTGGCACTTTATTTTAGTGTGTTTTCAACATTGTATTTATATAGAGAACAACAATGATGAAGAAAATTTGGAAATATTAATGAAGAAGCCACACAAAATGTGCCTTGAAGCAGATGACCATGAAAGATACCCTCAATTGGATTTCAGTAGGAACAATTGGCCCCTTTTGGTTGTCGGTTAGAGGAGTGGATGATGCATGACAAGGCTCAATCAGGAGGCAAGAAAATAATTTTCCCAAGTTTACTTATTGATGTGAAATTTGTTTTAAAAAAACTTAATTTAAAAACATTATTAAAAACTTTATTATTAAAAAATAATAAAGATTTTGTTTTTAATTTTAAAAGCTTTATTAAAAACATAATAATGTAAAATACAATTAGTTTTAATTTTTTTAAAAATTTATTAAGAATTTTATTTTTTTTTTTATTAAAAAACTTCAATAAAAATTTATTAAAGAAAAACTAAATGTTTTATTTTAAATATTAAAAAACTTTGATAAAATATTATAGAAAAAACTATATTAAATTTTTTATCTATTTAAAATTTAAAAACTTAAGAAAAAAATTTAAACAAAAGTTTTATTTATGAAATGAAAAGCAGCCCACGAAATGGGGCTTTTAAAGGGAGTAGGGCCCATGGGGTGTAGGGCCCTATGGATACCCATGTACCCTTTGTGTAGACTTGTGTAGGTATTGTCTGTGTAGTCTGTAATTTTATTTTTTTTAAAAGCTTTTATAATAAATATAAAAAGTTGCGATTTTAATTATTATTATTATTATTTAAAGTTAAATAATTTTTTTTATAGAAATGAAAAATTATTTTTTATTTTTTATTTTTAATTTGAAAATTCATACCACTATGCAGGTAGGGCCGTATGCCCCACTTGTTAATTTTTTTGCCTATGAGAGCAATTTTGTCCAAAATTGATGATTTGGTAGTCAATTTATAGGTTCTTGGCCCTTCTGAGCATGATTGTAGGGTCAAATTTAACCCAAAATGTTCCAAAAATATGGCTACCTTTTAGATCTAGCAACCAACGCCTAATATTTAAACCCTTGCAAATTTGGCCTCTAATGTCCAACTAGGATGAAGCAACAGGTAGATCTGACTTTCTCAGACAATCTAGACGTAATGGTGAGCTCAGATTTGATGCAAAATACTACCAAAATGCACTTGCAATACAAATCCAAAAAAGGAACCACCCTAGAATTTGTTATTTCTATCCCACCTTTTTGACTCTCTAGATCATCCTAAGATGGAAGAGACTTGAGTATACTCAATGCTTCAAGAAAATACAAGATTTTCATTCAAGATATCCTAAAAGGCTAACCAAAGGAACTCAACTTGCTTTGATACCATTCAATATTTAGCTATGGAAATAGCCACCTAAGATCTAAAGGCCTATGGAAAGCACAAAATACTCAAAAGATTAATATGATAAGAATAAACTATATTCCTATCAATGAATGCAAAGAGAATCAAATGTGGGTTGGTTGTACAATGTGTGAGAGAAATTTGGTTATATAGTCAAGGTGAGACATAAGATGTCATAAGATTATGACAATTATCTTAATCTTATGATATGAGACAACTTATCATAACTACCTAGGAAAAGATAAAATCTAGACATGACAACTAAGTCTTCTAGAAAGAATCTTAGGACCTAAGTAACTTAACACATGAATATGCCCCTTAAGTCCATAGTAAGTGAATTAATTAGGTACAATATATTTATTCACACCAACACTTAGGAGTTCCTCCACTATGAATGATTGTTGTAGAAGCATAAAGTCCTTTTGGTTGTAGGTTTATTATTAGTGCATTAGGATAGGATCAACATGTAAAGATAGTCACCATGTACTCTCTTTGGTTGAGATAGAATATTTTTAGGTTGCTACCAATAACCTCTCAAGAAGAGAAAGAAGGTGTGCCCATGGCATCCATTGACTACTGAACACTTGGAATACTGAGAGGGGGGTGAATCAGTATTCTATTAAACCATCCAATCATTAACCATCTAATTACCAAAGCATACTTGAATACAACAAAAAATGAAAGAATGAAACACCCATAACACAAATAACACATGAACACCAAGTTTTTTACATGGAAAAATCAAAAAGGGAAAAACCACTATGAGGATTAGCTCACAATACATTATAACTAGTTATAAAGTATTACATAAAGGCTCGCTACTAGGTGGACTCACTATCCAAGTCAACTCTTTGTTCATAGAGAAAAGAAAGATAGAAAGAAGTGGATTCACAACAAATATTTGAAATGATACATAGTGCATCTAACATATGTTGGATTCAATTCCTTTCAAGATCAGATAGTGCATCTAACATATGTTGGATTCAATTCCTTTCAAGATCAGAACACTGACTTAATACACTTCATCCAACTCAGATAACAATTCACTACTCTGCTTTACATTCACACACCTCTTCTCAACTTTCACAACTTATTCGCTCAACTCTATAAAATGTCACATCACTTCTTGTATTTAGATCATGAACATATTAATTCCATCTCCTCAAACTCAAAACAAACTTGTATATATATCAAACTCTTTTGCAAACATCAATTAGGTTAGCCTAATTAGATGTAGCCTTAAAACATGCAAAATGTGCCTTGTTAGCACCCAATCTGACTCAAAATGCCTTCTCACCCAAAAACATGCAATATAGGTCGACATGGACCTATAAAATCTCCTTAAATTCACATCAAATATTTAATATCCACAACTCCTTACAAACATTAGGTTAGCCAGACATAGGACCTAAATGCAAAAAATACTCCAACAGTTCATCACTATAGGACACACAGACCTCAAAATGTCATGTCAACTGGAAAACAAAGTGCATTGACACCTATTAACATTCTACAAAAACCACAAGTCTAAGTCAAATCCACGGAGGAGTGCAGAACAATTTAGGTTATAGCCAATACACAAAAAATTGTGTAAACCTTATATGTTGATCTTCTGTTACTTGCAACTTGCAAAGAACTTACCTAAATCAGCTAAAATTTTGAATTAAGATGCTATCGATGTCTATGAGAAACATATTAGAATAGAAAAAGTAAATCTATAAGGGTGAAAAAATACATACCAAATTATTGGAGGGTTCTGTGTACTGAATCTGCTAGTGTAGACAGTTAGCAAAAATAATTAATTGTCTTGGAGTGTGGATCAAAGCCTCTTGCAAAATAACTCTTCTACAATCATCCTTCATACTATTTTGACATCCATCATGTATTGTTGACATCAATGACAACCTTTTTTATTCTTAGAAAAATCTCCCCCTTTGTCATTGATGGCAACATGTGCCAAAAGAAAACTTCTCTCCATGTATCTCTCCTAAAATATCTCTCCAAACATCTCTCCCCCTTTGACATCAAGGGAAAAGGGTGCTCCCCCTCAAACATATATACAAAAGAATCTAAAAATATGAAAAATTGAAAAATGTATAGAAATAGAAATGGTCAACCTGAAGATGTTGACCCTTGAAGCTTCTAAAGAATAGATTTCCAAGAAGATTTACCTTCTTCCCAATTCTTTTTGCTATTGCAACCATCCTATGTAGAGACTCAAGCTCCATCAAAGTGTCTTCTCCTTCTTCCACAGTACTAGGGGTTAGATTTAGCTTTTAAATTTTGTTAACGTTGGCAAGGGCACCTGAGGTAGGTATGTGCTTTGTTTTTACCAAGTCCCTTAGCTTCCCAAGCTGCTTGATAATCTCTTCCTTCTGGATCTGCAAGGTGAGAAATTTGTCATGCAAGTCTACAATAGTAGTCCAGGTCTTATCATCTCTATCTAGTGCCGAATCATAGGAACTTGATGCATTAGCTATCTGAGACTCAATTGATTCCATTTCATCCTTTATTACTTGTGTGGTATCGAACCACTTCATGCAATGCAAAAATAATGTTTTTTCCTTAGCTTTATTAGCCTACACCTCCTTCAAACATTCTTCAACTATAATATGTGTAGATGCACATTTATTTGTAACGTCCATCAACTTCTTCTCTGCTATCCTTGTCTCAACCTCTATTTCCACTTGACGTTTCAAACCAGAGTCATATTCCTTGAAGGAATTAATCAATAATTTGAAGTTTTCCACAATAGACAAAGATGCATCAACATTAGTTCCCCCTGTGATCTCTTGCAATGTCTTAATTGCTTCATCCATCATTTCACCACTCCTTTGGCGAGTCTCAATAATTTATTTTCTAGTTGATGCATGAAACACATCACCTAGCTATAACTTATGAATGTGAGATATCTTATTTAAATCAACATTGCCTTGTTGCATGGGCAACCACAAAAACTAAGAAGAGACATCCGGTTGGAACCTTAACTACTTAGACAATAATTTTTTTAGAGGAACACTGAAGGAGGATTCACTAGAGGGCTTAGGTAACTCAAACTTCTTTGCTTCATTCTTTCCAATATCAGGATCTTCTTCTTCCTCTTCCTTTTCTTCTTCTTCATTAGAGGTCTTGTCTTTATCTTTCTCTTCATCTCCTTTGTCCTTATCCTTCTCTCCTTGCTTAAAATTTTCATTAACATCTTCTTCACCTTCTTTCTCATCATCATTCTCTCTTTCCTAATTCTCTTCATTCTCATGCCTTTGCTCATTGACTCTATCATGCTTTTCACCTTCATTGATGCCTTGTTTTGTATCTACCAGAGGGACAAATGTGTCCAGGTTGCCTTGATCTGCACTAACCTATGTCACCAAATGAATAGGAGTTTCATTATTTATGGTTTCCTCTCCAATCACAAATTCTCATTTAGCAACATCCTCATATTCAACATTTACTTGCATTGGTTTATCTGTATTCAAAGGAGTATTTTCTAGATTTTCCTTTATATAAGTAACTCTATTATTTTCATACTAAATTTTGTTCTTTGCTGGTAGAGGCGATGGGAATCATTTCATACTTATGAGCTATATTTGTTATCTTTTCCTCTTTTGCTTCTATATTTTCTCAAATTGATCTTGTTCTCTTCCCATAAGAATTGTGACCCTTTGTTTCATTCTAAATTCTTCGATAAAGACTTGGGCCAATGTGGCTTTGTCAACATCAAATAATGAGAATCCAATTTTCTCCACAACATCTTACCTAAGATTCTCCCCCTTTTATATGGCCTCTTTTCTCCTCTCCATTAAGATGTTCCACACATCATTTGGAACCTTCTTCTTGATATTCTCCATGTCTTCTTCAATAATTACAATGTATTTGATGATTGCCTCTATTATGGTGGCTCTGTCCACCTCATTTGCATTTTTGTACAGGGTTGTAATTTCTACTAACATCTCATGATGCTAAATACCTTTGAATAGTGCATCAAAATTCATTGGACTTTGGAGTCTCTTTGGAGTTGTCTTTTTCTTCTTATTCTTCTCCAGTTCTAAAATTATTTCAAGCTTCTTTCCCCTTTTCCTTCATCTGCTTGTGCATATGTATCCTAAAGGCTTCCTTTTCTTTCTGAATCTCTTCTTCATTTAAGGTATCAACAATATCTATTCTCTATTTCTTTGTAATATTTATTCTTAGAATTAATGGAGGACCTTCATCTTCTTCCTTTTCTTCAAATAACACACTGATGTTCTTTTCTCGTATAGATTTCTCATTTCTTCTTGTTGATGTGGTGGCAACAGTAGGGGAAACTAGAGTAGTTTTCTTTCTCTTTTTAGGCCTTTTGGCCTTCTTTACTTGAGGTTCCTCTTTTATTAGAGAATTTGTCTCCATTATCTTGGTTCTTATAGTAGTAGAAACTAATCTAGAGGGTTGTTGAATACTAGGGAGAATGGTGCAAGCAGTTCTTCCAAATCTTCTAGGTTTGGTGGACCCACTTGTTGTGCTTACTTCTCCCTCTACTTTTACTCTTAACACCTGTATTTATTCTTCTGTGAATCCCTTGTCCTTGAGATGGTCATCCACCATCCTTATCACCTTCTTCTTTATTTTAGGCTTCTTTAGTTCCATATGCACTTCCATGGATTTATCCTCACACTTGCCATACCTTTTATGAGTAGTGTCCTTAGGGCTCCTTAACAATAATTCTACATAACCATTGACTTCATTTTTATTGGTCTCATATATAAGTGGTATAATCTAGGAAGTTTAGGGTTCTATAGCCTCAATAATGCATTCATCCGTTGTGACCAGAAATGTGATATATTTCTCATATTTATCCACTACTAACTTAGGGATCCTCTCCCTTTCATGCATTCTCTTATGGAATACTGCAAAGAATACAATAAGTGATTCATCTTGAGCTTTCATATGACCAATGCTATGTAGATATTCCAAAATTTGATGGGACAATGGTCTTCTTTTATCCCATATGAGATTGCTTCTTCCCAGAAGCTCCCTTAGAAAGTAAAACAACAAACAAACTACCAAAGAAGAAAAATTGAAGGGATACTTATTATCTTTAGTTTGCTTCAAGTTGTCAAAGATTTGTTGCTAGATAAACTCACACAAGTCATAGTCCTTTCTATTTTCCACCATTTCATAGGCTACATGAATTGTTGTAGCTAACACAAACTTCTCTCTTTTGGTGTAGTATATCTTGTATCCTATGACAATTGTTGCATATCTTACGACAAGATTTTGAATAGTGTTCATAGTGAGAGATCTTTGATCAAATGTAGCTCCAGTTAACTCCATTACATCCTTTCTCTTTATAGATTTCAATACTGGTATAGGTCTGGTGGCACATAGTCCAATAACCTCCCTTATAACTTACTTGGATATCAAACCAGGCATGGTAGTTCATATGAATTTGTCATGTACTCTGCTCAATGCCATTCTTACATACTTAGTTTCATCATCATTAATGAAACATGGAAACCATTGCCAGCCATTTAGTTTCTTCTTTACTAGGTTTTCATATTCTAGTTTGATTTTGTAATCATCTCCAATCAATTGGTCTTTCCACATGTCTATAAATCTTGTGTGATTATACTCTTCCATTTTCTTGTGGATGTATGCCCTAGTATCTTTTGTAAGCAAAACCCTATATGGAATGTCCAAAAAAGCTCTGAGTGGTTCGTTCTCAAAAACTCATGGGGCATTTCTAGAATTTTGGTTGGGGTTTCTCACTCACATTCACTACAGTAGGTGTAGCAATTTATATTGAATTAATTTTTTTTTAAAAGAAATTCTATTTCAGCTTTAGACAATGGTAAATACCCTTTTCTCACTCAACAAAACCTAGGGTTTGGATTCTCTTCTTTACAAATTTCCTTTGAACTCTTGAACTCACTTCAACACTCTCTACTCACTCCAAGTGCACAAAAGTAAATGAAATAAATTAAGAGTAGGTACATATATCCCTTCGATTTTTCCCTAATTCACATTCAATGTGCCAAACAATAAAGCTGGTAAAAACTTTCTCTGTGAAACAATAAACCCTAAATCACTCTACAAACCTCTACACTTGCATATTCTATTTTAGAGTCTTCTCCAAAAGATCATTACTATTTATCTTCATCACATATCTTCATTCCACATGATGACATCTTATGTAGGGGGTTGTTTGATTATTTGTTGTTGCTCCCCCTACGCTAATGCCTAGGTTCAATTTACCATGGAATTATCTACACTCGAGGGTGGTACATATTCATTTATATTCTTTGATTCTTCCTTGTTCTCAGTCTCCTCTTTATTTCTCTAAATTTTTTCCATTTCCTTCTTTACTTCAACTGGATCAATCTTTTTAATAGGTTCATTTCTCTCTACTGGGTTATCCTTGTATTTCTGCTTCTACAAAATTTAGCAATATGTCTAAGTCTATTACAATTGTGACATACAAAATTATTTTGAACAAAATTCCTTCCATTAATTCTAAATCTACATTGATTGACCTGTTAGGGTTTAGGCAGATCAAAGCAATAAACACTAAAAATTATTTGTAGATTAAATAACCCAAAATTAACAATGAAGAATAACACAAAAGAGATCAACACAAAATTTTAACATGGTTCATCCAATATGGGCTACATCCATAGAAAATCAGCCATCCAATGATTTTATTATCCAGTGCAAAACAGATTACAATCTCATGAATACCATACACCACAACTTACATCCCAACCGCTTATAACAAGCTTTTTAGAAGCTTCTAGAATTAGGGTTTTACAAAGTCATTTTTTATTTGTCGGTTAACACAAATTAACTACTGACCCCTTGACAAGCAAAGAAGGGATTTTTTTTGCATGATCATTCACCACATAATAACATGGCCTTGTGTCCAAATCCATAACATGTATACCAGTAACCATTGAAAGGTTGAATCATTCTACCATTGTTATATGCATTCATCATTTGAATTTTGCATTTATTTTCTCTATGTCCAAAATTCTTGCATGTAAAGCATTGAATAGTAAAAGATGAAACATTTTGATTCATTTTTCTTGTACATTCCATTGCTCTATGTCCAAATTTATTGCAAGAATAACAAATACCATTGAAAGATGGGTACCTTTGAGTATTTAGCTATCTGACCGAGGGTCTTCTAGCATTGTTTCTTTGATTTTATAACTTTCCCTTATTCTTCTTGTATTCATTCTTCTCTGGTTCACTAATCTTCTTTGTACTAGGTGTCTAATTTTCTTTTGAGATTTCTCCTTTTTGATGTCCCAAGCCACCTTTATCTTTAAATGCTTTCTATCCTATAATCAACTCATCAAGAATTGTAGAACTTGTCTTAAATTTATCTTCATGAATTCTTGCTTTCTCCATAGATGATGTCAGATTTACCACTTCTTGTTCAAGCCTTATGCATTCATTAGTTTTTCTTTTTACCATTGCATTCAAACATTCCTTAATTATTTAATTTTTTTCCACTTGCACTTTTAGGACCTAGAGATGTTCTCATTTGCTTGTTTCAATTATTCATTAACCTCCTTATGCCTTTCTCTGAAATTTTTGATTTGCTCTCTTAATTTTTTGATGTAGTCATTTACTTCTTTAATATTTTCCTTTAGATTTAATTTTTTATCTTCATCTTTTTCAAACATGCAATATTCTTCTATGTATCCAATAGTAGGAATCGCTTCCAAAGAAATAGGAAACATTCTATTGGCCATGTGTTCAATCTCCAAGATCTTCCCAAAGCAGTAAACTTCTTCCTAGGAACCAGGCTCTGATACCAATTCTTGAACACTTATAATACTAAGAGGGGGGATGAATCAATATTATATTAAACCAACCAATCATTAACCATCCAATTACCAAAGCATACTTGACTACATTAAGAAATGAAAGAATGAAACACCCATAACACACATAACATATGAAATCTTAGGAATTTTACATGGAAAACTCAAAAAGGGAAAACCACAGTGAGGATTACATCACAATATATTATAACTAGTTATAAGATATTATAGAAAGGCTCACCGCTAGGTGTACTCACTATCCAAGTCAACTCACTATTCAGAGAGAAAAGAAAGATAGAAAGAAGTGTATTCATAGCCAATATTTGAACTGATACACAATGCATCTAACATATGATAGATTCAGCTCCTTTGAAGCTCAGAACACTGAATTAATACACTTCATCCAACTCAAATTACAAATCACTACTCTGCTTTACATTCACACACCTCTTCTCAACTTTCACAACTTATTCGCCCAACTCTACAAAGTATCACATCACTGCTTGTATTCGGATCATCTACATATTAATTCCATCTCCTCAAACTCAAAACAACCTTGTATATATATGAAACTCTTTCACAAACATCAATTAACACAGCCTAATTAGATGTAGCCTTAAAACATGCAAAACATGCCTTGTTGACACCCAATTTGACTCAAAATGCCTTCTCACCCAAAAAATGCAATATAGGTAAGCATGGACCTATAAAATCTCCTTAAATTCACATCACATATTTAATCTCCACAACTCCTAACATACATTAGGTCAGCTAGGCATAGGACCTAAAAGAAAAAAATACTCCAACTATTCATCACCATAAGACATGTGGACCTCAAAATTTCATGTCAATTGGAAAACACAATGCATTAACATATGTTAGCATTCTACAAAAATTGTAAGGTATAACTCAAATCCACGAAGGAGTGTGAAATAGTTAGGTCATAGCCAATACATAGAAAATTTTATAAACCTTATATGTCGATCTTTTGTTACTTGGAAATTTCAAACCACTTACCCAAATTAGATGAAATTCTAAATTTAGATGCTATTGATCTCTATGAACAACATATTAGAATCACATAAGTAAATATATAAGGGTGAAAAAATGCAAACCAAATTATCAGAGGGCTTTGTGTACTAAATCTTCTGGTGTAGACACTTAGCAATTGTACTTAACTATTTTGGAGTGTGGATCAAACCATCTTGCAAAATAAATCTTCTACAATCATCCTTCATACTATTTTGACATCCATCATGTAGTGTTGACATCAATGAAAAATCATTAATGACAACATTCTTCATTCTTTCAACATTGGTGAACTTGTATCACTAGACATCTACTATCTACCTGTGTATAGAAAATGTATTTGACAATAATTCCAATTGCTCAAATATATGATCTTTCTAAATATTTACCCCTTTAATGGGAGGTGGGATTGATATTTATTGACAACTTGATCTATGACTAACTAAGTTGTGAATGTGATTTTGGGTATGTTATTACCAGTAAAACCAATTGGCCTTAGGGCCTTATTTTCAGCACTTGCTATTAAAATTCACAACTAAAAACTTATATACCCTATTTTTTGTGTTTTCACAATTGAATCAAATCTAAAAATTTGAAAAATAATTAAGATACTAGGGTTCCTTGGAGAGACTTTTTTTATCAAATCAATACACCGCATTTTCTAGCTTGTGCACCATATATGTATTAGCCACTCAATTAAACACTAGTAAATTATGATAATTAATGAACAACATAAGCATAACCCAATTTGGGTCAAACACTTGACTAAATTTTTCCTTTTCAAAAATATGAGTGAGTTTGCAAACTTCATAATGAAATAACTCAATTGACCACTCACTTAATCACTCTATAAGTATGGAAATCAATGAAATATATGAAGCTAATGAAGATCCAACCTAAAGGAGTCAAACAATTGATCTTTTATTTTCTATCATATAAAATGATTTCACAACCATTACCATTATCACAAGTCCATTTGCAATACCTTGACATAAATATAAAACTCATTCATAATAAGTTACAGTTGCTAGTACACACATGTGGAAATCAAGTTGATAGTATATGCAACCAATTTACTTATAACAACCATGCACTTTCAAAACAATTCAAAGATATTGTATTCTAGTGAGAATAATTTACTCATCAATATAAATAAGACACAAAATACACAATATATCATCATTTGTATTATAGAATATATACCATTTGCTTCTATAACTTGAAGTGGAAGAAAGGGAGAGAGAGCATCATCAAGGTGATATCCACCCTACCACAAAACATTAGCTTCCCTGTGCTTCTCCAATAGAGAAGCCTGACCCATCACAAGGTTCTAGCTGTATGTAGCCAACATGCATGATGGAATCCAATTAACTATGTGAGTCATTTTCCATTAGCATACTTATATGCTTATGTATCACACATCTAATACACTTGTATATCGTTAAGCCTACTATCGAGGATGATAAAATCCACCAATGTATCACACTTATGCATACGAGACCATGAAATTCAATATTCAATCATGTCACAATGTTGCCTTGACAATTTATAAGATTGGTAAATAGGTGAAATAGTAACCCAAGACTAATCCTATACTATCATTAACCATTAATGTAGTTTAACGGTAATGACATTTATTGAAGAGTACACCAAGATGGCTATCCCATATACCACATGTTACCTAAATGTACTTACTACTAAGAAAATTAGGAACCCAAGCTCTTACTTTCTTATTGTTAAGTTTGCATACTTAGGCCCTATAAATTAATTCACAACCTTTAATCTACAGTTTTTAGCAGAAATGATAGTGTTTAAAAATGTCATAACTTTTATGTTATTTAGCGAAATTGAAAAATTCAATATGTTTCAGAAAGGGGAGAAAGTGGTGAACAAAAACCTGAAATTGTTTCTTAAGAATCCTAACCATTTAAGAGCAGTTTTTTCTGCAATACTACTCAATAAACTTACCCAAACAGTAGTTTGGATAAAAGTGCAATCATAAACTATGTGTGCATGCACTTTAAAATATTAAATGTCTCTTTAATGTTAATTCCAATGAAAACCTTCATGATTAGAGACCTTTTTAAAGTAATAAATACTGATGAAATCTAATTCTCTTAGATTTATATATTATTTTGAATTCTGCAATCTTGTGCTATCCCCTTTCTTAATTTTAAATGGAATTTTCAACTTTGTACTACAATTTATGTTGAGATCTAAATAAATATTATTGCATCCCACATCTACCCTTCAACAAGCTAAGTTTGATAATGTCATTTAGCACAAAATTTGGTTGCAGTTGAAACTAGGGGCTTTACTTGTTTCACAGTTAGCAAAATCCTACCCTTCAGTGGAAAAATTTAGTAGTGACAATAGACATCAAGTTCAATTGTTGAAGCTAAGATTTTTTTTTAATCTTACAGATTCATCCTTGAATAACTAGAACCTCATAATGAGATTCAACAATAACTTGATTGCAATAACTAGATATTATCTTTGTACACCACTTTGTAGACATTATTGCTACTGTCTCAAGTCACATTCCTATATTCATATTTGGAAAACCATTTTTTTTTGTTTATGGTTGTTGTTGGAATTTATTATTTTCCTAAGCCTACCCTCATGTCAGACCCCAGTTGCTTCACCTACCCATCAGGAGCTCTTTCCTCCAATGAAATTTTTTGGGATCTTCATCCCTATAGCTCCTGACAGCCCCAAAAGTTAATGCTGGTAGGAATTTTTGATTTCCAAAATTTACTATGGTAGGTAATTTTAAATTTTGAGAGGGAATGTTGAAGAGAAAAAAATAATTGAAGGTAGTTAGTTCTGCCAGTCAGTTGGGAGAAGAAAATTTTTCTGTGCAACAACAGTCCATGGACAGAGGAATGTTTTGTGTGAGCTCCTAAAAGCTCCTAAACAACAACAACTGTATGTTTTTTGTGATTGAGCAGTGATTGCTCCTGAAGAGCTCTACGTAGCTCCTGCCAGTGAGATCCTAACAACTCTTGAAGTTTGTCAATTTGTATGAGCAACTCTAGATTGCTCCCTGAAATTTGTATTCAGTAGTTTAGAGCTTATTTTTCTGAAGTTTATGTTTAGTATTTTATGTATTGTCATTTCCAGCTTAGTTAATACAAAGAAGGAAAATATTGCATGCCCAGATTTGTGTCTCCTGTTCTTTTTTATTCTACATTTTGTATTCCCTTGTTGTTTTTTGGGGAAACAAAGTAGCAGCTTTGTGTTTTTTCTGTGCATTAAGAAATTCTGACATGGTATCATAGCCATAGGCCCCATTTCTTTGTGAGCTAGGGAATTTTTTTTCTAGGTATTAAGTTTTTCTTATAGGAGACATGGCTGGAGATGAAGGGAAGAGTTGGCAGCAGCCACCATCCTTTAATTGAAAAAACTATGATGTTTGGGCAAAGAAGATGAAGACCATTGTTGATGATGTTTTCTGCACAACAACAACTCAGACAGAATATAACTATATCTCTCTTGAAAGGTAAATCTCTATTAGCAAGCCTCAAGAGATAACCCCAAGGTCTCTAATGTCAGGTCTTGACAATGCATAAACAACTCAGTGATAAATGTGAAAATGTTGGTAATCACAAAGGGACCTTACTACAAGCAAATACTGAATCTAATTTATCATATCTAGCAATATGATGATACTCCAATCCTAAATCTAACCCAAATGATAAAATAAATAACAAAATATAATGGTTTCAAATAGATCTCTAAATTAAAACTATTCCTAAGATTAACAATGAAAATGATGTAACACTTGAAATAGACCAATCCCTCAGAAACTAATTCCTACTTAACCCAAATAAATCTGCAATCTTACAAAAATAGTGCAATCTTCTAAGGTATTAAATATTTTCAGATCATGAACATTCATTCAAAACAACCCTATTGCAATCAAAATGAATGAACCTCCACAATTAAACTAAGCACAATGAATATAAAAGTCCAGGCTAACTTTGCAAAACAACTAACAATCAGTTGGTTGTGAAAGTATGGACCAGGGATTGCTGCAAACACTTCAAGTACTAAATCATAAACATTATCAATTTATCTAACATTAAACCTAATGAATTTATCAAATAACTTGAGCAATTCCAAAGATAGAATCACAAGAACCATGCAAGATAAATCAACACAAGAGAATTCACCAAAATCACAATGTCTCCAATTGTATTGAATCACCCAAAGTAGCAAAAATTCTAGTATTCTGTTACAACACTTGCTCAAAATGAACTAACTTCTAACTTCTGCTCTACTGCTTAATTCGGTCTAGCATCAAAAATATCTATTTGTCTATATCTTACAAATGAGGAAAAATTACATATTAATAGAAACCCCCCAAGATATATCAACCTAATTAGGGTTTACAATAATAAAATAGCCACAAACATGTTGGCCAAGAGGAATTCAAAATAAAATAGAATATGCATTAAATGCATGAATTCCATCCAGGTCGGCCTGGGATCTCCAATGTAACTCAGACCAATGCATGCAAAATAATAGGGAAGCACAAATTTTGATGTAGCCTTGCATTAACTGCTTTCCCCTTTGTCTTTATTTCGATACACCCTATCATGCACCATCAAGAGCACTTTGTCCAAGTCGGCTATAGGTGGCAAAGGTAAAACCTTAATTCTCCTTTCGATGGATTTAATATATTCTCTTGATTGCTCCACTGACTTATCCCACTCAACCCTATTGGTTTGTTATTTCTCAATAATTGTGATATAAGTGGCCGCATCATCCAACTGATGCTCAGTAACTGGATCCTCACTAACTGGAGAATATACATCTTGCCACCATTTCTTCAATTGCTCTAAGCTCAAATGTTTTGGTGTAAAATTCCTTCTCCTAGCTTATCCTTAGTGTACTCCATGATAGTCTTGGTCTTCTGCAATAGGAGATCTACATCCTCAAGATAAATCAACACAAGAGAATTCACCAAAAGCACAATGTCTCCAATTGTATTGAATCACCCAAAGTAGCAACAATTCTAATATCTTGTTACAACACTTGCTCAAAATGAACTAACTTCTAACTTTTACTCTACTGCTTAATTCCCTCTAGCATCAAAACTATTTATCTGTCTATATCTTACAAATGAGGCAAAATGCCATATTAATAGAAACCCCCCAAGATATGTCAGCCTAATTAGGGTTTACAATAATAAAATAGCCACAAACAATTCATCCAAGAGGAATTCAAAATAAAATAAAATATGCATTAAATGCATGAACTCCATCCAGGTCGCCCTGGGATGTCCAATGTAGCTCAGACCAATGCATGCAAAATAATAGGGAAGCACAAATTCCGATGTAGCCTTGCATTAACTACTTTCCCCTTTGTCTTTATTTCAATACACCCTATCATGCACCATCAAAATTACTTTTTCCAAGTCAGCTATAGGTGGCAAAGGTAAAACCTTAATTCTCCTTTTGATGGATTTAATATCTTCTCTTGATTGCTCCACTGACTTATCCCACTCAACCCTACTGGTTTGATATTTCTCAATAACTACAATATAAGTGGCCACATCATCCAACTGATGCTCAGTAACTGGATCCTCACTAATTGGAGAATATACATCTTGCCACCATTTCTTCAACTGCTCTAAGCTCAAATGTTTTGGTGCGAACTTACTTCTTCCAACTTATCCTTAGTGTACTTCATGATGGTCTTGGTATTTTGCAACAGGAGATCTACATCCTCTTTATGTTGAGACAATACATCTTTCAACCAATCTATTCCTTTATTGCATATTCTAGCTGTTGCCTTGCTAGCCTTAGCCTACATCCATCAAATACTAACATGAAAATCCAATTGTTGATAACATATTCATCAAAGTGTTAGCTCAAAATCATCAGAAAATCATCAAAATGAGAAGTTCGAGATTCCAAGCTAACTAGGGAAAACCAGTCTAGGAGGAATTTCGAAAAATTCTAGACTAGGTGGATTTTCCCAAAGAAGGCACAAAATCAACAATTAATCATCAAAATGAAGAAAGGATGCATAAAACATTGTAATCCATCAGTTTAAAGCATGGAATCTTAAGCATTCATCATTAAATTCATCCATCTCATCCAATCTATAAGTTCCACACAACTTTCCAGAGAATTTGGAAAAATCCAGCCGGACCAGAATTTCACAAAAATAACAATATTGTATGAACTTCGGGGAAACTAAGGGATGAAGGAGAAATCAGGAAAATTAGGGATCGACGAAAATACTAGAAGAAGGAAATATTCTGGATTTTCAACACATTCTGGGAAAATGGAGGGGACAAGGAAACTCAGGGAAATCCATTCACACAAGAAAATCCCGAAACTGATGGAAAACCCAAATATTGACGTTCTCCATGATCTCGCTCAAATTGATCAAACAATCACAAATTTGAGGAATTTGGGCCTGCAACAAGTTTAACCTAAACCTCCTATTGATTTTCATTGAATTAAAGCTCCTCTTAAAGAAAATTGAAAGGGAATGGCGATGCCCTATGTATGAAACCCCAAAGATCTACCATTGACGCACAAACAAGTTTGAGATTTAAGCTACTCAACTGCTAGGTTTCAAAGTATAATCATGGCCCACAAGCAAGAAAGATGAAAGTGAAAAGAAAGCATGAAATTCACTTGGGGAACCATCAATCTAATCAACATCACACAACCCTAGCTTCGAAATATCCAAACACATAGAAATTCTAACTTCGAGCATATCTAGAATACCAAAGGACCACTCACATTCATCAATCAGAAGATAGGAAATGTTTACATACCATTTGATGAAATAGAAATCGATTATAGCAATGTTAGGCAACAACTTTGAATGCCCAAGCAAGCTTTGACAACAATAACACCTAGAAAACAACTACCAAATCCTACAATTCAAAGGTTTAGCATGCCAAACTTAGCCAAGCACCACAAGATTGAACACCCCAACTCAATAGAACACAAATGATAAATCATAATGGCAAGAAAATCCCAAAAAGTTGATTAAATACATCCCTCACAATTCGTACAAGTGATCATAAATACAGTCGACAAGACAAGCTAAAGAAACTCAAAAACCCGACGACAAAACATAATTTCAGAAAAATCTGGTCTAGGCAGAATTCCGCAAAGTCCCAAATTTCCCGAACTGCAACATTAATCTCCTTGTCAGGCTTTGAGTGAAATCTGGGAAAATTTGGATGGAGCAAAAAATCCTAAAATGGAGTAAAAACTTGAACTTCGTTCAGAACTTAAGATTTTCAAAGTGCAACTCAGGGGAATCACTTAAGCAAGCAAGATAAACATTTTAAGCTTATGCCAAGGCAAGATAAATTCTTAAAATCAAAGGGCCAAAAATACCAAGAACGAAAGCGAAAGAGGGTCCCTGCTTTCAGCGGGGCGTGTGTACAAAAAATGCACAACAATTGGCGACTCTGCTAGGAAAATGCTCCAAAGCATTTGATGATGAACAAGAATCATGAACCCAAAATCTCTAGTTTTGACCTCCCTACCAAAAATAAAAATAAAAATGTAGGATTAAAGAATCAGAACCAAAGGTAGACTAAACCTTCCATAAACTGAAAATCCAAGTGTGTGCACATGAGTTCGTTTCCCTCCTTAAGCTACTGCAGAAACCAAGTTTAATCAGGTCAGGCTACGTAAAGATTCTAACTTCAAAAATAACCTAGACAGAGCCTCATTTCCAGTTAGGCATCTATAGCCCCGACGAGGTTATCGATGTGACTCTCTCGAACATAGCTCTATTTCCAGCCAGGCGTCTATATCCCTGATAGAGATATTTAGATACTCCTAATAAGTTGAATGCATTTTATATTCAATATTTACTCTTTTCTTCTTTTGATATTTCTTTTCTTTTTCACCTTTTCATTTCAACCCGTGAACAATGAAGTTCACACTCAGGGTTGAGAACCACAGTTACGCTGAAGTAGAAATAAGATTTTTCACCTAACATGACCTCACAAAGATCTCACAACAACCTCAAGATTCTTAAGATGTATGAAAGATATAAGATTTCATAATACTTCAAATTCAAATCAAGCCAGTGACCCATCCTCCTTAAATCAAACATTTAGACTTCTTGATGATAACAAAGACCTCAACCATCCATTCAAGACTCACGACTAAAGTCCATCAATGAAATACTCAGGACAGTCCTAAGTAATAATATATTTTCCATGCAGGTGCAACACGGCCAAAAGAAAACAAGGAAACCTCCAAAGCAAAAGCAGAGCAAAACACACCAAACCGAAAGCAAACCTACACTAACCAAAGAAAACAAAAACAAAACAGAAAGGGAAACCTACTCTAACCAAAGCAAAGCAAAGCAAATAAAAACAGAAAGGAAATCTAATCTAACTATATACAAGGAAAGAGCTACACACAGCTCAGGATTGGAAATAATGCTTCAAGTACTGCCCATTGATAGGTAGTGGGATATCCTCCCTCGTGAGAGTTTTCAAGCGGAAAGCATTATCTCCCAGGATCTCTAAAATCTGATAAGGGCCAAGCCAAAGTTTATCAAATTTACCATGTTGCCCCTTTCGGTCATGGGCTTTATCCCAGTAGAGAACCAAGTTAGAGATCCAAAAGGATTTTACCTTGTCTCTTCTATCAAACCACCTTTTGACTACCCCTTTATGTTTGGCAAAGTTTTCAAGGGCTTTGTCTCTTTTCTCCTTAAGGTGTAACAACTTAGCAAGTCGGGCTTCATGTTTATCTCCCTCATCATAATATTCATTAATGAACTGTAGGGTGTGGATTTTTAACTGGATAGGAAACATAGGCTCTAACCCATAAACCAGGTGGTAAGGGGATTTTCCTATGGAAGTCTTGTGTCTTGTATGATCTACCCAAAGAGAAAATTTAAGCTGGGTGTGCCAATCCTTAGGATTTCTTTCTAATAGTTTGTGAATAACAATCAGGAGATTTTTATTGGAAGACTCAACCAAACCATTACCCTGAGGGTAATAATTTGATGCAAACTTAATTATAATCCATGATCAAAGGCCCAGTTAGAGAATTTCAATTACGCAAATGCAGGACAATTATCCAAACCAAAGACATAGGACATCCAAAACGGTTAATAATACCCGATTCGATGAAATTGATTACCACCTTAGAAATACATTGCTTGCAAGCAAGGGCCTTAGTCCATCTTGTGAAATAATCAGTAACATTAAGAATATACCTGTGACCTACAGAGGAAGGTAGATTGATTGGACCTATGAAGTCCATTCCCCACTTTTTGAAAGGTTTTACCTCAAAGACCGGTTGAAGTGGGAGTGCTACATACTTCTCTCTAGTTGTTGCAGTCTAACACACATGACAAGTTTTGACATGGTTGTGTGTCTTTGAACAGTGTGGTCCAATAATAACCTACTCTCAAAATCTGATTCATTGTAGAAGGTGTAGATCCATGGCATGTACCATATCTGTCATGAAATTCCAACATTACTCTTTCAGATTCTGATTTTCCTAGGCACCTTAAGTAAACACCATCATGATTTTTTTTTTATAGAACAACTCCCTTCAGCATGAAACTGTCACTCTTCAAATGCAATTCCTTTCTCTGTACTGCATTAAGATGGTCAGGACACCTTTGAGTCAGGAGAAAGTGAACAATATCATCATACCATTCCCTGAGAGAAACATCTTCTAGATTATATTGCTGGGCTACAAGATCAGGGCCTATTTCTGCCATTATCCTTGTAAGTCCTTGCCCTCTTACTAACTTCATGGGTTGAATCTCAATATCATATTCTTGTAACATAGTTACCCACTTAGCCCTGTGCTCTCCTAGCTCATTCTGCATCGACAACAACTTGACTGCAAGATCAAGAACTATTGCAAAGACCTTGTTTCTAAGGATATAGTGTCTAAATTCTTCACAACTCTAACTAAGGCATAAGCCTATTTCTCCACACTTGGGTACCTTAGTTTTGCATCTTTCAATGGTGCATTCATGAATTCTATGGGATGTTCACTCCCTTGATCAGATTTTTGAGTCAACCTAGTAGCATACAAGTGATCAAAAGCAAATGAATATATATAGAATGGTTTAGTATAATTTGGACTCACCAAAACTGGAGATTCAGCAATACCCTTTTTATCTCTACAAATTCCTCCTTAGCTTCTGCATTCCATTCAACTTTGGCTTCCTTCTTTAACATTGCATTCATTGGCTTAACTATTTCTGCAAATCCAGTGATGAACTTCCTTACAAAGTTGATTTTACCAAAGAATGATTTCATTTCTTTCTTGCTATCAAGTGGCTAGATCTTGAGTATAGCTTCCACTCATTCTAGGTCAATGGAAATTCCTTTCTTAGAGATAACGTGCCCCAACAATTTTCCCTCTATAACTCCAAAGATGCACTTCTTTGGATTGAGAGATATACCAAACTCCCTGCACTTCTGAAACACTTTACATAAGTCCGCTATGTGGTCTCCTCTCTTCTTTGAAAAGACTGTCAGATCATCCATATAAATGATTATGCATTTACCAATTATATCTTTAAAGGAAATTTCCATAGCCCTCTGAAAGGTGGCTCCAACATTAATCAAACCGAAGGGCATCCTCCTATAGGAAAAATTACACCACTTAGTGGTGAAAGCAGTTTTATGTCTATCCTCATATTGCACCATAACTTGATTGTATCCCGAATAGCCATCCAAGAAAGACATCATCTGAGATCTGTTGACAATCTAAAGTACTTCATCCAGTGAAGGTACTGGATAATTATCCTTTTCTAATGCTTTGTTGAGGTTTCTAAAATCTACATAGAGTCTAATTTCACCATTCTTTTTTCTTACAGGAACCAAGTTTGTAACCTAGGTTGAATGTATAACTGGGAATATGATTATGCCAAATAGCAACTTCTGCACTTCCTTTTGAATTACTGGTTCCAGTAGAGCATTGATTGGCCTCTGCCTCTTCCTGAAGGGTTTTACTCTTGGATTGAGAGGGATAATGTGAGTTATAATTGATGTGTCATAGGTCTTCAAGTCCTCATAACTCTAGGCTATCACATCTTGATATGTATGTAATGCATCAATTATTCCTTTCCTCTCTTCTGAGGTACATACTTTTCTAATGAAGACATTCTTGACATCATCCTGATTCCCCATATTATAATTTTCACATTGTCCACTGATAGACTCTTTTTTGGCATCCTATTCTTGATCTCTAACCTTATCTAGATTGAAAATCCTCTCTAACTACACCATTCCTTTGGGAATAGTATTGGTCTTTAGATTAATTACCCCTTCCAAATCCATCTCTACTTCTTGGAGTTCAGTTTCATCAATAATTTGAGAAGTAAAGACATCTGAGCTTGTGATAAAATCCAAAATGTGCTTATCATCTTCAAATACCTAGAAATTAGTAACATTATTAGGTACTGAAGGTACTGGGGTCAGTTCCACCATAAACTTCTTCAATCCAGAAAGAGACAAAGGTTGTAATGTACTAGTTGCCTGGGCAAGGGAGTCAGTTTTCTGGTTTTTACTTCATGGGATCAACTGAATGTTGAAGGTATCAAATCCTTCAATAAGGTCCCATAATCTGTGCCTATAATTGGTCATTCTTCTATCATGACAAGATTACTATCTCCTAACTTGCTTAACCACTAACTCAGAATCCCCAAAGACTTGCAAAATCTTGACCTTTTTCTTTAGTGCCATTAACAACCCATGGATCAAAGCCTTATATTATGCTACATTATTCATACAATTAAATTGAAGCCTATGAGCAGCAAAGAAAGTCCTACCTCTTGGACTAATTAGCTCAAATCCTGCCCCAGCTCCTTGCTTTGATTTGGATCCATCAAATCTTAAAGTTGAACAACTAGCAACTGCAGACTTCCTTGTTGTATCTCTTGTATTGTTGTTGTTGGATGGTTCTTTAAAAATCATCACCTTTTTTCCTTTAGGATCCTCTTGGACATTCTGGATATTAATTTTGACTGTTGGAGTGGGATTGATACCCTTCTGTATTTTTTCTACTGTAGCCTGCCACAAGCAACAGTCCAATTCTGAATGGGAGGCATTATGAACCCTACACCAATTTGGCAAGAGTAGTTCTCCAAAATTCATTCCTCTACCCAGCTGAACTTGATCTTCAATACATTTTTGAATGAATTCCTAGAAACTGTCCAACAAGCCGAGTTGATTATCTTCAGGGATATCATCACTTTCAATTGGTTCCACTAGAGCTTTAGTACCACTGGATTCAGTTGTGAGATCAATAGGCATAGCATGTAACATAAGAATTTCTTCTGCATCAGATTCCTCAAAAGGGGTTGGAAGCATAAAATTTCCCATGCTCACCGCAGATATTAGAATCTCATTTGAAGTGTTTTGATATTCTGTAATCATGTATTTCACCTGGGTTCCCTTTCAATTCTGATATGATTTGGTACTCCCTTCTAGGGAAGCCACATATAAGAGTGATCAGTTGATACATATCCATTCAAAGCCCGAGTAAAGTCTCTTCCCAAAATCAGGCCATAAGCATTGGGTATATCGGCCACCTGTATATTAATGACTTGCTGAATTCTAGGATTTTAAGCAACCTACATATGAATCATGTTTAATTCTCCTACAACATTAACTTCAGTTCTATCCAGTTGTGTAACTTTCTTTTGGAAATTAGCAAGAGTAATACCCAAAGATCTACAAACACCAAAATTCAATACATTGGTGGAAGCACCTGAATCCAACAAACAGTTGTGCAAGTTCTTACCAAATATACAAATAGAGATCAAGAAGGGAGGAGTGTCTGTTTTCCCTTGAAACAGAGTTAAGGGAGTATCTAATTGAGTGACTTGTGTTTTTTCCTTCTCTTTTCCTTTATCTCTAGGAGGCACGTGGACTTGATTATGAGTCTGATTTTTCCTTCCTGCCAATTGAGAAATAGATGCTTTATTGACACTTTCACTAACTGATTTATCTTGTGATATGTAATTTTCATTATAAGCTCCTAGCACTGTATTCCTAATAGTTGGAACTCTCAATAATTCATATGCAGAGAGGCTTACCTTTAGCTTCTTGAGTTCTTCCACAACATTTATGGCCAGTTGTTCCTCACTCAAATTAGCAGGGGTCTCCTTTGGGTATTCCACCACCCTGTCTTTGTTTGCATCAACACCTTTCCCTTTTGACATGTCCATATGTCTTTGATCTTTAGATAAATATTCCCTAGACACATGAGGATGTGGTGGATTATTGTTGGCATTAGGATCTGGAGGCGTAGTGAAGTTGTTCGTTGGAATAGAAGTGGTGAAGGGGCCTCCAGCTTGTGGATGTATATGTGGTAGGTCCCTCAAATCATACTTCTTGATAGGCCTCTAGAAGGTCTATACCTCTTCAACATAAGCTTCTTCTTCATCTAGGGGTCCATTGTCATTCACTGGATTTTCATCAAACAACTATGTGATCTCATCTCCATTGCACATCTAGTTTGCCTCTTCCTTCAGCTGTTCTAATTCTCCTTCAAGCACATTTCTTTGATCTATGGAAAAGGAGCATAATTTAGTACCAACATTGATGAACCATAGGGAGTAGATGGCACCATTTCCTGACTACCTTCATTATTCTCCACTTCATATTGAAAAATCGAAGCTGTTGTCTAGAACTATTGACAATCTAACTTAGAATGTTGACTCATTTTATGGAGCCTACACTATCCTGATAAAGCATCCTCAACCAAATATACACCACTTGGAGGCTTCTCTTGGTTGACTCGCTGATTGACTAGTTGATCCAATGGGGTGGGGAATCCTCCATTGTTAGGCCTCATATTCCAAGTCCTATTCTATCTAGGTGGTTGTCCCCTATCGAGCCCTTGTCCACCAACTTGCCCTCTATCAAAGTTTTGGCCTGAGGATTGTCCTTTATCATAATTTTGTCCTCTGTCATTATTATACCATCTATCATTATTATACCTTTTGTCATTATTATATCCTATGTTGTTGTTATATCCCCTTTCAGGATGTTTCCCCTATCAAAATGTTGTCCTTGTTGATTTTCTCGACTTTCTCTACTATGATTAGACTACATATTTCTTTGAGCAACTTGCAACTAACTGTTCTGGTTCCTCAAATAAGTCACCTCCATATTTAGCTTCTTCACTTGCTTAGTCAATTCATCCAGTCTCTCCTTGTTAGGATTTCTATATGGAGGTTGGTTCACATTATTTTGGGGATATCCTACTACAGTATTGGCATTTAGTGATTGGTTTAATACTTTAGAATTCTACAGATACGTGGGAAAACTAGCCTGAGGCTATGGATGAAGTGGTTGATTTACATTTTGCTAAGGGTAGCTAATTATGGGTGGAACTTGAATCATAGGAGGTCCTAGGTGGGGGACTAGAGGCAATTGAGGTATTGGATTCATGATAGGAGTGTGATTAGCGAGAGCCTGGTTGAGAGCTGGGACTTTTCCAGGGTGAGCAGAAGGTCCTAATGACAGTAAAGGCCCAAAAAAATGTTTCCTTAAAGTAGTGCTAACCTTCATAGCCTCTGCGTATGCATCAAGTAGGGTATTAGGAGGATTTTTTCTCCATTTCATGAAGGTGGTTGTCAGGCTGTCAAGTCCCTCATAATAGACTTCTAAAGCAATGGGCTCATCAACAACATAAGGGGTCTACAATTGGGTATAGGCATGATGAAACCGGTTGTTAAAGGACCCTATAGGCTCATGGACTTCTCTCTTAACATTAGTGAATTGATGGTAAAGCTCATTGGGACTAATGGGAATCCTAAACTTCTACAGAAATGCAGTCTCTAGTTCAGTCCAATTCTAGATCGACCCAGTAGGTAAATGATTGTACCAATAGAATGCATCCTCTCCCAAGGAATAAAGGAAGAGTCTGCATACTACATCCTCATGATTTATTCCTCTATCCTTAAGGCTAGTTTGAAAGATCTTGATGTGTTCCTTAGTAGTTCTATTGGGATCATTAACATAGAATTTTGAGTAAAAGTGTTTAGGGTTCTTGGGCATGACATTGTAATTAGCGAAAGTCAATGGAGATGGGTTATTAGCTAGGAAAGCCATTGGTGGAGGTGGGGGTGGTAATGGTTGATTTATGGTTGGTTGAGGTTGTTGAATGAGAATGCCCTTAGACTCAGATGCAGATGAACTTGATGAAGATGGAGATGATGGAGATGATGGAGGTGGCTGGGTGGATGATGATTCTCCCCTTCTACTGGCCCTTCTTGACTTAGTAGGGGCTGGTAATTCTTGAAATTCCTCCTCCCTTGGAGTAGATATGGTTCTTCTTCTAAATATTTCAGGAGAGATGAGAGACAAAAATCAATCCAACTTGCTTATTTAGGCCCTCCTTCTAGCGCCAATCTGTTGATGATTTTTTCTGCACAACAAATCAGACATAATATAATATCCTATCTCTCTTGAAAGGTAAATCTCCATCAGCAAGCCTCAAGAGATAACCCCAAGGTCTCTAATGTCAGGTCTTGACAATGCATAAACAACTTAGTGATAAATGTAAAAATGCTGGTAATCACAAAGGGACCTTACTACAAGCAAATACTGAATCTAATTTATCAGATCTAGCAATATGATATGGTTCTTCTTCTAAATATTTCAGGAGAGATGAGAGACAAAAATCAATCCAACTTGCTTATTTAGGCCCTCCTTCTAGCGCCAATCTGTTGATGATTTTTTTGCACAACAAATCAGATGTAATATAATATCCTATCTCTCTTGAAAGGTAAATCTCCATCAACAAGCCTCAAGAGATAACCCCAAGGTCTCTAATGTCAGGTCTTGACAATGCATAAATAACTCAGTGATAAACGTAAAAATGCTGGTAATCACAAAGGGACCTTACTACAAGCAAATAATGAATCTAATTTATTAGATCTAGCAATATGATGATACTTCAATCTTAAATCTAACCCAAATGATAAAATAAATAACAAAAGATAAGGGTTTCAAAGAGATTTCTAAATTAAAACTATTTCTAAGATTAACAATGCAAATGATGTAACACTTGAAATGGACCAATCCCTCATAAACTAATTCCTTCTTAACCCAGATAAATCTGCAATCTTACAGAAATAGTGCAATCTTCTAAGGTATTAAATATTTTCAAATCATGAACATTCATTCAAAACAACCCTATTGCAATTGAAATGAATGAACCTCCACAATTGAACTAAGCACAATGAATATAATAGTCCAGGCAAACTTTGCAAAGCAACTAACAATCGAAAAGTATGGACCAGGGATTGCTGCAAACACTTCAAGTACTAAATCATAAACATTATCAATTTATCTAACATTAAACCTAATGCATTTATCAAATAACTTGAGAAATTCTAAAGATAGAATCACAAGAACTATGCAAGATAAATCAACACAAGAGAATTCACCAAAAGCACAATGTCTCTAATTGTATTGAATCACCCAAAGTAGCAACAATTCCAGTATTCTGTTACAACACTTGCTCAAAATGAACTAACTTCTAACTTCTACTCTACTGCTTAATTCACTCTAGCATCAAAACTATCTATCTATCTATATCTTACAAATGAGGAAAAATTCCATATTAATAGAAACCCCCCAAGATATGTCAGCCTAATTAGGGTTTACAATAATAAAATAGCCACAAACAAGTTGGCCAAGAGGAATTCAAAATAAAATAGAATATGCATTAAATGCATGAACTCCATCTAGGTTGGCCTGGAATCTCCAATGTAGCTCAAACCAATGCATGCAAAATAATAGGGAAGCACAAATTCTGATGTAGCCTTGCATTATTGCTTTCCCCTTTGTCTTTATTTTGATACACCCTATCATGCACCATCAAAAGTACTTTGTCCAAGTCAGCTATAAGTGGCAAAGGTAAAACCTTAATTCTCCTTTCGATGGATTTAATATCTTCTCTTGATTGCTCCACTGTCTTATCCCACTCAACCCTATTGGTTTGATACTTCTCAATAACTACAATATAAGTGGTCGCATCATCCAACTAATGCTCAGTAACTGGATCCTCACTCACTAGAGAATATACATCTTGCCACTATTTCTTCAACTACTCTAAGCTCAAATGTTTTGGTGTGAACTTCCTTCCCATAGCTTATCCTTAGTGTAATGGTCTTGGTCTTCTGCAATAGCTATATATTTGATAAATAGAAGTCCAACAAAGGCGGTCTGTGACAAGATCCCTCAAGAGGAATGGAAAAAGCACAAGTGGACGGTTGAGCACTTGAGAGTTTTTGGGTGTGTGGCATATGCTCACATGCCTAGAGAAAAGAGGTAGAAATTGGATGACAAGGGTGAAAATTGTATTTTCATGGGCTGTAGTATGGAGTTGAAAGCCTATAGGCTATACAATCTAGTCACCAAGAAGATCATGATTAGTAGGGACATGGAGTTCCTAGAGGATGCGTCATGGTATGAAATGATAGTCTCTGACAGCTCAGAACTACTCCTAACAGCTCCTGAGGAAGCATAAATAGAACAAGAAAATCAACAAGAGCCTAGAGTTGCTCCTTAAAGCATCTAACGAGCTCCTGAAAGCTCCTGATGGCTCCTGAAATCTCCTGAAGTGAGCAGATAGAAAGGAAAGCAACCAGAGACAACCAGACGATTGGCACTTGAAAGCTTTGAAAGAGCTCCTAAGAGCTCCTGAACTAGCCTGTTCAGTAGAGTAGTAGTAGTAGCAGTAGTGAAAGTTCAGACTCCACTCTCTCCTCCCTAATTCCAAAGAAGACCAAGATTCTAAGGGATATCTACCAAAATGAAAGGTATGATGAAGAATTTGATGAGTGTGAATTTTGCATTATTTTCTCATAGTGATCTAATTTATTTTGAAGATGTTGTGAAAGAGGAGAAATGGTGTGAGGCCATGGATGAGGAGATAGATGCAATAGAAAGGAACAACACATGGGAGTTAACTGATTTTCCTCCCAACAAGCAATTTATTGGGGTGAAATGGGTCTACAAGACCGAGTGTAATGTTGAAGGAAGAATAGAAAGGCATAAGGCAAGATTAGTTGTCAAGGGGTACAAACATCAGTTTGGGAGAGATTATAATGAGACATTTCCCCCTGTTGCAAGGATGGAAACCATGCGGGCATTCATTGCAATTGTAGCCTAGAAAAAGTGGAAGGTGTTTCAAATGGATGTGAAGTTTGCCTTCCTAAATGGAGTGTTGAAAGAGGAAGTTTATGTGGAGCAACCTTTTGGATATGAAGTTCCAGGTCAAGAACACAAGGTGTATAGGTTGAAGAAAGCTCTTTATGGGCTGAAGTAAGCTCCGTGGGCATGGTACAACAAGATTGACTCATATTTGATGAGCAATGGCTTTAGCAAAAGTGATGGTGACTTTACATCATGGAAACAAATGGTGAGATTTTGATTGTTGTTTTGTATGTTGATGATTTAGTTTTCACTGGGGATGATGATTTCCTCATTACAAATTTTAAAGAGGCCATGAAAAGAGAGTTTGAAATGACAGATTTAGGTCTCTTGAGATATTTTCTAGGTATAGAAGTAAAAAAAAAAGCATGATGGTATATTTATCTCTCAAGAAAAATCTACAAATGAGATCTTGAAGAGATTTAGGATTCTTGAAAGAAATCCTTCCCCAACACCAATAGCCATAGGTCTAAAGTTGAGCAAGGATGATTGCATTAAAAATGTGGATCTGACCATGTTTAAAAGTTTGGTTGGAAGTTTGATGTATTTGACTACAACTAGGCTTGATATAATGCACAGTGTGAGTCTTATTTCCAGATTTATGGAAATTCCAAGGGACACCCATTGGAAAGCAGGTAAAGAATCTCGAGGTATGTGAATGAAACCAAAGGATATGGAATTTTTTACACAATGGTAAATGAGTTTGGGTTGATTGGTTACATAGAAATTTATTGGGAAGGAAGTTTGGATGATAGGAAGAGCACATCTGGCTATGTGTTTCATTTGGGTTCAAGAGCTATTTCATGGGATTCCAAAAAAACAACCCATAGTTTCCTTATCTACAACAGAGGTTGAGTATATAGCAGTGAATGTAGCAACATGTCAAGCTATTTGGCTGAGAAGAATCTTGGCATATTTGAGAGAAGAACAAGAAGATGGAACATCAATCTTTTGTGACAATGTTTCATCGATAGCTTTAACGAAAAATCTTGTGTTTCATGGAAAAAGAAAGCACATTGAAATAAGGTATCATTTTATTAGAGAGTTAGTTGAAAATGGTGAAATCAAAATGGAATTTGGAAGGTCTAAGCAGTAGCTAGCAGACATATTCACCAAGCCTTTGAGCAAGGACACTTTCGAGCACCTAAGGAGCAGATTGGGCATTGTTGATTTAGATCAAGAATGATTTTGTTTCATTGGCTCAGGAAAAAGGGGGAGTGTTGGAATTTATTATTTTTCCTGAGCCTACCCTCATGTTAAACCCCAGTTGCTTCACCTAGCCATTAGGAGCTCTTTCCTCCAATGGCAGTTTTTGGGATCTTCATCCCTGTAGCTCCTGACAGCCCCAAAAGTTAATGCTAGTAGGAATTTTTGAATTATAGAATTTATTCCGGTAGGTAATTTTGAATTTTGAGAGGGAATGTTGAAGAGAAAAAGAATTGAAGGAAGTTAGTTCTACCAGTCAATTGGGGGAAGAATTTTTCTATGCAGTAGTAGTCTATGGACAGATGAATGTTTTGTGTGAGCTCCTAGAAGCTCTTGAACAACATAAGTTGTATGTTTTTTGTGATTGAGTAGTGATTTCTCCTAACGAGCTCTATGTAGCTCCTGCCAGTGAGCTCCTAGCAGCTCTTGAAGTTTGTCAGTTTGTATGAGCAACTCTAGATTGCTCCTTGAAATTTGTATTCAATAGTTTAGAGCTTATTTTTCTAAATTTTATGTTTAGTCTTTTATGTATTGTCATTTCCATCTTAGTTAATACAAAGAAGGAAATTATTGAATTCCTATATTTGTGTCTCCTATTCTTTTTTATTCCGCATTTTGTATTCCCCTATTTTTTTTGGGGAAACAAAGCAGCAACTCTGTTCTTTTTTTGTGTATTCAAAAATTCTGACAGTTGTTGCTTTACTTTATTTGATTTTGTATATATTTGTATTTTAAAAAAGTAAATATTAGTATTTATTTATTATTTTAATTGCTGCCTATTGTCCCCAAAATTTTGGAGTGATTTTCCATTCCTAAACTTGGAGAAATACTAGTAAATTACAATATCAAACTTGTTGAGTGTGATGCACTCCAACAGACTATTATATGTATGATGTAAAATCTACCAAGCAGTTGTGGCTTCTAAGCCAAATATCACTCCCCTTAATTGAAAGGTACCAAATCAAGAAATTGTTCTCTTGGAAGATTCCACCCAACAAAGGCATCTATACATTATCATTACCAACCATGCCATACATATTCTGAATAAACTATTATAAACAACCAATTTGAAAGTATTTTTTTCTAGAATGAGAGGAGACAAAAATAAATATAGAAAGAGAACAGAGAGAGAGGTAACAATAGGAATTTGTTAATTCCTTGTTTCAAAGGAAATCTCTAGGAAATCATGTGAGATATACAAATTACAACTCAAAATTCCCTATTTAACATCTAAGAGTGGAATGAAGGAAAAAAAATGGTATGGTACAACTTATGTCTAAGTGGAGCATGGAATAAAAGCAAAAAGGTAAGCATAAAGAAACTATGCAATAAACACTATATGCAAAAATAGATACCATTCAAAATTTTTGAAGAAGTTGTTGTCACCAATAAGCTAAAATGAATTATCTATTTTTGTCCAGTGTACTCCCAAAATTTTCCAAAATGAGAGCATTGGAACAAGGTATGGGCATCCATCACACATTAAGGATACATGAATTTCATTTACATGTCGTAAATGAAATTTTCTTAGCAGATTTTTTTTTTTAACAAAATGCGGAAGCATAGACAAGGCATTGATCTTCTTGAAAAAAAAACCTCAAGGAAATGTTGTCTCATATATACGCTGATTGCATGAGATGCACCCATGGAATTCTTTGGAAAATATTTGGAACTTACATATGAATGCAAATGGAAGGCTTAAGGCCAAATTTCACCATCACTTCCACATCCTTCCTACCTGTTGCCATGGACGTCTCCCCCCAAAACTATTTTCTTCTCTTGGAGACTACTTCACAATGAAAAGATCCCCCCTCATTTTAAAATTTTTTTTTTTAGACAAATGCACTTGATAGGTGTAAGGCCAACTTACACAACCAACCTTTTCCAACATCCTCCATGTTTTGAATTCATGCAAGTTAGAAGCATTTTCCTAGGCACGTGAAGGAAAGCCTTTGAGTTTATATTTTAGTAAAAAAAAAAAAGTATTACATGCTAACATTTAATAATAATATTTAGTTTATTTTATCTTTTAATTAGAATAAAAAGAAATTGTAATGTCCCTATTAAGTATAACATTATTTATTAATAAATTAATTTTAATTCTTTATTATAATAATATTTAAATGATAAGAAAATGTTATTAGCACTTGATGCTGATTCTCATTGGTTTGGGACCCATTTGATGTAATGTTTAAAAATACCTCTGTATTAAAAAATAACATACTCTTGTGCTAAATTGGCTCATGACCCAACATTGACACATGCTCTCTATATTATATAATTTTATTCTCTGAATATAATACAATTATTTAATTTAGGAACTCACAAGTCCTAACTTTATTGACATACATGTATGACCTAACTACATGATTCTAAATATGTGTGCACGTCGATTCCATCATGATAATTAACTCTAATAGATAAAACCTTTCCTCGATGATACTCTCTCTCTCCAATATGAGAAAATGTCAATAGATAATCATGCACTTAGGAAATGGAACACACAATTAGTCATCAACATTTTAAACATTTTTCTTAATTACTCTTCAAGTAATATTAATATAACCAATTTTTCCTTCCTAAACACTTGTTTCTAAACAATTAATGTAGTAATTGAGTGATTGAGCTAAGCTAATTAAACAGGTTGTGACAATAGAAATAGTATGACACATTCGTTAGCTTCTGTGACACATTTATCAATCAAAAAGTTGCATCTCTCTATCTACAACACATTTGTTGTATTTTGCATCACATTGTGGTTAGAAGTCTATCAAAAGTTAGAAATACACATTAGTCAACAACAACACATATATGTTAGTCACATTTATCATGTTCTACAATGTATCTATTGTAGACTGCACCATATAGTCATTATCTTTTGTATTGTAGTTGACATTTTCTACACCGCATCTATGATTTTCTCTATCTCATTTTTCCAATAGATAAAATAGGTTCTATTTTGATGGTATGCATAAAATTGATAATCTTTACACATAATACAAAATAAAACAAAGTCACTTTCCCGCATTTTCAGTAAACTGAACTAGCTTTCCTAGGTTAACATTATATCTTTAGGGTCATATCACAAGTCCTTGAAATCTCATCTTGAACATCTTAAAATCTGAAAGCCAAAACAAAATTAGAGGTGAATTCTAGTGTAATATTCTAAAAATCATCAAAACCTTGTTTTTAAAAACTATCCTCATCAACAAAAGTAGGTTTTTCAACTCATAAATCTAGCTATCAATTGACTTTTTAATCAAACCACTATCATCACTTGAGGTTTAGGATTTTTCATTTGGTTAAATTAGTCCAATCTAAAAATTTTGTTAAAGAAATGTCCTTTTAAGATCATAGTTAGATATCTAAGGTATTTTGTATTCACAAAATTTTGTCAAGAAATCTAAAAATATAGGAAACATAGAATAGATTCATACTAGTCTACATTCATTCCAAAACATCAAAATACCAAAAACATCAAAAATCTAGAAAAAATAAAAAGTCAAACCCAACATGCTTTTATGGTTGTCACAAGTTCTCAAGTGAAATGTAAAGAGATGGATTCTACCTATGAATCATCAATACAACCCAACAAGTGACATGAACTTTGGTGCAACAACTAGTGTTCCCACAAATTCACAATCTCAAAATCTCCCCCCATTTGATAATTACACTTTGCATGATGTAGACCAAGGGATAATTCTTGAAGAGATTGAAAATGCACCACAAGATCTTAGGATCTGGAGAATAAAAGATGAGTTAGTGTCAGTGGAACCTAAAAAATACTTCATGAAACTTGCACAAAATGGAGCTAGGCTTCCAAGTAACTTTGATATATCTACCATAATAGGGGAGACTCCAAACACAGTGTTATTAGGGTTAGGTGTCATGAATCGACCTCCACCATTAGCACCTACTACATCACCACCATCATCACAGTTGAAGACAGGCATGTGTCCTACTCAAATGACACATTTCACATCAATTATGAATATTCCACCAACACCCACGTTCACCAAACCAATGAAAAATCCATTCTCCTCCACTTCTACAACCAGAGAACCAACACACACTACTATTGCAACTCAACACACCACCCATATGAACACACAAAATAAAATATGAAAGACCAATCCTTCATATTTAGGACAAAAAGTGGGTACAACATCTACTTCACAGAAAATAAACACACCTCTAGCAAGGACTAGATCCTTTTTCAGAACAGGTCAAAACACTCCATCCCAATAGCAGTAACCAAACAATCTTGGCTCAACATTCACATTTGGATTTAATCAACCCCCACCACAACAGCTAAATAATCTTGGTTTGAAATCCACATTTGAAAATAATCAACCCCCATAACAACAACCAAATAATCTTGGTTCAACATCCACATTTGGGTTTAATCAACCATACCACAACAACCAACTAATCTTGGTTCAATACTCATAGGTGGTTTTAATTAACCATCTCAAAATCAACCAACCAATCCTAGTTTACCATTTATATATGGTTTTAACCAAATACCACCATCATCATTTAATCCAAATAGCATTTACACATCACAATTTAAACAAATACCACCGATGTTACAACACTTTTTCAATACACCAAGTCAAAAATTTCATGGACACACTTTTGTTGAAAGTATGAGAAGTTGGTGTTGTCATTGATGTCAATGAGCTTGTGTTGTCATTGGTGTCAATCATATGGGAAGAAGATTGTTGCAAGAGTATGTGTTGCTGTATTGACGATGCTTTGATTAGTTGCATTATGTTGTCATTAGTAAGCTATCAGTGTCAACCTCTAGTGTTTATTTCATAAGTTTCTCTATATGGTTAAGGAAGGGATGGAGATGATGAGGATGTTTTCTTGGTGCTTGGTTTCCAATTTCTTTTGAGAAAATTTGATAAAAAGAGGAAACAATGAGTTGCAATGTGTTATGGGTTGAAGAATAGTGTTTTTGTGTTGCTCCCCATTTCTTCTAGGTTGAAGATTTTCCTATAAATTTTAGATATGTTCATTAGAGATTTTTAGAGGTATATCCAAAATTTGGTGTGCTAGATCACTGAAAAGAACAAGTTGTGTTCACCAGTGTGTGAACTGGATATTGCAGAGGTGTCTAGGAGAAATGTTTTTGCTCTGCATTTCTCTATAGTTTGGTTTTAGGTCTTGCAGATCTAAAGGTGTGTTGATAGTGTTGGCATCTTTCTTCAGATGAATTTTCTTGATATTTGGTGCTTTAGAAGTCAGTTTCTTAAGTTACTGTGTATGATAGAGTTTTTTGAATGTATTGGGTGTGTACATTCTTTAGCTGAAAGTTGTTGCAAAGGAGTTTGTTGTATTTTAGGGTGTTTATGGAATATTCTAGTTTATGTTTAGGTGAAATTTATTTTCCATGATTTGTTGTTGGATCAAAGGAAACATGTACTTAAAAATTTAATGGTATTTACACTAATTTTGGTGGATGTTTATTATTTGTATAAGTGTGTTGTAGTGCGGTGTTATAGATTTGGGTCCTAGATTGGTGCAGGAGCACCTGTTTGATTTCTTGCCTCCATGAGGCCATTTGTAAATAGTTTCTCTATTTTGTGTGTTGGGTCTTATAATAAGGTTTATCAAACCATTTTAGAGGTGTTTGAGTCTTATGAAGTCATATTTTAAGTCATTTGTCAAATAATGTTTAAATTTGTTCCATATTGTAAAAATTGTAAAAGTTGCTCAAGAAAGTTGTCAAGCAACTTGTCAAAAAGTGTCATTAAGGTGTTTTGTCAACAAAATAATCAAAAGGTAGTTGAAAATAGTTGGTTTTTGTTGTAAATGTATAAATACACCCTCCAAAACTTGAATTGGGGGTTGGAGACATTATTTTTGAATTTGATGAATGGAAACCTCAAATTTAGTGTGCATTTTCTGATTCTTACATTGTTTTCAAGCTGAAGTTGTGCATTGTATGGCCTGGTATGGAATCATATCATGGAGTATCATAAATGGATGGAAATATATTTTTTTCTATTTTACAATTCTTTTTTTCTCATTGAATTCTATTGAGTTTTGTGGGAGATATGACTACTTTGGTGAGGCTACCCTATTCTAACAATATTGTGCAGAATTTATAGTCTGAAAAACATGATGGTATAGATTGTAAAGTCCATATTTTAATCTAAAACCAATTGGATTTTGTTTCCATGTGAATCTACCTCCATTTTCTTCAAGTCTCATCAAATTTGATTAATATTTTAATAAGTTATGAACATTTTTGTGAGGGCAAGTCTGAACCCTACCTAGGGTTTGCAGTTTTTGGAAAAATGCAATAACTTTCTTTTCCACTATTGGATCTTCATAAAAATTGGAGGAAAAGTCTGTAATTATGTTATATTCAATCTCACTAAAGTGATTGGATTAATTATTTGTTTTGTGGAAGTTATTAATGACTTTTCATTGCATTAAATTGTGGGCTGCCATGGCAATGTTTCCAATGTGATCTAGAATGCACTTAATCATTGTTTGAGATGAATCAGTTTATGAAAGTTGTCAAGTGAATCAAGTTTGTTGCATTTTTTTCATTGTTGATGATTTCTCAGTTGTTTTATTACAAATTAAGCCAATAATTTTGTATCATTGCTTTGAATGATCAGTTGAGTTGAATTGTGATCCTCCTAGCACTACATCATAGATAAGGAGTGGTGTGGGTTACAAATATGAAAGTGTTGTCATTGATGCCAACAAGTTTGTGTTATTATTGGTGAAAATTATGTAGTGGTTGAGAGAGATTTTTGCTTTGATTAGTTTCATTATGTTGTCATTAGTTAAGTTACTGGTGTTAACCTCTAATGTCACTTTAATAAGCTTATGTTCATGATTGTGGTAGTGAAAAATATGTCGAGGATATTGAGAAAATTGATAAAATAAGGAAACATGGTGTTATAGAGGTAATTTGGTTTGTAGAGGTGTTCTGGTTTTGCTTCAATTTTCTTTTGGGTTGAATATTTTCTTTTGTGATTTGGATATGTTGGAAAAAGGTGTTCAAAGTATTTTTGTCTAGAATTTTAGCTTCTAGATCAATGGTTAGAGTAAGTTATGTTCACCAGTGTGTGAAATTTTTTTCTAGTGTTGTTTACAAAGGTGTTTGGGAGAAATTTTTCTTGTCTGTATTTCTTCACAGTTGTTCTTTAGGTCTTGCAATTCTAAAGTTATATTGATGGTGTTGATCTCTTTCTTGCATTAAGAGTATTCGTGTTTTGGTGCTTTGGAAGATGGATTTTAGATTTGCAGTGTTTGGAAGTGTAGTTTGAGTGTACAATTGTGTACATTATGAAGGTGTGAATTGTTGTGAAGGAGTTTGATGGATTTTAGGATGATAGAGGAATATTATAAGTTGTGATGAAGTGTGGTGTGTGGTTCACAAGTCATTATTGTTTTGAGGGAGCATGTAATTCAAAGTTTAAAGGTGTTTACATGGGTAATGACTGACTTGGTGTTTACACTACATTCAAAGATGAGTGAGTATTGTTGAAGGCATGGTGTTTTATGTGAGTGTTGTTTTGGATAATAGTTAAGTTTTGTATTGGTCCACTTTCATTCCTATCCACCGTGGTAATATTTAGTGCCAACATATTTTTAATTTGTAAAGTGTAAAGTGAGTGTAGCTGACTTGAAGATGTTTTTCAAGTTGTGGATGGTATAAATGAAAGATGAATTGATGTGAGATGGAGTAAAAAATAGAGTTGAATGTTGTGATGCGAAATTAAGTGTAGAAGTGTGAAATGTAGTGTGAGCTATAACACAAGATTGTTGAATGAAGTGAGCTGAGGTATCTTGATCTCTTGAAGGTTGCGAGTTTTGATTGGAGCTATTGTGGTGGAATCCTTGTTACATTGAGAGTGTATTATCTGTGTGGTCATAAACATGAAATATTATGCACCATATTTTGATTAAATGAAAAATTCATAATGTATATTCACTATTTAATGGTGGATGAAGGTAAATAAAGAGTTTTATGAAATGCTTAGCCAAAAACTAATAACATATATTTAACACTATATAATACAATGCACTGTTGTATAGGATAAATAAATTTTATTGGGCTAATGAGGTCAATAAATATACTAAATTAAACTATATCAAGGAATGGAGAGTCATGTTAGAAATAAAAGTTAATGGATATAGGATATAGTTTAGCATTATTAAATGGGATAAATGTTGATTAGTGAGGATATTGAAGTTGATGTGTGTCAGAATCAATATATGTTCTACATAGTCATGTATGTGTATCTAAATCAAAACATGTATTTTTTCACTAACAATAGATTTACCTTGCAATAATAGACCTAAATTGTGACTATGAACCTATTTTATAATGATGTACTTGATCTTTCAAGATCTCTAAATTATGCATCTAAAATTAAAAACTAGATTACTAGATAGTGACATTCTTTATCAAAATTTTATTTCCTATCTATAAATCGATTGGTATTTCAAATAACATCATAGATAGCAAGTTTCAATATACAAATGAAAGCTTCAATATGCAAATGAATATTAAGTTCATTTTTACATAATTCACATGTGGTAGCATGAGTATTATTAGTTTTGTTGCTTGATTTTAGTATTGAAAGTAGATGCAAATGAATGTTCAAGTATTCATTTCCTTATTCAAGCAACATTATAAAAATGAGTGAAATGAATGTTCTTTTATACACATACATAAAACATAAGTGCAAAGATTTGTACAAATTTGGCTTGTGACCATAGTGTACGATGGTCCTAGTTAACTAATTGTTTGGTTTTGATTTTGTATTTAAGTGGATCAAGATTATGAGTGTGAGTAGAAATTCACACCCATAGATATGGCATTGGTTAGACACAAGGTAGATCAATTTCATATAGAATTGGATTTAATTAATGATGAATATCATACAAATTAGCCCTAGGTATTTATTTTATACCTGGATAATTGATTACGAGTTTTGATGAAGAGTTGCAAATAACATAATCATATAGAACGGTTCAGTTTGGTTGATGAAGGTCCCAAGAGTTAATAGAATAAAGAGGTCTATAGAAGGTGGAAAATCAATTGACACCACTAGCCTATATTTTTGGAGGTCAACAACATGATCAAATGAAATTAATAGATTATGAAGTACATAGCAATCTAAAATCACATTAATTAAAAAGTACAAAGAATACTTACAAAAAATCTAGAACCTTTAAGTCATTAAACATTATACAATTATGAAATTTAATTTTTTAATTTTAAAATTAAAAATTATTTCTATTATCTAAGAGAGACTTTGATGACCACCTCCATTGCTAGGTGTTGTTGTCGAAGGTCCAAGATTAACCTCTTCAACATCCAAAATGACATATAAGAAAACCATTCATATAACATTCAACAATTCACATGTAATATTTACAATTCTTTACTAGTTACATACCTTTGTAGTAGATTTCATTATGTAATAGGGAGGGAGAGGACCATTGGAAGTAGGGTGAACACTATGACCCTAAAATCTCATTATAATCATTCAACTAATTTAGTTAATATTGCATTTCAAAAATTAAATTTAATAAATAAATTAAATGAACCTACTGAGATTTACCTAACTATCAAAGTTGAATGTATCACTCAGGAGGACATCTTTCATCACCATTTTATCATCTACAGATGTACCCTAGGAACATGCATCCTGACTATCCTCAAGATCATAAACACAGAGTGACCCACAAGTCTGAAATAAATGAGGTATAACTGGATTCTTGGAAGACTCACCCACCTCCACCTATTCTAGAGGCCTAATATGTTGTATGAGGCTTTGAGTGAGGGAGCTAATTGACTACAAGGTATCGACCTCAACACTCTCCTTCATAATAGAAGGAATAGTCATGTGCTCTTAATATGGTCTAGCGAGTGGTCTCGTTGGTTGTTGTGCATCAAGATGTGCGCCCAATCTGTCTAGTGTGCAGCCCCCCCACCTCTACCCTAAAAATCCCACATGTTAAAATAGTTTGGGATTTTATTAAGGACAAACAATAGAGTTTCCTCAAAAAATATTGCTGTACCACATTGTTGTTGCATGGAGGATGGTCAAAAACCATCCACCACATATCTTAGAAATGGTTCTTTATCCCTTGGTAGTTGCACCAATGCATAGAAAACCTCTTGTATGCACAATATAAGGGTTGATTCATTCTCAGGTCCATGAATAGTGCATGAGAGTTAGATTTCAAAAAATATATCTTTAACTTATTTATATAATAATTTGTGTACATAAAATTATCTTAGCGCTTGTGTCTCATTGGAAAAAATATTAATTTTCTTGCTAACTAAATCTAAATGAGACATTATTGATTGCATTCATTAAGGATAGTCCCATGTGAGGTTGTTCCTACAGGATCTCTCAACCTTGCAGTGAACTCAATTTATTTTTTGTTATTTTCAATTTTCCCCTTTATATGTTCTTGTGTTCCACGAGCATGATGATGAATTGTAGGAGATATTTGTTGAGGTTTTTATTCAAGAGGGATTTGATCATGGGGTGAATTAGGATTTTCAAGATTTTTGGGTGCATTAACAATTCCTAAAAATTAAATAATTTTTCATAGAAAAACATATTAAATCTACCTATTTAATACAAAATCACACTAAAAAATTGAAATATCTGACTCCTTTTACCTCCCCGATCTTGTGGTGGAATTTTGGCAAAGAATTAGGCTTTCTAGCACATGAGCATATCATGGAGGGTTTGTAGGCAGTGAGGAAAAACTTACACTGTGAGCGGTAGAATGAGGGAAACAATATAAACAATGCATCTACGCTTCTAAATAGGACATTGCATCTAAAACTCAATAAATTTAAACGAATTTAAACTAAAAAGTTTCAGAAATCTATCCTATTGCTCTCTAACTCTAAAGATTTCTTTAATCTACTTAGCTCTCAGATTTGTAAGCTAATTAAACTATTGAAATGACACTTAGAGAATGAGAATTAAGCTATTCTATTCTAATATGATTAACTATGCAACTAGAATGATTCTACAGTAAAGCTTCTAAGAATGAAACTACTGTAAATTGCCATAATTAAAATGCAGGATGGATGCTAGATTGAATGTTGAATGCTGGAGATGCTGGAGGAATGCTGGATGCTCTAGAAAACCTGCAGAGTAAGATTGCATAAGTTGGGATCCATTTCCTGTAGCCCAAGAGCTGTATTTATAGCTTTCACGGTAGCACAATTGCACAGGGATACGAGATGAGGGGCTGTGATTCCATCTGGAGAATCCAAAGGCATGGGATGAGAAGATGGAGCTGATCATGGAGAATGGTTTCTCCCCATGAAAACACCAGGCAAGATAAGAGGGAAGGTGGGTGGAAGGTTGTTGAGAGAACTTCCTGCAAGTTTGTCCCTGAAGCTTTTCCCGTGAATGGCAGTGCCATTAATTAAAATTTTGAAAATTTAATTTTATTGGTGAGTGAATAGTGGTTAAATTTATGCATAAATTTAAATAATTTTAATTTATTTAAATTTAGCAAAAAGAGGATTTGAATAATTTAATAAATCAAACTATAGGGTTTGATTATTAAATTAAAAACAAAAAGAAAATGATAATTAAACAAAAGATTTTAAAATATCTTTATTTAATTAAGAAGAAATGTGATGAGGTAATTAAATAACACAAATTATTTAAGTTGTGTATTTAATTTGTGTTAGAAATATAAAAGAAGTAATAATGATAATAATTAAATAAAACAAAATTTTTAATTTTGTTTATTTAATTAAGAGAGGAATAATATGAGGAAAATGATAATAATTAAAATTAACAAAGTTTTTAATTTTGTTTATTTAATTAGGAAAGAAAATAGAAGAATTAATAAATGAACTTAATATAAATAAATATTTCTATTTATTTACTAAGTAGAAGAATTTAAGATTAATTAATCAAATAAATTGTATTCGATTAATTAGATTCTCCAGACCATTTTTAGGTGTCTACATTTTGCCCCTCTTTGAAGTGATGTGTTTACGCATTGCTTCAAAGAATGATTTTTCCTCAGCTGCCAGTATTGACGAAAAGTTTTTAAAGCATGCCCCAGACTTGCCCTAGATGTTGGATTTCAAAATGATAGCGATATATGCCCCCTCAGGAGATAAATTGATGAATTTTGGATTTTTATGATTTTTCAAAAAAAAAATTGAATTTTTATGATGATTTGATGATGAATTGGTGAAGAAACAATTTATCTCCCGACAAAATTATCAAAAACGACCCTGTGATTGATAAGAAATAATTCCTCAGAAGGAAAAATAAATAAATCCTGTAAAAACCTTCTAAAAATAACCTATAAATGCTCCAAAGGTCATTTTCAAAAGTCATTTGTGCATTTGACTTTGAAAAACTTGTGATAGTGATCCTCAGAGTATCAGAGCTTCAGGATGCCGATCCCTTACCACACCCACTGACTCGAGCGTGTCCGCCGTCACCAGCATCCGGCCGACTATGGACCTCCGGTATGTACTCCAAACCTTCCTCATAATTCGCACCCATAATTTTGATGTAATTTTGCACGTTTTTATTGTTTTAGCGCCTGGCGGGCATGGTTTAGCGCATCCGTGAGCTGTTGTAGCGCGCCGTAGTTTTAGCGCACCCGTGAAGTTTTATAGCGCGTCCGGTCAGTTTTGTAGCGCGTCAAAAGTTTTAGCGCGTCAGGTTAATTGTATAGCACGTCCATTGGATTTTATAGCGCGCCAGTCTTTTTAGCGCGTTGGGATGTTTTTGTAGCACGTCCAAAAGATTTTGTAGCGCGCCAGACATTTTAGTGTTTTTAGGTTGATTTTGTATCGCTTTGCGGTAGAGATTGATGAAAATTTGTGCACTTTGCTTTTCGTCGATTTGTTTTTGATTCCTTCTATTTTAGTTTGATTTTGACTAAAATATATGGGAAATGATCTCATGATGAGCGAGATCTATTGATTGATAATAATTACCCTCATGATAGACGAGGAATAATTATACTTTCCAAAGGATTGAACCTGATTGATAGATGAGGGTTCCTTGATAATTTGCTAGGTTGATAGGTAAAAGCACAATTTTTTGAAAATTTGATGATCTTTTGATATTTTGATTAAAATGTCTTGTTTGTATGATAACAGGAGCATTTAGATGTTATCCAGGTGCGAGAGCAGTTCCCTTGGCCTTTTGATATGATATCGTGACTTACACCAGATGAGAGACAACATATTACTGATTGTGGCTTAGCGACATTATTGGTGTGATAGGTTGAATATAGGTGGTTAGAAGGCAAGCAACAAGTTAAAAGAGTGCAAATAAACAACTTAAACAACCTACACTTCAAGATTAGCCTAAGTTAGAAACAAAACAAGACAAAGCCACAAAATGGAACTTTATACCTTGCGTTGAGTTGATCCTTTGGTTGGCCCTTCGATCTTTGACGTGTATGCTCCTTGGATGGCAAGATGCAAGCTAGATGAGGATGTGAAGATGGATGCAAGTGGATGAACACAAGAAAATGGCTAAGTAAGAGATGAGAAACAAATTTGCAAGAGTTTGGCTAGCACAAAATAATCTCCCCAAAATGAGAGAAAAGAGGGGGTATTTATAGGATTTTTGGGAAATCTTAGGGGAAATGGACGGTTGAGATTGATCCACCAAATATCAAGATGTAGGGCTAAGGTGAGTTGAGAACTCACAAGCCCTCACATCTTGACATGTGGCATGTGAGATAGCCCTAAAAGGTGAAGTGGACATGAGGTGGAAGGACAAGGACATGACATGGAGAGGGGTACAAAGTACCTTGGGATTGGACAAGATCTCCTCATAAAGGAGGTACTTGTCCCCATGTGGGTGAGAGGACAAGTGGGGAATTAAAAATTCCTCAAATATCCTTATGGGGATGAGAGAAGGAATTTAAAATTCCTTAAATGCATTGGGGGATTAAAAGGTGAATTAAAAATTCACATAGGGAAGGGAGATGCCTTGTCAAAAAAGAAAGGCATTTAAGAGGGTTGACTAAGGACACATGTCATAAAGGACATGGGGAAGAGAAAAGGAATTTAATATTCTCTTGGAAGGATAAAAGGAATTAAAAATTCCTTGAGAGGTTGATTAGCAGCTGATGAGGGGTTAGAGGAAGGTTAGGTGGCTAAGAGAGATTAGAGGCCAACTTGCAAAAGTTGAGGATGTGACACATCCTAATCAAGGATTAGGCATGTGCACATCCTAATGATAGGATTAGAAGATGGATTAGGATAAGATAAAAATGGAGGATGTGACATGAAAGGAATTAAATAAATGGAATATTTATTTAATTCAATTGATGGAAGGAGGATTAAAAGATAAGGTATTATTGATTAAATACCTTAGGGATTTGGTTGAATCAAAGCTATTAATTAAAGGGGATAAATTTGGATAAATTAAGTGTCCAAATTTAGACATCTACACAAACTACAACCACGCTCAGAGCTATCATGCAAGGATCCTCTGTGTGCAGCTGTGCAGGCAGCTAGTCATGTCAAATATGACTGTGAGAGTTCTTCCCAGCAATGCTATTATGAAATTAAGTATGCTGATAATGCGTTCTCTAACGGAATTCTTGTTAGGGACAGTGTCGCGGTGAAACTCACCAATGGCACTGTCGTCAGGCCTAATTTTGTATTTGGGTAAGACGTTTTCCTTTTGTTTATCTTCCCATTTACAAAGAGTGCAAAAACTTGAGACAGATCATGAAATAGAGAAGCTGATAATGGATTAAGATACATTAAATGCGTATTACGCAGTTAGCAATTCATAGCGAAAAATTCATTGTCAGTAATTCACTGTGGGAAAATTCATCCCGCATGAAAATTTTCCTAATTCATCCCGCATGAAAATTTACAAGGAAAATTCTGTAAAAAATTCATCCATTAACATTTTTAATATATATTTTCATGACTTCGAATTTTTTTTTGCAAAAGAATAATGGGGTCTGCATTTCTTTATTAAAATACTTTACATATATCATAAATATTATCAATATAACGGTGAATTTTCTTGCGATGAATTGTTGATAGTGAATTTGCCTGATGCCATTAAATGCATAGGACACTGTCCATTTACAATTTCATGTGAATCGTGGGATAAATGTTGCACATGGCTTCAAATTCAGCATACCTCTTATCAGAGAACGTAGCCCCTCAATAATGAAAAAGAAATCTGCTCTGTTGCCATAATTTGTGATGAACCTAAACTGGAAACGCCTGACCTTTCTTGGATTACGTGGCTGTAAGAAAAGAAAGGTTATGGAAATGAATTTAAGGCTATCAGTGACTTTCATTTTTCCTGTGACAGGTGTGGATATAAACAAGGTGGTGTTTTGAAAGAGACACGATCTACAGATGGTGTTTTAGGTCTGGGTGGCGACGCAGCAAGTCTTCCATCTCAATGGGAAAAGCAAGGCCTCATCAAGAATGTTATAGGCATTTGCATTGCTGGAGGAGGGAAAAAAGGGGGATACATGTTCTTCGGTGATGATCATGTGCCTACCTCGTCCATGACCTGGGTTCCTTTGCTTGGCAGGCCATCCATGTAAGTCGAAATTAAAAACCTCATTCTCTTTCTCTCTCATTTTCTTGAATTGAAAGATCGAAATAAATCTGTTAGGATATTCTTTAGTTGATTCCTAAATGTGAGCCTGAAAACACAAAAGCTTCATCAAATACTGTCACTGAATCATTATATTGCTAAAGTTCATCATCTATCACAAGGACTATTTTCAGTTCAATGAACGTTCATGTAAAATCATCTTTTTGCCAGAATTCTTTGACACTCTAGTTCGTCAGATTCTTCTGCCTTTGAATCCTTTGGCTTCACACTTTGTGGCTTTTTAGTTGTTAGAAACTAGGAATTGAATAAGGCTATTCATAATTAATTATGTGGATAGGACTTAATTCTTCAAATAGGACTCCTTAGTCATTATTTACACCTTAATCTCCATGGTCTTAGTCATTAATTCGGCTTGGTTAGCCTTTAGAATGTTCATAATATTTGGTTCCAATCTGACCAGTATTCAGCTTGAGAGAAAACACCTACACCATGATAAGTTTATCATCCTCCTCTGCACTTGCTATCCATTCATGAAATGTTAGTCTTAATATTTTAAAATTTTCCCTTGTTTTTACCAACCACTTGTCCAAATGTGATCTACCCTTCTCCTAGTATCTGTCTACTCAATATATGAGCTACAAGAAAGCCCTAATTCGCAGCCTCATCTTTTTGATACACCTACAGCATTTGACTTTCAGAAGTTTCTTTTAGATACTAATTACAATTATAATAATTGGCATTCATCGAAGATTCTTGACACAGGACAACAGCAAATATAAATATCATGCTTGCCTTTCTCTGATACTGGAAGCAACGTGGTCAAGGATTGCATGACTATCACAAAGATGCACAATTATTTTAATCCATGGTTATTAAATATGGAAACATGGATTGGCTTCAATCAATTCACAATGTCATGAATTTACAGGAAATGCATTTTTTTATTTTGAAAAACAAAATTAAAAAATTCTATGGATTGGACCGATTTTGTATTGTCTGAAAAATATGGATCCAACAACCTGGTGAAGATCTGGCAGGACTTGGTAACTATGTTTTAAAGTCAAATGTTTTACTTTCTATAGAAACAACTTACAGGTATCATATGTTGTGATTACATAAAGTTCAGCTTTCAACTTACAAGTAAAGATTTATACATAATGATAAAACATCCACCCCCCAAAAAGAAGCTAAAATATAGCCCTAAGTACACTGCCTGTCCTTTTGATACACCTAACTCATGGAGAGAAAATGTTTCATGTTTGAGCTTCTCAGAAATTTAAATTACAGAAATAAGAAAAATAAAACATTAAGCTCAAAAAATAAGAGCTAGTAGCTTTGATCCTTAAATTTAGAGTTTGGCTTGTGCCATCTTTAAATCAGTGCCTGCTGTCATCATTTATTTTGTTGGCATCAACTGTAAATATATTTAAAGCAGGGTTAAAGGGGCAAACTTGACTAATAAAACTCTGGTTAGCGACCTTTAATATCCTAATTTCATGTAAAATGTAAATTCTTGAACCCTTTCTCATCTAAAATGTCTATGAGCATCTAGTTACAAACTGTTCCTTTACTTATCAGGAGATACTACATGTAGGAGCCGCACAGATGATTTTCGGGAACCAACTTCTTTCAAAGGATGGAGATGAAAGAAGGTTAGGAGGCATAATATTTGACATTGGCAGCTCATATACATACTTTACAAAACAAGCTTATTATGCTCTTGTCTCCGCAGTAAGTGTTTAGAAACAGCTTTTAACCTTATGGCATTATAGTATACTTAGTTTCTAGTTCTGACAATGCAAGGTTGATACAGGTCAAAGCAAGCTTTGGAGAACACTTGGTACAAGATTCATCAGATTTGACCATGCCACTCTGTTGGCGAGGGAATAAAAAATTCAGGTGAAAGGATTTGTTAATTTGTTCATATTTCACGCATGAGGATTCATTTTTATGAATTTTACTGCAAATTTCTTATTTTGTAAAGATTATATAAATTAGGGTAAGATCCTATAATCTAACTCCTGTGAGTTTTCCAGTTCCATTGCAGATGTAACATCATACTTCAAACCATTAAAATTCAACTTTAAAAGCACCTCACGATCCATTGTAGATTATTTTGTAGGGTTTGAGTACATAGTCTAACTCTTAGGTCCTTTTGCCCTGTAGATTCTGTCTACCCAAATAACTCCAACTCAAGTAGACCTGAAATGCAAAACAATTTGTTTTTGAGTAGCATAGAAAAACATTGAATTTGTACAGGAATAAGTATTCAACAAGGCTATTTATGGGCTTTCCTCCTGTTTTCTTTGTTGTTCTCAAAGTAATTAAGATTTTAACAACTTCTCACCAAGTAAAATCCATTGCTCCTTATCATTTCTTTATCCTTGTGGGCTAAACCTACATTTATAGGCCACTAAGCAAGATCAAATCACTCTTCAATCCACATACAAATCGAGGTCCTTGCTACACAGTAAGACTGATTGTGAGACAATATTGAATATGGGGATTTGTCTTTACTACTTAAATAGGGTATGACGAGCAATTAATATTACTGACTATAAATATGCGTTGATGAGCAAGTAAGCTTACCCAGTATAAAGAATGCAACTGGGACAACTAAATAGATAAGAAAGAACAAATCTTGAAAATATTTAAGCGAACCCAGGAGCCGATAAAGAGCAAGTTAAAACAAATTAAGACTGCCTAAATTAGTGGATGCTGATCAAATGTATACATCATAATACATCAAATGTGGCCATTATTGACTCTGTGGAGTTGGTTAGTTGTAACAGATATGGCAAACGGCGGTGGGCTTTAGAAGATACCCAACAGTTACCTGAAGGAGAAACAATTCCATTTGCTCAAGATCTTGGTAAAGGCGTTTGCCCTGCTACTTCCTGCTTTGTTCCAGACTTTGGCTTGCTTCAATAAACCAGCCATAAGCCTCCCGGCAAAGGGCACAAATCATTGCCAATGTCTTCAACTATACCGGATAGCAGCAGTAGGGGAATGGAACTATTTCTACATCTTGCTATCCATTGGTCAGAAATCCTATGCCATTGTGTCAGAGAAGCTGTTTGGAAGTTGAATTCAAAATCCTGACACAGGATTGCAATCAGGAGAATGTACTTAATTAACTTATTTATAAAATCTTGAATAGTATTAACGAATATGATTATACTATACTCCCTCCTACCAAAGAGAGGGCTCTATCTTATCAATGTAAAAAGGTCCTTTGGCTAATCGGGGCTCACAATTTAATCAAATAGAAATAAGTTGGATCTTCATGTGGCTCTAGAGACTGTTCTATAACTAGCCCTGTCCTCCATGAAGACAGTATGGGAGAAAATTTCATAAAAATGAGTATGGGAATTGGGATGTTAGGTAATTGGAATGCACAAAGCAGGTCACAATGTATGCGACCATCCAAGTCTGCAAAGCGCGTTGAATCCTCAATTGGTCTTCCACTATCCGTTTTTTCGTTTCACATTGGCCAGAGTGCAGGCAAATGGTACAGCTTCCCTCGTCTGATTCTCTCTTTCAACAGTCGTATTATTAGGGATTTCGTGTGATGCAGAGAAATGCCGCCGCGCTTCGTGAAGAAAACATTGACAGTGAATGAATATATAAATTCTCGTTATGCTGAAGGCGTTCCCTATTTTTACGCCGAAGGCGTTCCTGATTTGAAAATAGTCAAGCTGATTTGTGAAATCAACGGTTGAGAGTTGAGGAGGAGCAATGCAAGACGATTGAACATGTGTCGAGCATTCGAGCATTCATTGCTTCTTGCTTTTTTTCTGAGTCACAGTTTTTCACTGTTGAATTCCCCTGCATTATTTCCGCCATCGTTTATTTTGCCCGCCGTTTACATTCAATGTAAGAGCTTCGCTGCTTCCCAATTATATCTTCAAAGAGCTTCGCTGCTTCCCAATTATATTTTCAATTATTTTCATAAAATAGTCGTTTCAGATGGGGAAACATCTCTTAAGTGGATGTTTTAAGTGGATTGGCTGGGCAGAATGGGAGAGCTCATTATCAAACTTAATGGCAGGAGAACAGCGCTTCACAATGCTAAAATAGCAGGGGTCACTGTCCCATAGGCCTTCTTTTGGTCTCGTGGATGTTAAAAATCTTCTATTCTATTCTATTCTATTTAATTGCATGCTATTATTCCAGGGGACTTATAATTTGATTTTGTTCTTTTATTTTCTAATATTTTTAATAAATTAATTTAAATAATATTATATTAAAACTAGCAATTGCATCTTGGTGTGCAATGGGTATGTTGAAGATTTGTGGAAGGTCAATTAGGGAAAGTTTTGATCTATTTTTTTGTAATTTGTGGTGTACATGAGGTCAATTGGTAGAGAGAGATATAAGGGTAGGTAGAGGGAGATGGATGGAGAGATAATGAGATAGAGATATAAGGAGATATGGAAGAAGAAATATGGGTCTACCACTCATTCCTCCACCCACGTCTTTATGATTCATCATTCGGTCCATTTCTAAAGATCGAGGCACATGTCCTACGCCAACATGTCAATAGTGTTTAATTGGGTGGTAGCAAAGGGATATAGATATAGAGGTCTAGGAGTTTAGGATGTGAAATAAAATTAGCCAAACAAGATTGAATTCATACTAAAAAGCATAGATATATTCTTAAAAAATTATGATTATCCACAAACTCTTAAAATATGAAGATAACGATTCTTGTGCTAAAGAAGTGTTCCTTCAAGAACATGACGAATATATACAAATTGCATTATTGAAATGAGTTTCTAGGGAAAATTGTGTATATATTATTTTCATCAGTGGTTCTAAATAGAATAAAAGACCAATTGTTCAAATAAAATGGAAAACCAAAAATGTTTTGTAACTAGGCCAAAGAAGGGTTTTTTGTGAGTTTGTGGTGCTATCAATTTTTATCTACTATTACATATGCTACTGTATCTATTTTGTAAGGGAGCATCTAGCTTGCCACAATAAATACTCCTACAAATTTTGAATCTACTCCTAGATATGCTACTATGGAGCCTTCCATATTCCATGTGTCTAGTACATCTATAATTTGTCATTGGAAAAATGTTAGCAGTTTGAAAGTTGTAATAGGAAGAATAATTACTGGTGTAAGCATCTATTTTACCTTGGCCCCAACAAAGCCAAGTTTTTAAATGGATGTTGCCAATATAAATTTGATGGCTAGAAATTAGCCCACAAATGCCTTCTCCTTGCAATATATTGAAATCTTTTACCTTAGCAGAGGACTCAATGCCCTATTGCCTATAGTATGTTACCACTATCACGACCATTGGATGTGCTAATTTACTCTCCAAGTTTGATATCTTGTATATATGCATGCATTTATGTTATTACCTCTAGCTAAAGATTTAGAGGGTAACTCTTCAGGAAGTAAGTGTAAAGAAAATGAACATGGTGAGTTGCAACCAAAATCACCTATGGATAAAGATTTAGATGATAAACTTGTGGAAGGTAACTGTCCAAAAACTCATCCTGTAATCCAAGCTGAAGATTTAGAGGGTCACAGAAATGTAGTTTTATTAGTAGAAAATAAAATCCCACAGAAGGAGGATAATATGGACAGATCAAAGGATGTTGTGGCTCCAATGGTTATCATGCAAGAGGACAATGTCTTACAACATACAAGCATTGAAAGGACCAAATCACTTAGATTTCTAGGGATATGTCACACGTATAGATAGTATTCTAGAAACCCCACTGGGTAGGGACACTAAGTGTTTGGACAATGAATTCTCAAATGATGAAGGAAGTGCAGGTGGTGAAATAGAGGAAGGGATTTTGGAGAAACGAACTATCAAGCAAAGTTTGTCAATAGATGGAAAAACCAAAATAGGTGGAAAGAAAATGCAGGGCAGAAAATATAATAAATTTAAGTTGGAATTGGTTAGAAGTGCAAAAGGACAAAGTAAGTTACGATATGAGAAGGGTATCACCCTTCTAGAGTCACCATGAAAGCATTATTGTGGAATGTTAGGGGTTCTAATGCCTCTAAAAGGAGGTGTTTGATCAAGAGATGTTTTGATCAAACATGACTTGATTTAATTCTTTTGCAAGAGACAAAATTGGATAGGGAGAAGCTACTAAACTCACATGTGCAAGTGGAAGAAATGGAAGGGAAGTTTTGTTGAAGCTAATGGAGCTTCAGGTGAGTTGGTTGCCAAGTGTGGAATCCCCTTAGTATAAAGGCACAAGAAATTATGGAAAAAAGGCCTTGGAAGCTATTAAAAGTTGAAACAAATTTGTGTAAGGACCCAGTTTTCCTTGTTAATGTGTATGGCCCTATAGGTACTAGTAAAAAAAGAGAGGTTTGGAAACAAATGTCAGATGTACTTCAGTGTTTAGGTGATGTTCTTGTGGTGATTGGTTGAAATTTCAATGCCACCTTGGATTGTGGGGATAAAAAGGGGGATGCAATAACCTAACTATTGTTCAAATGGATTTTCAGTAGTTTGTCTTAAGGAATAGTCTCCAGGAGGTTTTTTATAAAAAAATGGGATATATGCATGGATGGACAGGCAAAAGGAGTTCACCAATATTGTAGAGAAATTGGATTGTTTCTTCTTAGTAGGAAATTGGGGAGAAAGATTGTGTGTGGTGGAATCTTTCATCTTACCTTTGTCAAGATTAGATCACTACCCAATTTCTCTCACAATTTTAAAAGATGCAACCCCAGCAAGGAAACCATTTAAATTTGAGAATATGTAGCTCAAGGATGAAGGGCTAAAATATTTAATAGAATATTGGTGGGAAAATGTTCTACCCCTTGAAGGTACCAAGGCCTTTCTCTTCTTTGAAAAGATGAAAGTGTAACCTGTGTGATTGGAACAAATAGCATTTCAAAAATATTTCAGGGGAAAAATCGTGAATAGAAGAAGAGCTAGAGAAACTTCATGAAAGAGTACTACTTCTAGGTATGGATGAATTTGATTTCAAGAAAGAGCATTTTCTAAATTGGAAGTATCCAAAAATTTTAGCTATGGAAGATATATACTAGCATCAAAAGTTGTAGGAGTATTGGCTAAGGGAAGGGGATCATCGTAATACAAAGTTTTTCATAATTCCATGAAAATGAGGCATAGCAAAAGCAAAATTCCTGAGATTAAAAATAGAGTTGGGGAGGTACTTTCAAATCAAGAGGCAATTAAGAAAGAAGCAATAAGATACTTTCAAGACCTTCTTAGTGTAGTAGGTATTCCTCAAGATGATATAGTTGAGGAAATGTCAAATGTTATCTCAAAGGTGCTAAATGAGAAACAAAATTAGATGTTATATAAGGGGGTGTCAATGGAGGAAGTCCATTCAAGAATGTTTCAATTGGGATGAGATAAATCCCCAAGGCTAGAAGGTTTTCTTGCTAGCTTCTATCAAACCTTTTGGGATATTATTAAGTAAGATCTATGGGGTCTAGTGGAAGAGTCATGTTTTCATTCCTATATGTTGAGGGATATGAATAACACCCTTATAACACTAATCCCAAATAAAAAGGACTTCCAATATTTTGATTATTTTCTACCAATTTCTTTGTGCAACATGGTATATAAGGTGACTTCCAAAGTTATGGAAAATAGGCTTCAACAGATATTAAACTGCATCATATTAGAGGAGAAGAGTGGTTGTGTCCCACATCATTTTATTTTGGAAGGTATTATCATTTCCCATGAAGAAATTCAATCAATAAGGAAGATCAAAACTAATAGAATGCTAGTGAAGTTGGATATTAGGAAGGCTTATGATCAAGTTGACAAATCCGTCTTGCTAAAAGTGTTAAGTGAATTTGGGGCTTTCAATTCTTGGATATCTTGGGTAAAGAGCTACATTGAAACTCCTCACTACTCAATTCTAGTTAATGGCACCCCTCAAGGCTTCTTTTTTTCAAAGAGATTCCTTCGAAAAGGGGAACCACTATCTCCTTTTCTTTTTATTACAATAGTTGTGTTGTTAGGTAGATATATTAGTAAAGCGAGAATTGATGGTAAATGGAAAGGAGTTTGTATAGCCCAAGGTGCGGAGGCGGTTGCACATTAGAAATTTATTGATGACACTATATTAATGGGGGAATATTCTTTCAAAGAATCTCATGTGATAAATCCTCATTAGAGAAGTACTAGTTAGCCTCAGGATAGAAAGTCAATTGGCATAAATCGGAGATAATTTTCTTCAATACAAAATTGGACAAACAACGAGAAATAGCCAAAATCCTTGGTATTAAGGTTGGTAAGATGCCTAAAAAATTCTTAGGTACCCCCTATTTGCAGGAGTATGCAAATCTAGCATGTGGAATCATTTAGTGGACAACTGCTTAGTGGGAAAAATGGAAGGTTGCAAAGGTAGATGGTTATCATCCTCAAATCACATATTAATGCTCAAATATGTTATTTCAGTGTTACTAATTTACTCAATGATGTGTCTAAAACTTCCAACAAAAATAAAATAAATAATTGAATAAAAATGAGGAAATTATTTTGGAATGCTAGCAATGATCAGGACAAGATTCCATTGCTGGCATGAGATATATTTTTTCAACCAAATTTTTTTGGTGGGGTGGGGTTGCATAAGTGGAGTTTAATGAATGAAGCAATGGGAGCAAAGCTAATTTGGTGTATGCTCAACAAATTGAAACAAAAGTGGAGTTGGACTCCCTAAAGGAAATATTTAGATAATTCACTCAAGGAAAGGATTTTCACAATTCAAATTCCTTTGAAAGGATCAATGATATGGAATTTTATGGCTTTTTTGTTGGAGAGTGGTCATTGATCATCTCATGTGGCAAGTGAGCTAAGGAGAGTAGGCTAAATTTTGAGAGAAATCATGGGAAGGGTATCTAGTTTTGAAACATGATACAAGTACAATAGAAATTTAGAGGATCATGGAGGAAAAGTGGGGTATGCATGTAAGATACTTTTTCGTTAAAAAGGGTGTAGATGAAAATGAAGAATGGGTTTGCAAACCTATAGAGGAGCTAGATTTTAATGCATACAAGAAAGTTGTAATGTTGAATGTTTTTAAAATTTGGAAATTATTACTAATAGGGGGAAGGGATGAACTAATTTGTTGTGGATCAAAAATGGGGAATATAATGTTAAGATAGGTTATAAGCTATTGGAGGAATTCTAGGTGGAGGAGGGATGGCCAAACTAGTTATGCTAGAATAGGAATTTTCTCCCTAAAGTGGGATACTTTACGTGGTTGGCCTTACATGGGAGAATTTTGATAGGAGAAAGACTCAAGAAGATAGGCTTCCAAGGTCCCAATCAGTTAGTGATGTGCAAGAAAAGTGAAGAAATTCTCGATCATCTATTGCTGCATTGCAACTTTGTAAATAGGTGTTGGATGCATTTGATGTATAAATTGAATTGGCAATCACCTTGTCCAACCACATTGAAGGCAATGTTTCAAGGTTGGAGAAAAAGTACTAATCAATCTTCTTTCTCAAGTAAATAGTAAGTTAGTCAATCGTTGTTGATTTGAGAGATTTGGAAAGAGTGTAATAAAAGGATCTTCTAAGGTAAAGAACTAAGTTTAGAATCCATGATTGCAAAGATAGAGTTGGAAATTTTGGAAGCAGTTAATATGGTAGTTTCAAATCAAAACTCTAGTAAATATCCATTTTGTCAAGCAAATAGTAACTTACAATGGAGTTGGCCATTGCTAAAACACCCACTCTCTAGTGGAAACTACGGGGTAAATTCAACATCAAAGAATTTAGAGTGGGTGTGATTAGAAGTGGGTTGGGTAAAAGAAAATTTTGAGGGTGTAGCAAACGAGAATCTTGGGCTATTGGGTGTAGGTTGTGTCATTAGAGATGAAAAAGGTAATATTCTAATGTTGGGTGCTCAAAAACTTTAGGATGATACTAAAACTAAGGAAAAAGCTCATGTTGTATTGCTAGTCGTTAACTTAGCAAGCAAATTTGTGTTTCAAAAATTGCACTTGGAGGGAGACTAACAAATCATAATAAATGCATTATCCAACGGAAATTCTTAGGTATGGAGGATAAACAAATTGGTGCAAATTATTTAGGAAAAGATGGGATTTTTTTAGGGATTTTAAAATTTATCACATTTACAGGAGTGGAAATGATGTGGCTAATGTTTTAGCAAATTGAGTTGTTTCTAACTCTAAAAAGGTAGTGTAACCTATGAAGACTTTTGAAATGAAGAAAGAGAGGTTAAAATGATGGCTTGTAAGTTTCTTTAGATGATCATTAGGGTAAGGAGCTTCAAATAGGTGTATGAAGTAAATTGGTTGTGTGCACAGGTTGGGAATGTGTATGGTCGAAAGGTGAAAATTGAAGTAAGGAGAAAGAAAGATGAGTGTGGGTTGTGAGTCATGGAAACAAGGTTTCGATTTATAGTGAGGGAGGATGTTGGAATGAGTCAAGGGTGACAAAATATGGTTGCTTCAAGTTAGAGCGAGCGTGGAAATGAATAGGAGTGGGCTCGAAGGTGGGAAAGATGACATTGTAAAGTTTGTATTACTTTGCTTGTAGATGTTGTAGCATTTGTGATTCTTTGTAGGTTATTGAAGGATTTAGGGGGAAGAGTTGTGTGTAGGGAAGGGGTGGAAGGTTCTTGTAGGAGAAGGATGGAGCAATATGTAAATCTAATAGGAATATTTTAAATCAAGAAGCAAAAGGAATGTAATTTTTCAATATCAATAAAATTGCACATAGGGTCACCTTGCCTTTATTGATCAAAAAAACTATATAATAAATTGGGCATCAAAAAGGATTTATCAACGTCTACAATTTTTTCTGAGGACATGATTGTGTTCTCAAAAGATAAATTGAGGGAAGGCATTGATCCTTCTCCTCAATCAAATCAAGAGTGGATAGAAGTCAAGAAGAAAAAATCTTCTCCTTGTAAACCCAAGCAACATATGGTGTTAAGATCACCCAAGAAAAAATAAAATACTGAAAATTAAAGTATTTTTGACTCTCATGTTAGATGGATAGACAAGGTTAATAGTGATAGTAGTTATTCTATGATACCCCTATTCATAAGACATGCAATTTTCTTAATTGAAATCCATTATTTTATGAGGTATGACTCTCTTATGACTAACTTATCATTAAAAAACTATATAGTAAAAAAAACATTCTTAAATTATTTATTTATTAAATAAAATAATTACTCTAAAATAAAAAAATAACTCAAATTCAACATTTTCAAATAAATATCTTTAATATATCTATAATAATTTATTTGTTTGACATCCCTATCTATATCGTATTCCCTTCAATGATGTTCCCTTTACAACCCTTACACAAAAGGAATATTAAAACTCCCTTCAAATATTTATGAAATCGTTTAGTCTAGAAAGGAATAATGAATAGAAACAACCTTTCTAAGTCTAGTAAAGGAATAATTAATAGAAACCTTAACTAGGCTTGTTTAAGTTCAAAACTTTCTAAGGATATATTCATAGTAATTTTATTTGGTGCAAATTAGATGTATATCCCAAGCTTAAGAAATTTCAAAGTCTCTTGACATCTTGTAAAGCCACCAAAATGTAAGGCTTTAAAAAAAGAAAAAGTCCTCCCTCATTTTGTGGTTGAGTACTTATGTTTAGACTTTAATATTGTAAGGTGGAAATATCATTTATGTGGATTTCTTTAGGTGAAGTAAATAAATTTAATTAAGTCTAAATTATTTTAAATAAATATATTTGAGATTGATTATTGAAATGAATAATTATTAATTGAATAATATGATAACAAGGATTTAGTTTTAGGATGGAAGATGAAAATATATGTATGATATTATATTAGTTTTTTTTTTATTAGATAAAAGAGATTTTTGAAATGGATAAATAAAAAGATGTTAATGAAACATAATTTTTGAACAATATAGATGTAGCAAATTATTTGAAATAAACTAACAATAGCAAAAATGATTAAACAATATTGGATATCTAGATCTACTAATTGTTACACCCTTGACCTGAACATGTGACTGATGTGTAATTTTTAGAAGGCCCTTCTTTCTATGAACCATATTCAAAGAAACCTCATTTTTTATATCTACTAAAATAAGAGACTGAAGGGGAAATAGATGGGGATGTCTTTGAAATCATTTTTATAACATATAAATTATATTTTTGATTTGAAATATGTCTAAATGTTTTCATAGTCTCATAATTTTTTGTGGTTAAAAATCAAGCTCCTTGGATTTAAATCTAAGTATATGGTCATGGTATGTATTATTAAATTTAACTAGCATGTGTGAGAATGAATTGGAAAATTGTATATGCAAGATTTTGTTAGATTTTTCCTTCTTAATAAATGAAATTGTCAAGGTCGTGTTCACAAACACTTTTGAGAAATTTTTTTACTCAATTGGTAATCATGTTTTACTCAATCAACCCCTTGGTAGGTTGATTAACAGTGATGAGAAAGATCAATGTTAGAGAATTCATGCATTAGCTAATAATTAATTAATCTTTAATTGATTATTAGTCTAATTCATTTCATGCACTTAAGCTAAACTTAGGAGTGAATTTTGATCTTAACAAGTGAGTTTTTACTAGATCATTATGTCTCATCGCACAGGATGTTGACACTTGTCATGATCTAATCCATTTATTGTTTATGGCTTCTCCTATAAAGCTCTCACCCTCATTGTATTATGTCTCAATATCTCATTGAAGATTCTTGAGGTTCATTCTATATGTTTTTCTTATTGATGATATAGCAGATTATTGTTTGCATCTCTCTTGTATGGAAGGATTTTTGTTCATTATTGATCTTGTTTCTCATGTTTATTCATAATTTTAACCAGGTAGTAGAGTGTGGATTCAACAAACTCCTTGATTTTTGAGTTTTTCCTCAACTAGGGTTATAGGAGCAAATCTAAAATGTTCATTATTTTTTTCTTTTTTTTTCTATTTCTTTTAAAGCAACCAGGATCATATGGGCAACAAGTGCCCAACCCCTAGGGGGCTAAAAAAATTTTGGTTTTTTTTTAAATTTTAGTAATATTGGGAAATTTGCAATAAATTTTTGTTTGATTATCGAAATTGGGAAAATGAGATATCATCAAATAGCTAGTTTTGAGTAATATCTAATGTTGCTAGATTTTTTCTTAGATTTTGTTGTTGATACATTTTATCACCTGTCAAAGTTAGATGTGTTGTTTTCACTCCCAAGCTCATAATTTTTTGATCATTTCTCTATTTTTCACAATTTTGGTAGTGTTGGGATGGTCTTTTGGAGCTCTTCATATTCATCCATGTAGTTTTTCCCTTTTTTTGTAGGTACATTTTTTGTTTGTTTGTTTTGTTTTCACATTCTAGTGAATTACTTGGATGTTTGAGCTCTTGTAAACTTCATGTTTATGTGGGATGACCTTTTGTAAGCTATTCTAGATGTGTTTCCAGCATTTTGTCCTATTTGAGTATTTTGAGCATCTTTTGGTATGGTTTTTGGGGATTTTGCACATCTTGTTGTGTCTTTTGTACTCATACTATGTTATGAAGTGCTATGGGTGGGTTGTGAGTGCCTTTTTTTTACTTCAAACCTTTGTCAAGTGAGTGTTCCTTCCACAAGAGCATCAAATCCTAGTGATTCATTTCTTATGTGTGTGTTCCCTAGTTTACACACCCTTTTATTTGTAGGTACTCTTTTGTGCACGTTCAGATGTTCTTGGTTCTTCTTCATGCATTTCTTCATGACACATAATTTTAGTGCACTTGTCTTGCCTCTCCCTTTCTGCATTGTGGGGGTTTTATACTGTTGGCGCTAATTCATCCTTGGTTTTTCTTTTGAAGTTATCTATGTATCTATTTCTTGTTCCTGTGTACTAGGAAAATGCAATAGCTAGTTATCAATGAATTTCAATGTGATGGAGCATTTTCCATATGGAAATTCTTGGATTCCTATTTTAGAGGTGATCTTCTATTTTGACTTGAGAAATATTCTTCAAACTATTGGTACTTGTTCCATTTGTATCTTTGATTTCCAAATGTTTGCCTTTGTTTTCCATCTGATTCAAGTAGTTTTGTTGGGGCACTCATGAAAATTATTCTCTTCTTGATCCCAATCATCAGTTTTTTCAAAGGATTTTTTTCATTTCAATACTATACCAGTCATCATTTGACATTTGTCTACAACTTCTTGCTTGTGAAATATTCTTCATGTTCCTATTCTTTTTGGGATATTATTTTGGAGGCTTTTCATTCCTTCATTCAACTTCCTCTCTTTTGGAGATAATTTTTTCCCATGTGGTTTTCCCCTTTTCTCTAGTTGTGAGAGATTAGATTGTTTGTAGATGGGTAACTCATTGGGCCTTGTTCGTCGAGACCCACCATGCATTCTTTTCTTTTTATGCATTAGATTTTTAGGGTTTTAACTACTCCTTGTATTCATTTAAAGGGAGGTGTTAGATTATTCATGCATTAGCTAATAATTAATTAATATTTTTAATAATTATTAGTCTAATTTATTTCATGTACTTAAGCTAAACATAGGAGTGATTTTTATCTTAATTGAAGTGAGCTTATATTAGATCATTATGTATCATCGCATAGGATGTTGACACTTGTCATGATCTAATCCCTTTATCATTTAGGGTTGCTCCTATAAATCACTCACCTACATTGTATTATTTTAAGATCTCCAGGAAGACTCTTGAGATTCATTTTGTAAGTTTTTCTTATTGAGGATATGGTAGATTATTATTTGTAGCTCTCTTGTGTGGGAGGTGTTCTTGTTTATTATTCAATGTTGCATCTTATGTTTATTCAAAACAATCAAATATAGCATGTATTGACATGAAAGTGACCTATATATAGACTTTGATGCAATGGGTTTATTCCCTTTAGAAAATTGAAGAGTGTTTTTTTAATATTTTTGCTTGTAATTGTTATTTTATCTTGATTTTTGGATAATCTTCCTTATGATTTTAAGTATAAATTGAAGTCCTTTGAATGCTAAAAATATAGAAATTATTTTCTCATAATTTTACCAAGTCAAATCATGATGATTAATATAGATATTTGGGAACTTTAAAATTTAATTTAAATATTTTAATTTTAGGTTCAATCCCAACCACCTTGGGATTAATCTTGAGCAATGTGGGATTGAACCTTAGTATGGAAATTATTAACCTTAAGGCAAGGAGGAAATATATGGAGAGTGTGGATGAAGTGCAATAAATAAGCATAAAATTGTAGATATATGAGAGTAAAGAGCAAGTGAGAATGAGATAAAGTTGAATGTATAAATATGGAGGAAATACACGTGAAATGGATAGGGATAGGTATTATTCCATGAGAAAAAATTGGCACAAGAGTTTGTCATTTGTCAATGTGTAATTGTATTAAGATTGTTCATCAAAATGGTCCCATAACTAAATGGGAATTTACATGGGTATGCTAATTTCACCATTACATTTTTCCCACTTTGAGGTGCATGTGAATCTAACATGAGTATGTATTTTAAAGTACATGGACATTCTTAGAAAAAATGAAAATTAAATATTCAAAATATTCAAAAAGATATTTGGTCTATGTAAACAAGAAAACCATTCTTAGATTATTCTTGTATTCCTCTCCTGGGCATGAGTAATGCATGGAAATCTACAAAAAAAATCAATCAATAGCTTCTATCATATAAGTGAAATAGGCATAAATTATAACTCAAGTATCTACTAAAAAGAGAAGTAGAGAGAGAAAGTTTAAATATTTAGCCTATACAAAAGTTGATCTGATAATACTTCTCTCAATGCAACAATGTGATATGACATGTTTTATGTGGTCATATGATGCAACTCAACTCAATATGGTAATGTGATGTGATAATATTTTTTCTATATAAAATGATGAGATTTTGTCTATCAAACTATGTTATTTGAAATCTCAAACATAATATCATTAGTAACAATATGTATTACCCCTTGAATTGGTTTCAAAAAAAGTATATAAGGAATTGAGGGAGAGAAAAATGATACATAAAACTTAAAGGTAATGAAATTATTATGAAAAGGGTGTTATACACCTTGCATAAGAAAGAAATTATTTGATTATGTAAAACAAATATTTATTTGTAGTGCATCACTAGGAGATGTGTTTAGCCACATTAAATATTTATTTGGATACAGTTGTAAATTTGTATGTGACATTCATTAGATTTTTATGTGTGGGTTGCACATGGGAAAACTATTATAATTTGGAAACTTATTACTAAAAATTGAATGTTCGGTTCAATGGGTTTGTGTACTCATGGTTTTGAGGCACATGATTTTTACCTTACCGCTTTCTTATTTTTTGTGAGCTTGATTCTATAGAAGAAAGAGCATGTTTAGTGGTTGAGGTTGGTTGGTTGACTGGAAGAGTGCATATGTGAAGCATGGTATGGTGTGTGTAATTTCATGGTTAACCATTATGCTTGGACACATAGAGGATACATTGGAGGAGCTTGATGTTTAAGAAGTATTTGTGGAGGCTCTATAAGTGTATTGTAATGTTTTCATTGTTGAATAATACATTGAGTGTGGATGTTTTTGGAGGTTGGGCTTTTCCCTCTTAAGGGTTTTCTTAGGGTATATCTTACTTTATCTTTTGGTATGTCTTTGATCTTTGCACATAGTTATTATGTAATATTGTATACATGCTTTTATCTCATGGGGTTATGTAGGAAATGGTTTGATCAACCTACATTATTTTCCTAAAAATTGGTATTAGAGCCATGGTTGTGGTTGAGGGATATGAGAGATTCTTATTTTGGTTTAACCCTTATATGAGTAGATCTGATGCAATTTT